>SJYT01044814.1:123337-187684 GCA_006410635.1 Cephalophus harveyi
CCCCCCCCCCCCCCCCGGGAGCAGCCTCTGGGCTCTGGAAAGTCAGAGAACAAACAAGCAAAGGCACCATTGGAGGAAAGCCATGACCTGCCCAAGAAGAGTCAATCAGAAACCATGGGAAGAGATCAACATCTCACTTCCACCTTCCATGTCTTGTGCAAGTGGAGGTCACTGGTACAACCTAATTAGTTTTCAAAATCATAGCTGCAAGGGATTCTGGGTGTTTTTTTTTTTTTTTTAAGATTTCCAACCTCTGCAGGCGGAAAGGGTATGAAAGGGGAGATGAGAACACCCATCTAAGAACCCACTGCATCTGGGTCTGTGTTCTTTCTGCATACCTCCCATCCAGGTAGTTAGTGTATGCTTCTGAGCCTCACCTAAGCAGGTCTCTGCTCCTGCTTCCTTCCCAGAGGAGCCTTCCTCCATATATAAAGCAGCACTCATTCCCTCTCATTCTCTTATCTTGCTCCAGAACCTTCATAGCTCTCATCACTCATGGTGTGTGTGTGTTAGTCACTCAGTCATGTCCGACTCTGCAACCCCATGGACTGTAGCCCACCAGGCTCCTCTGTCTATGGGATTCTCTGGGCAAGAATACTGGAATGAGGTGCCATTACCTTCTCTGGAAGATCTTGCCAACCTAGGAATTGAACCCAGGTCTCCTGCATTGCAAGCAGGTTCTTTACCATCTGTGCCACCAGGGAAGCCCCTCATCACTCACCATCTCAAATTAAAACCTATTCATTTAATTCTTTCTCTCCCCACCAGAGTGTAAGCCAATGTGAGGAAGCATCTTTCCTGTTTTTCTCGATCACCTGTGTCTATTTTTTTTTTTTTTTCTGTAAATAATTGTTTGAAAGAATGTTGAATGAATAAGTCAGGAGAAGAGAAGGCACAGGCCTGATGTTGAAGGATCATTTTGACACACATGTTAGAGATACTCTTTTGGGGAAGTTAGAGGTATTCTTTTGACAGAGGTGATGGTGAGAAGGAATCATGGCAGAGAAGAAGTGTGATGCTGCCTGTCACTGGAAGATAGTTATTCTAGAGGCAGATGAGAAGGAAGCCTGGAGAGGGACACAATGGGAGATAGCTGGTCAGCGAGGCAGTGGGACATTCCACCAGCCATTTGACTGGGACTTGTGGACACACAACACTCTTCCAGGCTTGCAGAAGGTGTGTCAGTGGCCTGGGGGTGGCTGTTAAGCTCTACCAGTATGAAAGACCTAATCCCCCTTCCCTGAGGAGCCAGAGATCTATTTGAGGAAATTGGAGCAGCAAGCATGAAATGTGTGGAGCACATTAAGACGTACAAATTATCACAGTATGAGAACATGGGGCCCCGGGGTACACTCAAGAAAGGAAGAGCTGGTTTTGGGCATGCCTGATCCAGAAGACTTACTGGAAGTCTTGAGGTGAGTGATACACCAGAGGAATGTCTAGGGAAGCAAAAAATGCAAGAAATCTGCCTGGGCACTAGTTGGAGAGGCTCTGGCAGGGGACTGCTTGACATGCGGGACACCCCAAATACATCCTTTCGCAAGCTTGTTGAATAAATAACTAAAGGATCTAAACTCAGAGAAGTGTCTTGTCCTCCCCTCTAGAGTAGATATTCTGGGACCTCGTCTTCCTGCTTGCAATGGTCTCTGCCCTCATCTTCAGTCTCCTACTCTGGCTTCTCTACCTTCTCAGTAGGGAGCGCATTCTCTGTCATATTTTTCCTTCCTTCTCACTGTCTCTCCCTCCCAGAGTTGCTTCTAGAACAAGACCCCCAGATCCACCACCCAATTTCTGAACTTGAACCAGTTTTGCCAACATTTCCTCCAGGATGCCCCACTGTGAGAGATGATCTAGAATCAAGTCATCTTTCTCCCACATGACAGTTAATTTTATGTACCTACTTGCCTAGGTTATGGTGTTCAATTGTTCGGTCAAACAGAAGTCTAGATGTTTCTATTAAGGTATTTTCTAGATGTGACTAACATTTAAACCAGAGGACTTTGAATAAAGCAGTTTACCCTTTATAACATGGGTAAAACTTGTTCTAATCAATTGAAGGTTTAAAAAAAAAATGTCTGAGGTCCCTGAGAAGGAAGGAATTCACCCTCCAGACTGTCTTTGGACACAAGACTGCAACATCAATTCTTCTCTAGTTTGCCAGCCTGCAACCTGCTCTGCAGCTTTCAGATTTGATGGCCCCCAAATTCGAAGAGCCAATTCCTTAAAATACATTTTTTCTCTCTCTCCCTCCCTCCCTGCCTCTCTCTGTCTCTCCATTTTTATATATGGTTTATCTAGAGAATCATAACTATTTCATCCCCCAACTGCTTCTGCCTGACCTTACTGTTCCTGCTTTGGCAGTGCCATATTCCTGGTGACTGGATTCATTTTCCCTCCTACACAACCTAGCATCTAATCATCACTAAATCTTTTCAATTCATACCTTCAGAACTTAGGTTAAATCCATTCTTTTCTATTTCAATCACAATGTCCCTCTAAAAGTGACTGTCTTCTCTAATCAGGTTTACAACTCTGTCTTCCTCTGGATCTCCTTCAATGTCTCTTGCCTCCTCCAATCCACATAGTGGTGATTTTCTAAATAATAAATCTCATCTTATGATTTTTCTACCTAAAACTATTCAATGGCTCTCCTTGGTCCCTATGATAAGTGGAGATTCACTGATGCTGATTCAAAGGCCCTACATGATCTAGCTCCTGCTACATGTTTCATTCCCTCTTCTCTCTAATCAATTCCCACCAACATACTCTCCTTCTTGATAGGACTGTGACCTACATGCTCAGGAAATTTGCACAGGTCTGGAATACAAACTGTGCACATCTTTCCTCTGGCTAACTCCTACTCATCATATAGTTATCCTTTCTTTTAGGAAGTTTTTTCCGACCCCTCTAATCTAGGTTAGTTTCTGCTCCTACATGATTCTGTCTCAGTTATTATATTGTCATGACTATTATTTTTTATTTTGTGATTCCTTTTATAAGAAATTTTAAGAAAAGGCAAATCAAGCTACATAGAAAGAGAATTAATAGAGTAGAACAAAGACTGGTGATAGGAACAAAGAATAAATGTAAATAAGCATGCGGGATCTTATCTAGGTGATTAAATGTTCTAAAACTGGATTTTGGTGATATTTGCATAACTTGGTAAATTTACTAAGAAGAATATGTTTTTTTAATTTTTAAAATATTTTTATTGCAGTAGTGTTGCTTTACAATGTTGTGTTAGTTTCCATATATCATTATTATTTTAATGGTGATATTTATCACTGCACTATGATTACGGACTCAATTTTGCATATAGCTTCCTGTAGACTGGGATTGGATCTTGCTCAGTGAGCATCGTATCCCTAGTGCCTTGTGTTTTAACATGTACACAATAGGTTTTTAATGAATGAATACATATATAAATACATTCCACCTGTTGATTTTTAGTGCCCCTACCTGTACAAAACCCCTTGCTGGGTTGAGTCAGTGTCTTTCTGACTTCTTAGTCTCTACTATGTCCTTCCTGTCGTATTTTACCTGCTGCTGGTTCTGATACAACTCCTTTGATTGAAACTCTCCATAGCTTTCCACGTCTTTTGTCATTTTAGACTTCGCATGAGATGAATGCTCTTTCTTAGGGGCCCCCATTCTGGCCCAATGAATCTACTGGCCACTTCCAATCTTTCCTCACCTGCAGTTTCCATCATGTTGCTTCTACTTGGAAACCAGAGTCTATCGAGCCTCTGAATTCCCTTCCTCCTCTCCTTTGGATTGAAATTAATTATTTGTTCCTCTAAACACCACTTCATTTACATAATGGAAAGAGTTAGCAGATATAAAATCTCGCCCAAGCTACTTCATTTTCAGAATCTTAGTATTTTTGCCCATAAGATGAGACTAATAATATCATCATAATAATAGCATTTACTCATCTAGTTCTTGCATGTGCTACATGCTGGGTAGGCTCCTAAGCACTCTGCATTTATTAACTTATTTAACCATTAACCCTGAATATTCATTGGAAGGATTGATGCTGAAGCTGAAGCTCCAATAGTTTGGCCACCTGATGCGAAGAGCTGACTCATTGGAAAAGACCCTGATGCTGGGAAAGATTGAGGGCAGGAGGAGAATGGAGCAACAGAGGATGAGATGGTTGGACAGCATCACCGACTCAATGGACATGACTTTGAGCAAACTCCAGGAGATAGTGAAGGACAGGGAAGTCTGGCATGTTGCAGTCCATGGGTTGCAAAGAGTCATACATGACTGAGCGACTGAACAACAACAACGAAAACAACAAACCATTATACAACTAACCTCTTTTAGAGATAGAATGGAGGCAGAGAGAAGTTAAGTAACTTCCCCAGTGCCATAGAGCTGGGAGCACCAGTGCAGGGATTCAAGCCTGGCAGCCTGGCTCCAGGTCCACCCTCAGTCACGTTGCCACACTGCCTGAGGGAGAGTAAAAGTGGGTTAGTGGATAAAGATGCTTTAGCAGAGAATGCAGCTCTGGCAGGCACTGAGTAGGTGGTTCTGCAGGTCCTGGAGTCAGGTGCATTTAGCATAATTCTGTCACTTAAGACCTGGCTGACCTTGAGCATCTTATTTATCTAACCCTTGGTCACCTCATCTGAAAAACTGGCATATTATTGTATTTATCTCATAGAATTGTTCTGCAGATTGAATATATATATATATATAATGTACTTAGAATAGTACCTGGCACACAGTGGTTGTTCAGTTGTTGAGTTGTGTCTGACTCTTTGTGACCCCATGGACTATAGCACCCCAGGCTTCCTTGTCCTTTGCCATCTCCCAGAGTTTGTTCAAATTCAAGTCTGTTGAGTTGGCAATGCTATCTAACCATCTCATACTCTGCTGCCCTCTTCTCCTGCCCTCAATCTTTCCTAGCATCAGGGTCTTTTCCAACAAGTCACACAACTGCACACAGTTAAATCTTCATAAATGTGTATTTTTATAATAGCTCATAATCATGATTATTTTATCACACTCTGCTTCATATTATAGTAATTTGTGTGCTCAACTGTAATCCCTTCTGTAAGATTGCAATCTTTTTGTTCATGGCCTGTGTCTTACACTCTTGCACATCAAAGGTACATGATGTTTGTTAGATGAGTAATAGATGATCCTTTCAATGTGATTCATTTAAAGGATTATGGCAGAGGGATTTCTGACCAAGAAAATAGTCCCCTAAAGAGGCAGTAGCTGTGACGTCAATGGAAGATGTCAATTACATCTTTCTTCACTGCTCAGACCTCCTGTTCCTGTTAAAAGAATAAAAGGTTAGCAGGCTGGGACTTTTCCTCTTTCCATTCTGTTAAAGTGTGATGTGTAGCATCCACCCATATAACTGTGGCTGAAGGAGCTGGCTTCTTCCCTGTAGTGAAGAAATCCCATTAATTATTTTTTCAACTCAAAAGGATCTCTCGGTATCTTATAGCCTGGTATAATGGGGGTGTAGAAACAGTGAGAAATTCTGGAAAGAATCAGGGCTTTGAAGGAATGTTGTTGGAACCCCGACCAATCATTTACAGAATGATTTTAGGCAAATCATGTAAACGCAGAAGTGTCTCATTTTTCTCTTTTGTACAATGGTGGAAAATCAAATGGGAGATCATACATGAATGTACTGTGGGAACTTTCTAAGGCCCTTCTTTTGTTGTCACTGTTGTTCTTGTTCTAAATGAGGGTCTCTGAAGGTCTGATTCTTTCCAAAATAGAGACAAGCCATGGTGGGAATTGCACCCCCATCAGAAGGTGGAAGGAGAGTGTCAGGGAAAGAAACAACTGGAAAGAATTTTAAGGATCAGCTGGTCCAGCATTTCTCAAACTCCTGCTATGCCTCGATTTTTGCCATTATCTGTATAATCTCTGCACTATCATATTAAAGGAAATATGATAGTTTCCTTTAATAGCACTCACCTTTTTATATAAACATGTCCAGAAAGGAAACCATCATTATTGTTAATGGAAAAACCAATATTACTTCCCATAAGTGGAAGTCAGAAAAGAAATACAAGGAGAACTCAGCTAAGTCATTAAATTCTAGGTAGGTACTACTGCTTGCCAAGGTTCTGAGCCTGAGGCCTACTCTCTCTTCTTTGGAAAGACAAATTAGCAGATATTAGAGAGGTGTTAACTGAAAACTTGAGCCAAGCTGAGGCTTGAAGGATTGAAAGATAATTAAAAAGGAAATAAATTTCTCACTGATTAAATGTAGCTTCATGCTCTGCTCTTGCCCCACCTTGAGTCATTTTTCACTGCCCTGCATTTTTGAGAAAAAAGGGACTTTAGTTCCACCTTTGCTTTTGACCAATGAGGAAATTGAGACCCAATGGATCACATCTCTTTTCACAGAGGGGCTTGCTAGACCAGGTGTGTGGGTCACCCACCAGTGGCAAAGGACATGCATTCCATCAGTCAGAGGTAAATTTCACCATCCTGAGGGCATTTGCTTTAATTATTTATTCTGTCCATCTCCATAGCAGCCTGATGAGATGAACAGGCTACATTGGATTTGGCCATTTTTTAAATGAGAGAATGAAAGCTGAGAGAGGTTACCTGACATTTTAAGGTCCCTTGGGTGGCAGGTGGCAGAGTTAGGCCCCAGCATGGCTTCCTGGTTATGCTTCCTTTCTACTGGATCACCTTGCCCATCAGAGAGGCCACCCTGAGCTCGTTTCATCTCCAGCTCTGAGACTGAAATTTATAGAACATACACTGGTTAGAGGGGCTTCCCCGGTGACTCAGAGGTAAAGAGTCTTCCTGCAATGCAGGAGATGCAAGGGGATACAGTTTTGATCCCTGGGTCAGGAAGATCCACTGGAGGAGGAAATGGTAACCGACTCCAGTATTCTTGCCTGGGAAATTCCATGGACAGAGGATCCCGGCATGCTACAGTCCATATGGTCGCAAAGAGTTGGACACGACTGAGCAATTGAGCATGCATGTATGTACACTGATTATATTCTCTGTGAATAAGATACTATAGGTCTTTGACATGGTTTGAATTTTCCTTTCTGGAAAAGGAAAATAAGCTTTCCAAGGCAAACCCCATCTCTTCTATGTAGCATCAAGCATGAAGCAGGTGATATCATGGTGGCCAGTAAGCCAGCAAGTCTTGCTATGACCAGGCTGAGGAGTGGCCAAGTGACCTTGCTGCTGGGGAGTGAGGTTAGTGGGGCGGTCAGCTTGTGGGGTCACTCCCACACCTAGATACCCCTTCTCCTTCCATGCACAGAATTTCTAGCAATATCTCTCAGTGCCACTCACTTTTTGTAAAATGAATTACATGTGTTTTGAACTTCTTAATTTGTGGGTAAGTAGCTGAAATCTGTCTTCAATGCTTTCCTCATAAACTACAGGATCAAGTCTAAACAAAGTAGCCTGGCATTCAAGTCCTCTCTTGATGTGGCTAAGTGATTGCTCCAGGCTGCCTGGGCCACCCTCCCCAAACTCATCTGCCTACTCAGACCCTACTAAGACTTCCAGAGAAAACTTGAACTCCATTTCTTAAAGCCTGTCAGAGTACCTAGCTGGCAAGGAATCTTTCTGAACTTAACATTTGTTTCATAATTTATAAGGAAATAATTGTGCTGTGTCTCTTTGCATCTTTTTATTTCGATCTGTTATTTACTTCTTTTAGCCTTAAGGATTGAATATATTGTTGCTTACCTAGGATCTTTGCAAAGGACTGTCACATCTATTTTTTTTTCAGGTCAGGGTATATGCTATTCTTTGCATCCCACTGCTGGATTGCATTTGAAATAGACACTCAGTACACATGTGGCCAAGGAACATCTTCCAAATTAAAGTTGTTGTTCAGTTGTTCAGTCGTGTCTGACTCTTTGTGACTCCTGACTGTAACACACCAGTGCTTCAGTCCTTCACAATCTCCTTGAGCTTGCTCAAGCTCATGTCCATTGAGTCAGTGATGCCATCCAACCTTCTTGTCCTCTGTCATCCCCTTCTCCTTCTTCCTTCAATCTTTCCCAGCATCAGGGTCTTTTCCAATGAGTCAGCTCTTCACATTAGGTGGCCAAAGGATTGGAGCTTCAGCTTCAGCATCAGCCCTTCCAAACATTTAGAAGAATAAAATGTTAAGAGTCTCAAGAACCAGGCAAAGGAGTTTGGAGCTGTGTTTATTTCACTCTCACTTATTGGAACAGAAATTTCTGCCACACACATTACTCTGGATGTTGCACTCCTTATTCTTGCTTTTGACCCTAAGCTCCTTTCTACTGAGCCCTGAAGGATGGGAAAAGAGACACCTGTCTCTGTAACTCTCCTTTTTGCTGGCTGTGGTCCTTTTCTGTCCCAAGCAGAGAGGGAGCAGAGAACTTAAACTCTCTGCTCTTCTTTCACTCTCTCCCATGTTCCCTTCCTCTTTAATTTTCCCATTCTATGGTTGCTGGTGGCCTTGCAAAACTGTGGAGGAGCTCATTCTCCATCTGGGCTAAAGAGTCAGGGAGTAGACTCCAGTAAGCACTGAAATCCCTGTTGGAAAGAGGCCATGTTCCCTGGGTTGTAATTGTCATGGAGGCCTGTTGTCATGGTGACTCTAGTATCAGGCAAGGCAGTGTGGATGGGAGAGAAAGAGAAAGAGAGGCAGAGAGAGAAGAGAGCAGAAAGAAAAGGGAAGGAGGAAGAGAAAGCAGAGAAGGGGGGATTCCTGGAAGATCAGAAGGTCTTTTTTTTTTTTACTTCACTGCACAGCACGTAGAATGTTAGTTCCCAGACCAGGGACTGAACCCATGCCCCCTCCAGTGCATGCGTGGATTCTTTATGAGTGAATTACCAAGGAAGTCCTGATTAGAGGATCTTTAATTTGGGAAAGACAGCAGGAGCTTAGGTGGGTGGGCGATTGTCGTGACAGGAGGGGATGGCAAAGGTGGAAGGAGGTGAAACGGAGAGATAAAGAGGAAGGGAGGTTATGAGAAGCAGAGATGAATGAAAGAGACAGGGGAGGGTGGAGAAAATTAAGGAGAGGATGAAAGAAGGGCTGAGGAATGAGTGGGGCTGGGTGCTGGGAGGGAAGGGGAGGGGACCCGGCACAGCTCTTGGCGTAATCCCTAATTATTGCCCCGATGTTTTTCATCTCTATCTGCTCTTTGATCTCCTGTGTTACACATTAAATATGAGCAACCAAATGCCTGCATCTCTTGTCTAAAAACTCGATGAGGCAAGACTTCAAAGCAAGGAGTGGAACAAAACAGGCAGCGCCTGGCTTTTTGTACTACAGGATTGCTGGCCCAATTAGGTTAAATGGAGCCCTGAAATCCTCTTCTGATCTGAGCTGGGCACCCACGCTGTGCCTGCTACTGGTTCCAGGCATAATGAGATCAGCATCCCTGGGCTCCCAGCTGACCCCTCTCAAGCACCCCAGGCTCTCAGAGGGGCTACCCAGAAGCTGGCATCAGGAATGCAGGCCAACCTGGGCTGAGCTCTCCAGGGGGTGCCCCAGGCACCAAGTAGATCCAAGGCTGGGTCAGGTTCTCTGCATGGCTGGGAAGCATTTAGTCACCTCATGTGCCTGAGTGCCAGGTTGTTGTTGATGTTCAGTTGCTCAGTCGTGTCTGACTCTTTGCAACCTCATGGACTGCAGCACACCAGGCTTCCCTGTCCTTCACCATCTCCCAGAGCTTGCTCAAACTCATGTCCATTGAGTTGGTGATGCCATCCAAACCATCTCATCCTCTGTTGCCCCCTTCTCCTCCTGCCCTCAGTCTTTCCCAGTCTTTTCCAATGAGTTGAATCTTCACATCAGGTAGCCAAAGGATTTCAGCATCAGTCCTTCTAATGCATATTCAGGGTTGATTTCCTTTAGGATTGACTGGTTTGATCTCCTTGCTGTCCAAGGGACTCTTAAGAGTCTTCTCTAGCACCACAATTTGAAAGCATTAATTCTTTGGCACTCAGGTAGAACTGCTAAATCTGACCTTTGACCTGTCCCCTTGGGGTTTTCATCCACGCGCCCTAGGTTCTCATGTACCTGCACCCACTGGTCCATGGAGTCAGAGTCTGAGTCTGGTTGGCCCAGAGCAGTGATCCAGTCGCCCTCTCTGGGTCTGTTTCCCCCTTCTTAAATGCAGGATGAAACTGGAGACTCCAGTGCTATGGTGTATGCTTGCCTTGTTCTCCACACCTTGCAAGGTGCCTCTGTGGGGCAGGCCCTTTGACCCACAGGGTCCCCGGAAGGAAGGCCTTTTCCCATTCTGCACTGCAAGGCCCATGACCCATGTGGGCTTTTCTCCACTCACATCCCTTTCCCCTTGCACTTCACCAGCCGCCGTGACCTTCTCATACTGCCTGGCCACCCCTGTCTTTAAGAAGGGGGAAAACTGATAAGCTTATTGACCCTGAGTTAGGGGAGACCACATGGGAGTATCAGGGCTTTCCAGCTGGCTCAGTGGTAAAGAACCTGCCTGCCAATACAGGAGACACAAGAAATGCAGGTTGGATCCCAGGGTTGGAAAGATCCTCTGAAGGAGGAAATGGCAACCCACTCTAGTACGCTTGCCTGGAAAATTCCATGGACAGACTCCTGATGGAGTCTGCTTCCAGCTTTCAGAAGAACCCAAACAGAAGGAAGGATGTGAAAAATGAGACCACTGTTCTCTGCCTCTTCTTTCGGTCTCGAGCTATTTCCTAGAGGCAACATTCAGCTCAAGAGGTAAAGGCAGCAAAGAGAAGAAGGATTTTGTTTGTGTGTTTTTCTCTCACATTTTATTACCCCAGTAGAAAGGCTGGGATCTTCATTCACCAAGTTCCTCCCAAGAGTCTCCTAACATCTTAGATAAAGTGCAGAGATTTCATTCACAGTAGGGGCACCAGCATGGATGGGCTCTGAATGGGGCTTTGCTCACTCTTGTTTTGTTCTCAAGAACTGGATCTCCATGTCTCAGACTTAGTCTGGGGCTGATATTCAAAGTGTCCTTCCTGGGGCATCAGGCTTGGAAGAATGCTCAGAACAAATGCTCACTCATATTCTAGAAGAAAGGGAATTTCCAGGAGATAACTGATGAACCCAAAGGCAAGCTCTACCTAGTCTTTGAAAGCCAGACCAATGGCATAATTTACAGTACCTGGTGCAAGATAAACATGCTGGTTCCCCGGTTCAAAAGTACTAGGAATTTCAAGCTGGTGAATCTAGGGTATTAAGCCAAGCACAAAGACCTTCTCAGATTGTACCTTCTCTGCTGAATAAGTCATTCCTTCACAAAGAGAGAAAAGGAAATCCACTTGGATCTTGGGACACACCCACCCCCTTGACACTCTGGGCCTGAATCCAAAAGGAGCTGAGTGAAAAGCCATCCAGGCTTAAGAAACAACTCCAAATCCAGGCTCTACAGTGTGGGCCACAGGCAGCTTCTTAATGCTCTCCTTTGCAGGGCAGGCTGACTCTCCTGGTCCTGTTGTTGAGATACAGGGCAAGAAGACAACAATTCAGAGATGAGATTTGGCCCTGTACCCTAGAAAGCCAGCTACCCAGTCTGCTTGTCTGTTTTAAATGTTCATGGGAGCTAAAGAAGAAATTCAGAATGCAGGAAGGAAGATGTATATTTAAGGGCTTCTCTAGATCCTCAGTTGCCCTGTTCATTTCCTTGTTTATTTTCTGACTTCCCCACAGGAGGTTTCATGCCATGAGGGCAGACCCCCTCCTAATTCACCTTTCATCACCTACATACACACGATGCCAAATTAGGTCATGCATTGACACTTGCAGTGTGAATAAACGAGGGCCACAGGCTGCTGGTGGGTGTGTTTGCATGACCACAGTGTGGAGTCATGCGTGTGTTGTGTGTGTGTGTGTGTGCGTGCGCATCTCTTTCTCGTTCTCCACTCAAACCTGCACTTAAGTCATGATGGGTCATATTTAGGCTTAAGTGACTACCTAGCATATCAGATGATTTCTTCCAGAGATTGTTGTCTTGTACAAGGGGATTCAAATGCCTTGCTTGATTCAATCAATCATCCATTACCAAATATTTACTAAACATCTAGAATTTATTCATTCGAACTAAATAAGGAGTTATTGAATGACTGTAATGGATCTAAGCTCCACCAGACTTAGGGTTAGAAAACTTCTTCTGTGAACTCAGGCCCCAGCCCCCCTCCTTGGGGGTGGGGACCCGAAGAGGGTTCAAGCTTAACACCTTCCTAGCTCCCTGGCATCACAGATGTAGTATGGATGTCTCTTTGTCTTTAGGTGAGGCTGGATCCTAATCTGAATTTGAGAAGGGACAGGGCAGGATCTGAAGGTGTCGCTCCTGCACCTCTAAAGACCCAGCCTGTCTCCACCCTCCCCAGGGTGCCACAGAGGGAAAAGGAGCCAGAAAAGCCAATGATATCCCCAAGTTAACAAACACAGCCTCTTCCTCTCCAATTCTCTCTCTCTCTCTCCATTTACTGAAATGGTAATTTTAAGTCTCTAATAGCTCCTCGGGGCACTGAGGTGAGGCAAGAGGGGGATGTATTTATGTTCACATCTGCCAGGCTGTCTTCTTGGGTGATGGCAAGGCTGATGGCGCTGCTGCTGAAAGCTGCCTGCTCTGCGCCCCTCGGTGAGGAGCAGAGCGTGCTTTGTTGCATCTCCCCGGTGACCAGCCTGCCTGCCACTCTCAGCTGCGGGCCAGCCCACCGTGTCCTCTCTCCAGGCTTCAAGTCAGCCCAGGGGGTCCATGCATATTCATGCCGAGGAGACAGCACCCTCCCCAGAAGGGCAGACATCCTGGGTGTTTATTAATCACTGTCTCCAGTTCTCTCACGGCCACATGACTGGAGGCCCCTGGTAGGAAGGTTGCAATGTCACCACCAACAATGGACTCCGCAGAGTGGAAATGAACAATAAAGGCATTAATGAGGGGGTCCGGCGGCTCCAGGGGCTGAGCCCTGGGGAAGGGACTGAGCCATCCTCAACTCCACCCGGAAGTGAGATTGCCATTGTGGTTGCCTGATGCGATCTTGGTTCAATGACAGCCTGGAAGCTCAGGGTAGTTACTGGGCACAGAATCTCTGCTGATCACCCAGGTGTGCATTTCCAGGGACGCTCTCCCATTAAATGTTTTCAACTTTGGAAACAGGTATCCATAGCCCGCTTTTTCAGATGGAAAACTGGCATTTGGGGAATAGAAGTGACTTGTACAAAGTCACACAGCCTATGAAGTGATGGGATCCTCTCCAAGACTCAGGACTTTTGTCCTGCAGGCTCACTATTCTCATGCAATCCCACCCCCACCCCCAACACTGCTGAGGGAAGGTTATAATCAGGGGCTTTTCCAAGGAGTTTTCCAAGGAGTCTAGTCAGTCTCTCTCTTCTCCATTTTGCACATTAGAGTTCATCAAAACCGTGCTTCTGGAATGGTTCCCAGGTACACAGGTTCCCAGTTGAGTGTCTGAGAAATCAGAGCTGAGAAGGGTGTGCGAGATCCTTGTTTTAATAAATTTGGAAGATTCCCCTGGAGAAGGAAATGGCTACCCATCCTTGCCAGGAAATCCCGTGAACAGAGGAGCCTGGTGGTTTACAGTTCATGGGGTCACAAAGAGTTGGACACAATGAAGGTACTGAGAATGAGCGTGAAACTGAAATGACAGCCCAGAACACAACCTAGTTCTTCCAGCATCTTGCTTTAGGTCTTTAACTTACCCCTGTACACCCAGACCCCCGGGGCCCGATGATTTAGACCCACCCTGCTTTGCATCCCCAGCAAACCTGCTTATTTTCCCAGCCTCTGAGTTCTAATTCCATTCAGATTTCCCAGGTGGGCCCCCTCATTGACTCAGAGATGAGCTACACTGGGCTCTACCTGTCTTCATTTAGGTTGTTTGCTCATCATCTTTTCCCAAAATGACATTTTTTCCTGGCTTCTGTCTGAAATTGTTAGGTGCCATCTTTGTTGTAGACCTATTTCCAGCTCGTTTATTCTTCTCTCTCAGAATTCTTACTGTACACCCTATTATACTTACTTCATCTCTACTTAGAAGTCCTTGATTAGATCAAGGGGTAGGGTATTTTATTCTGCTCTTGAATTTTTTCCAATGTCTGACAGGACCAGAGACAAAGATGTTCCTGAGGAATCTGTGGTTGATGATGTTGCCCATTTATAACCCCGTATCTCCAATTTCACTGCCCCGTCCACTCCCAGAGTAACACACAGCAACTCTTCTTCCTTGAATGCAGAACCTATTTAATGAAGAACTACTGTGTGGTAAAGCATCTGACTACAATGTGGGAGACCCGGGTTAGATCCCTGGATTGGGAAGATCTCCTGGAGAAGGAAATGGCAACCCACTCCAATATCCTTGCCTGGAAAATCCCATGGATGGAGGAGCCTGGTAGGCTACAGTCCATGGAGTCGCAAAGAGTTGGACACGACTGAGTGACTTCACTTCACTGTGTGCTGGGCATAAGAGGTGCTGAGGGGACAATGATGAGGAAGCATCTTAGTTCACTAGGAGATTACTGTCTAATGGAGCAGACAGAATCACAGGCTGGTGAGAACCAAGGAGAAAAGAAAACCTGTGACTGAAAGATAAGCCTTCAGGGCCTTTGGCAACACTGGGAAGGTGCCCACTGCCCGCTTCAGCCAGCTCCTCTCCACCTGCCATTTGCACAGAGTGACCTGGGACTTTTAGTGCTGTCCTGTCTCATCTCTAGGCCGGCCAGCCTGTAGCAAATAGCTCTTTCCTTCCTTTTATTAAGTCTTCCCACCTAGATGTCTTTTTAAAATAAGGCCCCATGCATTCTTTTTGGGATTACTAGTGACTGGTAAATCAAATTTTATTCTTTCCACTGAAGACGATGATGAATGAGTGACTCTATTAAGATAACCCCAGGTATTGGATGCAAGTCATTGGGAGAGTGGTTTGGGACAGAGTTGGAGCTTTCTACATGCTCCTCAAAGTTGATAGCAACAGCTGCTTATACACTATTCCATGGCTCTCAGCTTTCCTGCAAGCAATTAATTCTCTATGCTGCTGCTGCTGCTAAGTTGCTTCAGTCATGTCTGACTCTGTGTGACCCCATAGATGGCAGCCCACCAGGCTCCTCTGTCCCTGGGATTCTCCAGGCAAGAATACTGGAGTAGGTTGCCATTTCCTTCTCCAATGCATGCATGCATGCTAAGTCACTTCAGTCATGTCCGACTCTTTGCGACGCCATGAACAGCAGCCCATCAGGCCCCTCCATCCACAGGATTC
Source organism: Cephalophus harveyi (assembly GCA_006410635.1). Taxonomy (NCBI): domain Eukaryota; kingdom Metazoa; phylum Chordata; class Mammalia; order Artiodactyla; family Bovidae; genus Cephalophus; species Cephalophus harveyi. The sequence goes on from SJYT01044814.1 coordinate 138,560, forward strand.
TCCAGGCAAGAGCACTGGAGTGGGTTGCCATTTAATTCTCCATAGTGAACTAATAAATGATGTAGGATTAACATCCGACTCTAAGCTGGAGTCAGATGTTAACATCAGACTCTAACCCAAAAACGTACTGAGAAGAACAATGAAAAATAATGTTGGGACCCAACCCTGATAGCACATCACCTAATTTTGGCCACTAGGCTATATTTTCCACTGGGCATGCAGCCATGCAGCATAAGAAGTACGGGGTTGGTTCCAATATGTGGAAATATTCTAGGAATCTAATAAGAGAAAATGAAAGGAAGGTAAGGGGTATGCCATCGCTTAAACATTTTATGTATATGAGTGCGGGGAATGAATGAGATCAGAACCATGCTTCTGTGGGTAGGTTTTATCAGCCTTGCAATAGAGAAGATGGTGTTTCCCATGAATTCTTCTAATGAGAGGGATGGATTTGATGGCATCTGTAGAGAACTTTGGAAGACCAGTTGGAAGGAGAGTGATATGGTCTTCGCCAATGATGATTACGTCATTGAGAGGAAAGGAGTTGAGGTGTCCAAGACCTATTTTAGAAATAAAATTAGAACACTTGGCTTCCCAGGTGGCACTAGCGGCAAAGAACCTGCCTGCCAATAAAGGAGACAAAAGAGACTCGGGTTTTATCCGTGGGTTGGGAAGATGCCCTGGAGGAGGAAATGGCAACCCACTCCAGTATTCTTGCCTGGAAAATCCCATGGACAGAGAACCCTTGTGGGCTACGGTCCGTGGGGTCTCAAAAAGTCAAACATGACTGAATTGACTTAGCGTGCATGCATGCACATTGATGGATTGCATCTGGGAGATAAGAAAGAGCAATCCAGACTGAGCCTTATGTTTCTGGCATGGGGAGGACTGGAGAAGGAACTAGTCGAGAGGGTTATCAGGAGCTCAGTGTCAGACATGTTAAGCCTAAACAAGTCAAATATCCAAACAGAGATGCCATCATCAAAAAAAGCTGCAGATAAAAAATGCCAGAGAGGATGTGGAACCCCTACTACACTATTGGTGAGAATGTAAGTTGGTGTGGCCACTATGGAAAACTGTATGGAGGTGCCTCAAAAATCTAAAAATAGTTTCCATATAACCCAGCAATCCCACTCATGGGCATATACCCAGACAAAACTGTAATTAAAAAAGATATGCTGCTGCTACTGCTAAGTCGCCTCAGTCGTGTCTGACTCTGTGCAACCCCAGAGATGGTAGCCCACCAGGCTCCCCTGTCCCTGGGATTCTCCAGGCAAGAACACTGGAGTGGGTTGCCATTTCCTTCTCTAATGCATGAAAGTGAAAAGTAAAAGTGAACAGCCATTTTTCATAGCCATTGTGAAGGCTTCCGCCTTTTCCTTGGTCTTTTTTTTTTTTGGCCTTTCTTTCTTTTCCTCATATTACCTACCATAATAGACTGTCTGAGCCAGTTGTAACAGAGTATCTAAAGACTGATTTGGTCCATACGCCCATTTTTGTAGCTTATGGCGGATATCTTTTTTTTTTTTTATCCATTTATCTGTCAATGGGCATTTAGGTTATTCCCAAGTCTTGGCTATTACAAATAGTGCTGCTCTGAACATATGTGTGCATATATCTTTTTTGCACACCTATGTTCAGAGCAGCACTATTTGTAATAGCCAAGACTTGGAAATAACCTAAATGCCCATTGACAGATAAATGGATAAAAAAGATATGGTATGTACATGTCATGGAATACTAGTTGGCCATAAAGAAGTGTGAAATAATGCAATTTATAGCAACATGGGTGCAACTAGAGATTATCATACTGAGTGAAGTTAGAAAGTAAAATATCATATGATATCACTTGCATGTAGAATCTAAAATATGACAAATGGACTTATCTATTCAACAGAAACAGACTCATAGACATAGAGAATAGATTTGTGGTTGGTTCAAAGGAGGAGAAGAGACATGAGGGGGATGGATTGGGAGCCTGTGATTATTAGATGCAAACTAGTATATATAGAATAAATAAACAACAAGGCCCTACTGTATAGTACAGATAACTATATTCAATATCTTGTGATAAACCAGAATAGAAAAAATATGAAAAAGAATGCATATATATATATATAAATTTCTTTGCTGTACAGAAGAAACTAACATAACATTGTAAATCAATTATACTTCAGTAAAATAATTTTTCTAAGTTTTTAAATTAAAAAAAAGAACAAATAGAGATGTCAAATAGACAATTAAATATACAAGACTGAAGCTCTGACATGAGGTTTACTTTGGAGATATGAATTTGGCAGTTGCCAGTACCCAGAGAAAAAGTCAGACGTGACTGAGTAACTGAACTGAACTAAACTGAGTACCCAGAGAGCATTTGCAACAGGGAGAACAGATGAGATAGGTAGGAAGAGAGAGAAAAGAGGGAGTCATAGCAGTTCTCCTCAAGGTCCTGGGAAGTCATGGCAGCAAAGGAGGCTGAAATTGAGTAAACAAATGCGAAAGAAAAATCTAGGAGAGCATGGCATCCATAGAGAACAAGAGAAGAGAGTTTTAAGGAAGTGGGGTCATCAACAGTGCTAAATATTCCAGTAAAATCAAACTGGAAAGTCTCCAGCAGACTTGTCAACATGGAGGTCATAGGTGTCCTGGATTAGAGGAGAGTAAGTGAAAGCAATTGAAGAAAATCAACTGAAATGGGCTGATGTATGAATGGAAAATGAGCAGTCAGAGGCAGCTAATAAATATGAATTTTATAAAACTTTGTTACTGAAGTAAGGAAAAGAATGGAGCAGTAGCTGGAGGGGGTTTGTGGGATAAACAGGGAATTTTCCAGTGTGAGTGACACTCTGGGAAAGGCTGATGGAGCAGTCAAGCAAGGTCAGGTTTGGTGAGGATCACACTGACCGTTTCCCAGCACAGCTCCTTAAGAGTTGGAGTGTGTTGCAGAAGAGGGTGAGCTGCAGAGGTATTAATAGAAAAACTAAGAAATCTGTGGGGTGTAGGAGAACCATAATCAGAGAGGAAATGCTGAATAGCATCAGCAAATTTAGACAAATTAGAGCCTTAGCACTCTGTTCCAGCAATACTGGCCAGAAGGAATTGAAATGAGAAGCTTTGTTGAGGGACTTCTGTTGTGGTCCAGTGGTTAAGATGTCACCTTCCAATGCAGGGGATGTGGGTGTGATCCCTGGCTTGGAAATTAGGATTCCACATGACTTGCAGCTACAAAACCAAAACATAAACCATAAACAATGTTGCATCAAATTCAATAAAGACTTTAAAAATGGTCCACATAAAACATTAAAAATATATATATATTGTTGAGTAGAGACTCCACCTGACAATGAGAAAACCAGTAAAACCAGTATAGGGCTGGAGGGCTGGAGGGTGTTGGCAGTTTTCCAGAGTAGAAACACACAAGGCAGAAGATGATGGCACTGAACAGCTGGGGATGGAGGTGGGAGGTGTGGTGCTTGGCCTGAGCGGATAATCCTTCATTAATTCAGAACCCGAGCTACCCACTACTGATGTAAAGGTCAGGAGACGGTGTTTGGCCTTGTTGATTGTTCCTGCACTGCTGTGTTCTCATTTTCAATATAGACATCCTGCCTCCATGGACAATTTGTAACACCTTCAGCACAAGGCGGGAACTATGAGTTGCATCTTAAATCACATTCACTGTGTCTGGGATCTTCAGTTTCTCAAAAGGCCAAGCTTGTATCAGAAAACCAGAGCCATGGAAATAAATATAAGATACCTGCATGTGGGCAGCAGGGAGCCAAGGAGAAAGAATGGGACAGTCCTCATTGGCAGACACCCTTCAACACCTGCCTTCTGCCACCCTTCCTAGAGGTGGTCTCTTATGGGCAAGGGAGCTCAAGGAAGCACCCACTCTGGTGACAGATGACAGAAATCAGTAGGTTTCATGTTCCCCATAACTGGCCTCATGCAGCCCGTGAAGGGTATCCCACAGGATTCATTTCCCACATAATACCCAGACAAAACTGTAATTAAAAAAGATATGCTGCTGCTACTGCTAAGTCGCCTCAGTCGTGTCTGACTCTGTGCAACCCCAGAGATGGTAGCCCACCAGGCTCCCCTGTCCCTGGGATTCTCCAGGCAAGAACACTGGAGTGGGTTGCCATTTCCTTCTCTAATGCATGAAAGTGAAAAGTAAAAGTGAACAGCCATTTTTCATAGCCATTGTGAAGGCTTCCGCCTTTTCCTTGGTCTTTTTTTTTTTTGGCCTTTCTTTCTTTTCCTCATATTACCTACCATAATAGACTGTCTGAGCCAGTTGTAACAGAGTATCTAAAGACTGATTTGGTCCATACGCCCATTTTTGTAGCTTATGGCGGATATCTTTTTTTTTTTTTATCCATTTATCTGTCAATGGGCATTTAGGTTATTCCCAAGTCTTGGCTATTACAAATAGTGCTGCTCTGAACATATGTGTGCATATATCTTTTTTGCACACCTATGTTCAGAGCAGCACTATTTGTAATAGCCAAGACTTGGAAATAACCTAAATGCCCATTGACAGATAAATGGATAAAAAAGATATGGTATGTACATGTCATGGAATACTAGTTGGCCATAAAGAAGTGTGAAATAATGCAATTTATAGCAACATGGGTGCAACTAGAGATTATCATACTGAGTGAAGTTAGAAAGTAAAATATCATATGATATCACTTGCATGTAGAATCTAAAATATGACAAATGGACTTATCTATTCAACAGAAACAGACTCATAGACATAGAGAATAGATTTGTGGTTGGTTCAAAGGAGGAGAAGAGACATGAGGGGGATGGATTGGGAGCCTGTGATTATTAGATGCAAACTAGTATATATAGAATAAATAAACAACAAGGCCCTACTGTATAGTACAGATAACTATATTCAATATCTTGTGATAAACCAGAATAGAAAAAATATGAAAAAGAATGCATATATATATATATAAATTTCTTTGCTGTACAGAAGAAACTAACATAACATTGTAAATCAATTATACTTCAGTAAAATAATTTTTCTAAGTTTTTAAATTAAAAAAAAGAACAAATAGAGATGTCAAATAGACAATTAAATATACAAGACTGAAGCTCTGACATGAGGTTTACTTTGGAGATATGAATTTGGCAGTTGCCAGTACCCAGAGAAAAAGTCAGACGTGACTGAGTAACTGAACTGAACTAAACTGAGTACCCAGAGAGCATTTGCAACAGGGAGAACAGATGAGATAGGTAGGAAGAGAGAGAAAAGAGGGAGTCATAGCAGTTCTCCTCAAGGTCCTGGGAAGTCATGGCAGCAAAGGAGGCTGAAATTGAGTAAACAAATGCGAAAGAAAAATCTAGGAGAGCATGGCATCCATAGAGAACAAGAGAAGAGAGTTTTAAGGAAGTGGGGTCATCAACAGTGCTAAATATTCCAGTAAAATCAAACTGGAAAGTCTCCAGCAGACTTGTCAACATGGAGGTCATAGGTGTCCTGGATTAGAGGAGAGTAAGTGAAAGCAATTGAAGAAAATCAACTGAAATGGGCTGATGTATGAATGGAAAATGAGCAGTCAGAGGCAGCTAATAAATATGAATTTTATAAAACTTTGTTACTGAAGTAAGGAAAAGAATGGAGCAGTAGCTGGAGGGGGTTTGTGGGATAAACAGGGAATTTTCCAGTGTGAGTGACACTCTGGGAAAGGCTGATGGAGCAGTCAAGCAAGGTCAGGTTTGGTGAGGATCACACTGACCGTTTCCCAGCACAGCTCCTTAAGAGTTGGAGTGTGTTGCAGAAGAGGGTGAGCTGCAGAGGTATTAATAGAAAAACTAAGAAATCTGTGGGGTGTAGGAGAACCATAATCAGAGAGGAAATGCTGAATAGCATCAGCAAATTTAGACAAATTAGAGCCTTAGCACTCTGTTCCAGCAATACTGGCCAGAAGGAATTGAAATGAGAAGCTTTGTTGAGGGACTTCTGTTGTGGTCCAGTGGTTAAGATGTCACCTTCCAATGCAGGGGATGTGGGTGTGATCCCTGGCTTGGAAATTAGGATTCCACATGACTTGCAGCTACAAAACCAAAACATAAACCATAAACAATGTTGCATCAAATTCAATAAAGACTTTAAAAATGGTCCACATAAAACATTAAAAATATATATATATTGTTGAGTAGAGACTCCACCTGACAATGAGAAAACCAGTAAAACCAGTATAGGGCTGGAGGGCTGGAGGGTGTTGGCAGTTTTCCAGAGTAGAAACACACAAGGCAGAAGATGATGGCACTGAACAGCTGGGGATGGAGGTGGGAGGTGTGGTGCTTGGCCTGAGCGGATAATCCTTCATTAATTCAGAACCCGAGCTACCCACTACTGATGTAAAGGTCAGGAGACGGTGTTTGGCCTTGTTGATTGTTCCTGCACTGCTGTGTTCTCATTTTCAATATAGACATCCTGCCTCCATGGACAATTTGTAACACCTTCAGCACAAGGCGGGAACTATGAGTTGCATCTTAAATCACATTCACTGTGTCTGGGATCTTCAGTTTCTCAAAAGGCCAAGCTTGTATCAGAAAACCAGAGCCATGGAAATAAATATAAGATACCTGCATGTGGGCAGCAGGGAGCCAAGGAGAAAGAATGGGACAGTCCTCATTGGCAGACACCCTTCAGCACCTGCCTTCTGCCACCCTTCCTAGAGGTGGTCTCTTATGGGCAAGGGAGCTCAAGGAAGCACCCACTCTGGTGACAGATGACAGAAATCAGTAGGTTTCATGTTCCCCATAACTGGCCTCATGCAGCCCGTGAAGGGTATCCCACAGGATTCATTTCCCACATATGCTCCATCTCCTGTTGCCTTCCAGAAAGTGCTGCTTACAACAGATTTCCCATCCAAAGTCAGGGCTGAATAGAATTTGACCAGCGAACAGCAGCGAGTCTGTCTTTTCTCCACTGTCTACCATAAGCTAGATAACATTCTAAGAGCTTTCAGTTTTTCAATCCATGTTTAATTCTCACAACAATTCAAGATAGATACTGCTAGCTTTCCCATTTAGAAGTGGGAAAACCGAGGCTCAAAGATTTGTTTAGCGGGTCTGTGTGATGTGAGTGGTAAGAGACAGAGAAACAGCAGAAACTCAGCCAGTCTGGGTGAGAAATCTGCTCTTAATCCCTATGCTGCAGGGCATCATACTCAGCATACAAAGCATCAATTCTTTGGCACTCAGCTTTCTTCACAGTCCAACTCTCACATCCATACATGACTACTGGAAAAACCATAGCCTTGACTAGATGGACCTTTGTTGGCAAAATAATGTCTCTGCATTTTAATATGCTGTTTCAGTTCAGTTCAGTTGCTCTGTCATATCTGACTCTTTGTGATCCCATGAATCGCAGCATGCCAGGCCTCCCTGTCCATCACCAACTCCCAGAGTCCATCCAAACCCAGGTGCATTGAGTTGGTGATGCCATCCAGCCATCTCATCCTCTGTCATCCCCTTCTCCTCCTGCCCCTAGTCTCTCCCAGCATCAGGGTCTTTTCCAGTGAGTCAATTCTTCACATGAGGTGGCCAAAATATTGGAGTTTCAGCTTCAACATCAGTCCTTCCAATGAACACCCAGGACTAGTCTCCTTTAGGATGGACTGGTTGGATCTCCTTGCAGTCCAAGGGACTTGCAAGAGTCTTCTCCAGCACCACAGTTCAAAAGCATCACTCTTCGGTGCTCAGCTGTCTTCACAGTCCAACTCTCATATCCATACATGACCACTGGAAAAACAATAGCCTTGACTACATGGACCTTTGTTGGCAAAGTAATGTCTCTGCTTTTTAATATGCTATCTAGGTTGGTCATAACTTTCCTTCCAAGGAGTAAGCATCATTTAATTTCATTGCAACAGTCACCATCTGCAGTGATTTTGGAGCCCCCTAAAAATGAAGTCAGCCACTGTTTCCACTGTTTCCCCATCTATTTGCCATGAAGTGATGGGACCAGATGCCATGATTTTTGTTTTCTGAATGTTGAGCTTTAAGAATTGAGTGCAGCACTTTCACAGCATCATCTTTCAGGATTTGAAACAGCTCAACTGGAATTCCATTACCTCCATTAGCTTTGTTTGTAGTGATGCTTTCTAAGGCCCATTTGACTTCACATTCCAGGATGTCTGGCTCTAGGTGAGTGATCACACCATCATGATTACCTGGGTTGTAGAGATCTTTTTTGTACAGTTCTTCTGTGTATTCTTGCCACCTCTTCTTAATATCTTCTGCTTCTGTTAGGTCCCTACCATTTCTGTCCTTTTTTGAGCCCATCTTTGCATGAAATGTTCCCTTGCTATCTCTAATTTTCTTGAAGAGATCTCTAATCTTTGCCATTCTATTGTTTTCCTCTATTTCTTTGCACTGATCACTGAGGAAGGCTTTCTTATCTCTCCTTGCTATTCTTTGGAGCTCTGCATTCAAATGGTTCTATCTTTCCTTTTCTCCTTTGCTTTTGACTTCTCTTCTTTTCACAGATGTTTGTAAGGCCTCCTCAGACAGCCATTTTGCTTTTTTTTGCATTTCTTTTTCTTGGGGATAGTCTCCTCTACAATATCACAAACCTTGGTCCATAGTTCATGAGGCACGCTGTCTATCAGATCTAGTCCCTTAAATCTATTTCTCACTTCCACTGTATAATTGTTAGGGATTTGATTTAGGTCATACCTGAATGGTTTAGTGGTTTTCCCTACTTTCTTCAATTTCAGTCTGAATTTGGAAATAAGGAGTTCATGATCTGAGCCACAGTCAGCTCCTGGTCTTGTTTTTGCTGACTATATAGAGCTTCTCCATCTTTGGCTGCAAAGAATACAATCAATCTGATTTTCGATGTTGGCCATCTGTTGATGTCCATGTGTAGAGTCTTTTCTTGTGTTGTTGGAAGAGGGCGTTTTTACCAGTGCATTCTCTTGGCAAAAGTCTATTAGCCTTTGCCCTGCTTCATTCTGTACTCCAAGGCCAAATTTGCCTGTTACTCTAGGTGTTTCTTGACTTCCTACTTTTGTATTCCAGTTCCCTGTAATGAAATGGACATATTTTTGGGGTGTTAGTTCTAGAAGGTCTTGTAGATCTTCACAGAACCGTTCAACTTCAGCTTCTTCAGCATTACTGGTCTGGGCATAGACTTAGATTACTGTGATACTGAATGGTTTGCCTCAGAAACAGAGATCATTCTGTCGTTTTTGAGATTGCATCCAAGTACTGCATTTCAGACTCTTCTGTTGACTATGATGGCTACTCCATTTCTTCTCATGGGTTCTTGCCCACAGTAGTAGAGATAATGGTCATCTCAGTTAAATTTACCCATTCCAGTCCATATTTAGTTCACTGATTCCTAAAATGTCAACGTTCACTCTTGCCATCTCCTGTTTGACCACCTCAGTTTGCCTTGATTCATGGACCTGATGTTCCAGGTTCCTTTGCAAGTCCATTCTGAAGGAGATCAGCCCTGGGATTTCTTTGGAAGGAATGATGTTAAAGCTGAAACTCCAGTACTTTGGCCACCTCATGCGAAGAGTTGACTCATTGGAAAAGACTCTGATGCTGGGAGGGATTGGGGGCAGGAGGAAAAGGGGACGACCGAGAATGAGATGGCTGGATGGCATCACTGACTCGATGGACGTGAGTCTGAGTGACCTCCGGGAGTTGGTGATGGACAGGGAGGCCTGATGTGCTGCGATTCATGTATTCGTGTTTTTCTTTCTGACTTCACTCTGTATGATAGGCTCCAGTTTCATCCACCTCATTAGAACTGATTCAAATAAATTCTTTTTAATGGCTAAAAAAAAAATAAAAAATAAAAAAATCACAGTTTTGGGGAGGAAGTAGTTATATGAGTTTGGACAAATGCATACAGTTATGTTAACCACCCCCACAGTCAAGATCTAAAACATTTCTGCCACTTTTTTAAATCCACCCTTCTTTGAACTACAGTTCCTAGAAACTGCTGACCTAATTTCTGTCTCTGTAATTTTGCCTTTTCCAGGATGTCATATAAATGAAATTATATAGTATTCATCCTGTTGAATATGACTTCTTTTACTTAACAGAATGCGTTTGTGTTTCATCCACATTATTGTGTGAATCAATAGTTCCTTCATTTTTATTGTTAACTAGTTTTCAGTTGTGTGGATATACCACAGTTTATCCATTCACAAGTGGATAGACATCAGGCTATTTCCAGTCTGAGGCATTATGAAAAAAGTCACTGCAACCATTCACATACTGATTTTTGTGGAAGCATGTTTTTATTTCTCAGGTTCACGTCTAGGGTATTTTCTGGGTTATATGGTAAGTGTATGTTTAACTTTGGGATTCCCAGGTGGCTCAGTGGTAAAGAATCCTCCTGCCAATACGGGAGATTTAGGTTTGATCCCTGGGTCGGGAAAAATCCCACGGAGGAGGAAATGCCAACCCACTCCAGTATTCTTGCTGGGAAAATCTCATGGACAGAGGAGCCTGGCAGAGTACAGACTATAAGGTCTTGCAAAGAGTCAGACACTACCGAGTGACTGAGCACACGTATGCACATGTTTAGCTTAGAAACTGGCAAACTATTTACCAAAATGGCTGTATCATTTTCCAATCCCATCAGCAAGGCTGTGAGAGCTTCAGTTCTCTGCATCTTTAACAGTTGATAATATTTGCTTTTTTGGTTTGGTTTTGTGTGTTTGTTTTGAATTTTAGCTATTCTGATCGAGGTGTGTCAGTAACTCATTGAGATTTCTATTTGCATTCCTCTAAGATTTATGATATTGAACACCTTTTCATGTGCTTCTTTATATCTTATTTTATGACGTGTTTGTTCAAATATTTTGCCTACTTTTTAAATTCTTTTCTTTTTATTGTTTTGAGAGTCCATATATATATAAAACAAAAGAACATTTGTTTTTCACTAAGGCTTTATCTGGAGGACATAACTAAACTCTGCCGCCACCTTCACCTCAATTTGAAGAAGGGTTGGTACACTGAATATTATAAAGCAAGTATGAACAGTTTGAGGGACTGGAAGCAACATTAACTGACAAAAAACCAATTTCCATCTAAATCGCCATAAAAATGTTTAAGTAAAAAGAAGGGGAGAAGGGGGCAAAAATGGTTTCAGATTGAACAAGATCATCACGTTTTATCTAATAAATTCAATCCTAGCTAAGGTTTACCAACATTGAAACAGGATTGCATGTGTGCTAAGTCGCTTCAGTTGTGTCCAACTCGTTCTGACCCTACAGGCTGTAGCCTGCCAGGCTATCCTGTCCATGGGATTCTCCAGGCAAGAATACTGGAGTGGGTTGCCATGCCCTCCTCCAGGGAAATCTTCCTAACCAAGAATTGAACCCATGTCTTTTGTGTCTCCTGCATTGGCAGGCAGGTTCTTTACCACTAGCACCACCTGGGAAGCCCTAGGAAACAGGATTACTATAATACAAAACTTCCACTCTGGCACGCTGCACACACCTGTGTTCCAAGCCCATCCCCATCCCCCTAATGCTTCCATATTCAAACTATTTCCCAGCCTGTTGGGAATCTACCCACAAAGGAGCAGGTAGATCTCTTTGATCCAGTCTTTGTTATAAGGCTGGTATGTCTGGGTATCAGCTCGGTGAATAAGACAGCTGAGGTCTGCCAGGTCATCAAGAAAATCAAACAACTGACTGATATCATATGGGATAGAGGGGCTATTTCAGATGCTCTTCATATAGTTTACAAACACCTTCCAGGCACTTATTCACAGATTCATAGTCAGCGGAAGTTCTGCCTTCTGGCTTCTTGGTAGGCTGTACCCACACAATGGCATGAAACATCACGTCAAAGTCACCTGCTGTTGCCACACAGGAGCTTATCTGCAGCACCACCCACAGCCAACCCCCCGAGAGTGCTTTACAAAGCCTAGATATAGGGCTTTTATCAGACATATATTTTGTAAATAATTTCATGACTGATTTTTTAAAATACAGTTTTTTTTCCTTCTCTCTCTATTCTAATACTATTACCACTTCCCACCATTAGCCCGACTGGATTATAAAACATAAAGAAAACATTTATCACCATTTTATGGAAGAGAAAAACCGAGGCACAGATTTTTTAACGGGCCTGCTGCTTCCACTGTAATGGACAGTTGGAGCCAGGTGTGAGATTTGATGACTAAGAAGAAAGTCTTAGAAGGTTTTTGAAACCATCATTCCCTTTAAAGGGCTGCCCTTCTTTTAAGTAGGATCCAGTCAGCTTACTTCAGGGAGAAGGAAACAGGTATTTGTTAAAAATCTATGATGCACCCGTGAATGATTTAGGTCAGGTGCCAGTAAACCACGGCCAATGACCCAAATCTGGTCCTTTTTTTTTTTTTCAGCCATGAAATTAAAAGACGCTTACTCCTTGGAAGAAAAGTTATGACCAACCTAGATAGTATATTCAGAAGCAGAGACATTACTTTGCCGACTAAGATCCGTCTAGTCAAGGCTATGGTTTTTCCTGTGGTCATGTATGGATGTGAGAGTTGGACTGTGAAGAAGGCTGAGCGCCGAAGAACTGATGCTTTTGAACTGTGGTGTTGGAGAAGACTCTTGAGAGTCCCTTAGACTGCAAAGAGATCCAACCAGTCCATTCTGAAGGAGATCATCCCTGGGGTTTCTTTGGAAGGAATGATGCTAAAGCTGAAACTCCAGTACTTTGGTCACTTCATGAGAAGAGTTGACTCTGATGCTGGGAGGGATTGGGGACAGGAGGAGAAGGGGCCGGCCGAGGATGAGATGGCTGGATGGCATCACTGACTCGATGGACATGAGTCTGAGTGACCTCCGAGAGATGATGATGAACAGGGAGGCCTGGCGAGCTGCGATTTATGGGGTCGCAAAGAGTCAGACACGACTGAGCGACTGAACTGAACTGAACTGATACTAAAGGTTTTTGTTTTTGTTTTTCCTCCCACAAATGAATATTTGCACCTAGTTTGATGACAGAAAAAGCTAACTTTGAACCCCCAAATGAGGAAAATGCAATCCCTCCCCACCCCAATTCCATTTTATTAGTTGACATGTATTTAAAAACAAAAACAAAAACTGGGGCTTCCCAGGTGGCACTAGTGGTAAAGAAGCTGCCTGCCAATGCAGAATACCTAAGAGACGAGGGTTTGATCCCTGGGTCAGGAAGATCCTCTGAAGGAGGGCATGGCAACCCACTCCAGTATTCTTGCCTGGAGAATCACCACGGACAGAGGAGCCTGGTGGGCTATAGTCTATAGAGTCACAAAGAGTCAGACACGACTGAAGCGACTTAGCAGGCACACATGCACATTGTAAAAAGCTATATTCAAAATTTGCTATGAGACGGATACCCAGTGTTCTCACCACATGCACATACACAAATTATACAAGGTTATGGACATGTTAATTAGCTTGATTGTGGTAATGATTCTTTAATGTGTACATATACCAAAACATTACTTTGTTTGCTTTACATATACACAATTTTTGTCAATTATGCCTTACTAAAGTTGGAAATACTGACCTCAATTTTTATTATTTTAATTACATAGTATTAATTATTATTATCATGTTTTAAATTTTGTCAATAACAAATTTGAAGAAATTTACTTTCTCTCTTCTTGTGTAAGAACCTACATAATATCCTCAGTTTTATCTCCTTTGCCTGCAAAGCTTCAAATATTTGGCATTTCCCTGGTGGCTCAGATGATGGTAAAGAATCTGCCTGCAGTGCAGGAGACCGAGGTTTAATCCATGGGTTAGGAAGATCTCCCATAGAAGGGAGTGGAAACCCACACCAATATGATCACCTGGAGAAGTCCATGGACAAAGAAGCCACAATGTCCTCAATCTTATCTCTTTGTCTGCAGAACCTCAAATATTTACTATCTGGCCATTTACAGAAAACATTTGCCAACCTCTGATTTAAGTAGTAGTGATAAGTTATCTTTTCTTTAACCATTACAAATGTGGCAACCTATTGGGTTGGCCAAAATTTTCTATTGGATTTGCCTATACTATCTTATATCAATACCCAAATGGACTTTTTGACCAACATGATATTTTTACAGATGAGAAAAGTGAAGACCTCTGAAAAAAATAAGTGACTTGCTAAAAGTCACCCAGCTAATGGCAATGAAACAGTGATACATGTCTTATTTCAAAACCTGGTGTTCTTTCCAGAAGCAAATTTGTAGCAGCAATTTAGCAGAAAATGAAAAAGAACAAAAAACAATTTCTGGCAGTAAGTGGTGGGCAGTGGTGTAGTTCTTGGATCAAGACACACCTGCCCCGGGTTCCTGAACCTGCTGTTGGCCAAGCCACAGGCCTGTCCACTGGGACCAGGAACCCATCAGAATGACCTCAAGACCCTGTGGGATTCTCAAGTCACCCCAGGGAAATTCTATTTTCTTCACTCCACTTCACTTGCTGAAGTGTACATGAAAATTTTAAAGCTTTTCCGTGACAAGGTTTTATACTACAACAAAGCATGTTAGGTAAAGCCTAGAGAAGCTGATAAGCTCATGGATATGGAACTGGACATGATGAGTTCATCTCCTATAAATAGAGGCAACTTGTTTTTTTTAAATTTTTTTAAACAGGCTACATTGGGATCCACTCTTAGATCATCCATGAGTATTAAATGAGTTAGTATCTGCAGCATGATTAATGCATCACCTGACAAGGAGCAAGCAGTATATCAGTGTATATTAAAAATAAAATAAAAGTTTGAATAATCAGGAAGTCAGATCTCTGGAAAAAGATTTCAAAAAAGAATAAACACACACACACATATATATGTATAAATATATATACATATATATACACACAAATATATACATATATATGTATATATATATGTATATATATGTGTGTGTTGGAAACAGTGTCAGACTTTATTTTGGGGGGCTCCAAAATCACTGCAGATGGTGATTGCAGCCATGAAATTAAAAAAAGCTTACTCCTTGGAAGGAAAGTTATGACCAACCTAGATAGCATATTAAAAACCAGAGAAGCTGGATGGCATCACCGACTCGATGCACATGAGTTTAGGTGAACTCCGGGAGTTGGTGATGGACAGGGAGGCCTGGTATGCTGTGATTCATGGGGTCGCAAAGAGTCGGACACGACTGAGCGACTGAGTTGAACTGAACTGAACTGATTGTTATTATTTAGTGGCTGTTTCAAGTCTAACTCTTTTGTGACCCTATGGACTGTAGCCCACCAGGCTCCTCCTTTCCATGAGATTTTCCAGGCAAGAATACTGGAGTAGGTTGCCATTTCCTTCTTTAGAGAATCTTCCTGACCTAGGGATTGAACTCGAGTCTCTTGCATTGGTAAGTGGGTTCTTTACACTGAGCCACCAGGGAAGCCCCTATGTATATGTATATATTTGTGTAACCAATTAACTTTGCTGTACATCCCAAACTAACACAATACTGTAAATCAATTACACTTCAATTAGAAAAACAAAGAATAAAAGAAGGAAATCAAATCTCCAGAAAACATCAAATCTCCAGCCTCTTCACTTTCTGCTAGAGGGTTTTCCTGTATTAAAATGGGATCTGCAAGACAGAGGTAGAGGAAAAGAAACTGATAGAAACTGTACTGCTTCAAATCCCCAAAGTTCTCTGGGGAATCAGAGAAGTATAAGGAGAATTTATTCTCCACCTTCAGCTGACAACAGACTCTCCAGCTATCCAGTCCAGGAGAATGGCCTTCATGCACTTTGATGTCAGAAAAATCAGTTTCCACATCTCTCCAGTTTCAAAAAGACTACTCCCAAGAGTGTTCCCTGCTGATAATATAACTAAGATTTACTCCCCACCCTTCCTCTGTCTCTCTCTCACACACAGACATGTGTACACACACACACATAAACA
This sequence comes from Cephalophus harveyi, assembly GCA_006410635.1. NCBI lineage: Eukaryota > Metazoa > Chordata > Mammalia > Artiodactyla > Bovidae > Cephalophus > Cephalophus harveyi. The sequence goes on from SJYT01044814.1 coordinate 154,455, forward strand.
CACACACACACACACATACACATACACATACTGGGTACTCAGAACTGGGAAAGGTGTGAGGCAGACAGACGCTCTCACGTACTGTTGGTGGTTGATGCTGCTGCTGCTGCTGCTAAGTCGCTTTAGTTGTGTCCGACTCTGTGCGACCCCATAGACAGCAGCCCACCACGCTACCCCATCCCTGGGATTCTCCAGGCAAGAACAATGGAGTGGGTTGCCATTTCCTTCTCCAATGCATGAAAGTGAAAAGTCAAAGTGAAGTCGCTCAGTCGTGTCCGACTCTTAGCGACCCCATGGACTGCAGCGTACAAGGCTCCTCTGTCCATGGGATATTCCAGGCAAGAGTACTGGAGTGGGGTGCCATTGCCTTCTCCAACTGTTGGTGGTTAGGTAAAACAATTTAGAAATTTCTATCAAGACTTCAAATACACTCTTAATCAGGATCTCCACTTCCAAAATATTGAGACAGAAAGGCTGTGTGAAGCAGAGTGGTGGGTGGGAGCTGTAGGATTTAAGAAAGAGTTTAGTCTGATATACTGATACACATGCTCAAGTTGCCTGGGAGGGGTGTGGGTGTCTGGAGCCTGCAGGCAGTTTGTGGCTATGTCGAGGAGCCTTCATGGGCATAGCTGGCGGCACCATGGCCTGAGATAAGATAGCAGTGATGCAGTGTGAGGTGCTGCAGAGCATGGGTGGCAGGTGGGACCTGACCAGGCCAGCACAGGTACCATGCTGTGACCACTTGCTGGTCGCAGGGCCACCCTCCTGGAGTCAGGGCCAGTCTGGAAGCTGAGAGCTCGGGCTGACTCTGTCCTGGCCCAGACATCATTTGACAGGCTCTGCAGCCTTCCCACTCGCTGGCAGGTCAGCTCTGAAGCTTGGCTGCCTCCATGATTTCCATTGTTCCACTTACACAGTGTGTTTTGAGGACCTGATATATGAGGTGGCTTGTGAGCTTAGTTGTTTCCAACTCTTTGTGATCTCATGAACTATAGCCTACCAGCCTCCTCTGTCCATGGGAATTCCCAGGCAAGAATATTGGAGTGGGTTGCAATTTCCTCCTCCAGGGGATTTTCTTGACCCAAGGATCGAACCCTCGTCTTCAGGGTCTCCTGCATTGCAGGCATATTCTTTACTGCTTGAGCCATCAGGGAAGCCCCCTACTACATGAGAGATGATCTTAAAAGTAAGATTTCTGTATGAATATTATGGGTTATCATCCACAGGATTTGAGTCTTTTAATCTTCTTAGGCTAAATTCTCAAATGTCCTAGGGTGTCTTTAATTTTTTGGTCGGAATTCAAGATAATTCATCTTAAATCATTTTAATTTAAACAAATAAGTAATTGAAAGCTCCATTTTTAAGGAGGACTGCTGAAATAAAATAGAGAACTCAGAGACCATACGTTAATACTTAGAGACACACTAGGGAAATGTTTAGAATATTCATTTGTTTAACACCAAAAGGACATTCATTTACTTAACAAATAAGAGACACTTAAATCAATGAAAATTACCTCACTAAGGCTCACAGAGTCCAGCTAGGTAAACTCTTATTCTTGTCTTCTGGGGTGAGGGAACTGAGGCCAATCCACTTGCCTAAGGCTAGGCAATAGAAGTGGCAGAGCCAGGATTTGAACACAGGTCACGCCAGCATCAGTCAGCTTACTTACCTGCCCACTGTGGCAGCCAGTCACTGGGCTCAGCCTGGCACCTCAGCATGCTGTGAATTCTCAGCTGTGCAAATGTTCCCAGTCACACATGAGGACATTTCATCTCTTCTGTGATCTACGGAGCCGCTTGGGAAATGGAAGCAGAATTACGGAGATGAGTCATCCCATGTTAGCAAACAAACTGTAATGGAGTTTTTATTACTATTTTATTTTATGTATTTGTCAAAAAAAGTCAGTGGGAAGAGTAAGGCAGCAGAGCCCCCTGATGGCTGTTTCCTCATCTGGATCTTCGTGTGTGTGTGTGTGTGTGTGTGTGTGTGTGTGTGTGTGTCTGCACGCGTGCGCATGCGCACGCCCAGCAGTGTGTTGTGAGCATGTGTGTCTGTGCACTGGTCTCCCATCCTCTTACAGACACTCATGCTCTCTGAGAGTAGGGGTTGGACATAGTTTGTGTAGAATTATATTTTAGGAGCCTGGAGTCTTTATTTGTGGCATGTGTATGTTAGTGTGTGTGAGAGAGAAAGAAGACATCGTGTGCTATTGAGAATGTGCTGACTGAAATAACTCTTCTGTAACCCCTGAGACCCTCAACTTCTTCATCCTACCCTTTACATTCTTCCCCCACCTCTTTTTTTTTTTTTTTTTTGTGAGATCTTAGTTCCCCAACCCGGGATCTAACCCAGGCCCTCGACAATGAAAGCTTAGAATTCTAACCACTGGGTCACCAGGAAGTCTTCCTTTACAGTCTTTCCTTTACCAAAGGAAATGCACAATGACCTGGACCTCTCTTTATCCCTTAGATTCCAAAACAGGTGCCTAGTTTTGACCTTAGCCAAGGACTTCTCTGGTGCCCAAACACCCTGCCTCCAAGGTCCCTCTCCCTACCTGGTTCAAGGCTGATGACAGGGCATCCCCCCAATGCTTGGTTGTTGAGGAAATTAATAAGTATCTCTCAGGGAATCTCTCTGATTGAGTTATGTAGCATACATAGCTTCAGAGAACTCAAAGACTCTCAGACTCATGCAGCTCAAGCTTTTCTTCCGACATGATAGGTTCCTAAGTTTGAAAATATAAATTTTGACCTGTCTTGCTCCCATCTGAGAGAAGAGAGAATAGGATATTTCTGGATTTGGGGTTGGCCCCCATTTTCTCACCTTCTTGCCCTTTCTCTAAAGGTGGTAGGGTCCTTTCTAGAACACTTTCCTTGGGTTAGCATCATGGTATTACATGTAGTGGTATTACATCATGTATTACAAGTAGATTGGAGGCTTAAAGCAGTGATGCCAAGGGGTATAAGACGTGGTTCCTACCTTATGGGGTCAACAAGAAGAGGTAGCAATTAGGCAAAGTCCAATAAAAATATAAGGTACCGAGTAGTTTTATTTTGGGACATATTCACCCTCTAGAATGTGAGGTCCCATTAGTATTTATGTCTTTCTGCTACATCCTCAGTTACTGCAATGCTTGGATTACAATAGATACTAAGTAAATATTCAAAGAAAAAAATGAATGAACCTAGAAACACCATACCTCAGTTACACTGATCCCATTAAAATTCAACTAACATATGTTGAGAACTTACTACAAGTTATATATTATATTGGGGAAGTTTCCAAATTGAGAGCTCCTTCTAGCACATTGCCTAGCTTTTCTTTCCATTTCACCCATTTATTTTGTCTTTATCTCTTCTGTGCTGCTTCACCCTCTCCCTACTTTCTCTCCTTAGGAGATGGCCCTCTCTCAGCCCTGTGGGCTCTACACTCAATTTTCTGGGCCATCCAGAAAGGTCACTGCCTCTTAGCCCCAGATTCTAAACAGACATGCTAAGCCCAATGCTGCTTGACAGTAAGGGCCAAACAAATGTGAGTGGAACATAGCTCTATTGCTTTCCCCTTACCAAAAATGCATTAATAAAGTTAATTAGCATTGACCTGAAAAAAAAATCTGAACAATAACCTTCTGGCATTAGGATCAAATGCAATGTAGCACAAGCAATAAAAACTCCATTACTGCTCCCCTCTGAGCAACTGTCACTGATCCTTGGGCCGAGAGGGAGGGGACAGGCTCACATCTATCCAGGGATCTGCCTGCCTCCTCTAAGCCTCTCTGTGAGACTCTGAGCTCCAGCTGGTGTGTCAAAATGCAGGCAGGTGTGAAGGTGAGCCAAGCTGGGCCCCGGGTAGGCTTGTTGTTGTTCAGTCGCTCAGTCGTGTCAGATTCTTTTGAGACCCCAGGGCCTGTAGCCCGCCAGGTTTCTCTGTCCGTGGAATTTCCCAGGCAAGAATACTGGAGTGGGTTGCTATTTCCTTCTCCAAGGGATCTTTCCGACCCAGGGATAGAATCCCTGTCTCTTGCTTGGCAGGCGAATTCTTTACCATTAGTGCCACCTGGGAAGCCCTATAGTTAATATAGAAAATAGAAGACACACAGAAGTCTAGAGCTCACACAGGCTTGGTTTGGGCTATAGTCAGTATATAAAAGGTCCAGAGTATGGGGAAGGCAGCAGGCCATCAAGGATGAAAGTCACCTCTCTGCTAGTTGAGGCTGGGGATTGGCAGATGCTCAGGGAGTTGAATAAGCAGGTGCCCAGGACCCTTGCCAGATACAGCAGAAACCTGGCTCAGGGGAATAAGGGTAATTCTAGACTACATCCTCTGGCAGGCCAAGGTGACTAACTCATTGTTTCCTCTAATCAGAGTTGGTTTGGAAATTGGGCCAGGATATGCCTGTTATTGACCCCAGCTGCAAGGTAGTGACTCTCTGCCCTCCACTGCCCTCAGCCGACACTTCCAGCGGTCTCATTTTATCATTGAATTTCTATACTATGCCAGGCATTGAGGATCTGGGATGTGGAGACACAAATATAAGACCCACTGCTCGTCTTCTAGTGGTCCTCAGTCTAGTGGGATTTAGTCAAGAACCCACTGGATTTCTGTCCCCTTTTTGTACTTCCCTCTGCCCTTATTCTTCATGAAACTATGAAATATAGGAGGGAGCATTCCATGTTGATATTGGGCTACCTGAATCTCTCCAATCCATCATTCCATTCCCAAGGGCATGACTGGGAGTCGGAATGGAGGTGCTGCTGGGTCAAATCCCATTCATGCCCCTCAGTTACCATGTGGGGTGCCCATGGCTCACAGGGCCCTGCATGAGCCCACAGACTCAGAAAAGTAACAAGAGCTGATGGACTTGCCCTTTTGGAATAGTCCAGGAGGTCACTCTTTTTCAGAAGTTGCCTCAAACTCTAGAGGAAGATTTGCTCAGGTGGAAGGAGGGCATAACGAGTATGAAGGAACACAGTCAGAGAAAGTATCTTCTCTATGGAGCTCTTGAAAAAAAATACATATATTGGTCCAAAAGTCACTGTAGGGAGATACTCAGAAATGATAGGAAAGATGAAGAGTTAAAAGAAGGCGAAAGACAATGCAGGGTAGCTTTGATGTGGGGAGAGAGTGGGGACTTCCTGAGAACACAAGCAAATCCTTAAAATATTTAAAATAGAAAGATAGTAAGTGCCCTACATACGAATGGGTTCTATTCCAAGAGCAAGATCCTAAGCCCAATTATTTGTTAGCCTGGGTACCCAACTAACACAATTGGCTATTTAGTACTATACTCTAACAGGTTTATGCTTTATACACAAATAATACATAACAAACACTAAAAATAAAGAAATCCTACAGTACAGCACTTGAAATGTACAGTAGTCCAGTACAACAGCTGGCATACAGGGGCTGGCATCGAGTGAACAGGCAAGAAGAGTTCTGACTGGAGGAGGGAGAGGACATGGGAGATGGTAGAGCTGGAGGTTCATCAGCAATAGGAGATGGAGGGCAAGCTGTGATTTTACTCACACCTGATGTTGATGGAACACAGTTTCACATCTTTGAAAGTTCACAACTAGAAGATTCATATGTGGGGGCTTACTGTATTTTGCTTATGAACTAATACTCAGTGCCACCAAAATGAAATCTGAATACCCACAAATGCACCTTTGGAATGTGTCAACCAACAGTATGAGAAAGAGAGCTGTAAGATCTTGGAAAACCCATTGCCTCCTTGTCTGCATCCATCTACGGTCTCGGGTCTGATCTGCCTCATTTGCAAATAGCCACCTAAGTGCTCTCTTTGCTTCCCATCCGCCTCCTACCTGGCCAGAATTGTCTTCTCAAAACACAGATGGGGTGTCTGTTTAAGAAGACAGTAAATGCTCCGTGATATGTAAGAGTTTGCAAAAGTGACTTCCATCTTGCTTTCTGCCTCCGATCCACAGACACCAGCCTGGCTGTTTCTCGGTTGCTCCCTCCTCTGCCCCTCCTGAGAATGAGCTGCTCCAGCAGGATGACTCTTTTCCATTTAGCCTGGAAGAAGGAGAGAAAATTCCTATGGGCTTTGGAGTTATTTGCATAATGCTCTGCTTCTGGGCTACAGGCTCCTGGAATCTACAGATACTCATATTATGATAATATAAAATATTTACCAAGCAATTATTATTTAACATTGCATGCAGCATCTCATTCTAATCCTTAAGGTAGGCAATATGATTATCTTTTTTTTTTTTAATAGAGAAAGAGACTGAAGGAGGGGCATACAGCAGCAGGAGCAGAGTCTAGGCAAGTTGACTTTTGGGTCTAAGCTATTTTTGATCTTTGGAACTACCTAGTTCACAGGGGGTCTCCAAGCACAAAGCAGACCAGTCAGAGTTTGCAGACTGAAACAACAGGTGAACAAGAGAATAAGGGCAGGGTAAAGGACTAAGCAATTCCAGAAAAGTAAGCCTACAGATTGAGCTGGGAATGAAACTTCAGAAAGTGTGCGCCTCCTGCTCTCTTGATCAACTGGTCGACCTTGGAAGAGGTAGTATCTAACAGGAGAGCCCCAGAGGTGCTAAGGAGACCCCCTGTGCCCCCCAAAACCTCCCTTAGCTGCTTGATGGTGCCTGAAATTGTACCATTACAGCCTAATTCCTTTAGCTTAGGCTGCAATTCCCCTGTTAAAATGCAAATACTCCTGGGAGAGGCAAGTTATTAAACTTTATTAGTGTTTTATATCCCATGGTGGATTTATTGATCAGACCCTTTTCTTTAGAAATAGCTGGGGTAAGGGAGAAAGATGGAGACCATATAAATGTGCCAGGCTCCAGGGAATGGGGTCACTTGGAAGGCGAGGGGTGGGGGAAGCAGGGATTGAAGGAGGAATCATGAGAGCTGGGAAACCTGGAAGCAAACTTTTTTCATATGCATGGCAATAAAAGGCCAGTAGCTTGTGGCTTTGAGTGCACTGGGTGGGGAAAGGCTCACAGGCTTCAGCATCAGAAGGACCAAGTTAGTGGGTCAAGATGAAGTTCTAACTCATTGTAGGAGCCTTCCCATCCTCTGTCTTATCTGAGAGAATAGCATCACTGGCAGCACTGTAACCACTGGCAACAGTTTTTGCCAGTGCCCTGTGGACATCCTGATGACTTCCTGTGTGGTGTTCCTGGAAATCCTTCCCACCCATTCAGCCCAGCGGCAGAGCCCTGAGCCACGCCCCTTCCAGGGTGACGCTGCTCACTTGCAGTGTTGCTCCGGCTCCTTTGGCCTGGAGGTATGCCTCAGCTTCCTCCTCTACCCTGCACAGACCTTCCTCTGAAGTGCTTCTTCACCTTCTACCCACTGCCTGGACTGCAGTCAGAAATGGAGTGTGAGAGAGACAGAGACAGGGAGACAGAGAGAGAGACAAAGGGAGAGACTGAGAGGGAGAGAGACAGAGACCAAGAGAGAGAGAGAGGCAAAGGCAGAGAGACACACAGAGAGGGAGACAGAGACAGAGAGAGAGAGGCAGAGAGACCAAGAAACAGACGCACAGAGAGGGAGACAAAGATGGAGAGAGACAGACAGAGACCCTTTCTTAAAGACTTGTCAGCGTTTCTAGAACAGTATTATTTTACATGCTTTCAAAATCCTTTTTTCTACCTTCAGATTCGTGAGATGCCCTTTATCACTTCAGTGAAATATTTAAAACAAAAATAAGAGAGGAAGCCTGAAGATTTCGGCCCCCAATTCTCTGGAATCAGCCCACACAGGCATACTCCCTAATCTTCACCCACCTCCTTGTCTTGGAGACCCGCAGACACACAATTCTATAGTCTGCCACACAATTCTGATGTTTAAAAATTAGGCAAAACTGTACCTGGGATTGAATTTCTATTCGATATATCGTGTTTATCCACCTGATGGAAAATCAGCTTGGAAATGTACCACATGGAATACATTTTTTGTTGTTCAGTGATTCATTGCAGTTCAATGATTCGATGATTCATGTGCCTTACTTTTGAAATGGAAGTAGCACACATTGGCATTTTAAACAGAAAAGAATGTGGGTGTGATACTTAGTAGTTGCAGTGAGACAGAAGTTGCCATGAGAGGTGGGTGATCTCTTAGTAAATTTGACTGGGGGACAGGAGACCTGGCTTCTGAATGAGGTCTGACTCTAATAAACTGTGCAGCCTCAGGCTTCAACAATTCCTTCTGTTATTCATTCAACAATTATTTATTGTGTCGGCTCTGTTATGAGACATCATGCCAATCTAAAAAGGGAGGCGATGCATTAAATGCCTCCTTCCCAGTCTAAGATTCTGGGGAACTTTTAATAAGCAATGAAAATCTTGGATGTTCACTAAGAATGATGGACAAGGATTTTCTTCTCACTTCTCGAAGATCTAATGAATCTTCCAAATGTGAAGGTCATAAGAACCTCAAGCAGGTGGCAGATGGTAAATCTTGCCCTCCTCACTTTGCAGTGTGGGAGTGCTAGAGGGTCTGGGTTCTTTATAATTCACCTGATAGAGTCAAATAAATTTTACTTCTTTCCCAGTGGATTTTATTTTTCTTGATCTGAAAGCAAATTATTCTGTCACAGGGATTGGACCCAGAAAGAAAAGCCCAGGTGGCACCCTGCCAAGCCCATTCTTCCAGACCCTTTTCTCTCCTCTACTACTTCTTCCTTGGGACGGTTTGGAATCTCTACACTAGCAGGCACTGCCCTAGGTTTTCGGGCTATGATAGCCTCTGTCCTTGAGAAAAGTGAACCTGTTAGTTGCTCAGTCATGTCTGACTCTTTGCAACCCCATGGACTGTAGCCTGCCAGGTTCCTCTGTCCATGGAATTCTCCAGGCAAGAATACTGAAGTGGCTAGCCATTTGCTTCTCCAGGGGATCTTCCCGACCCAGGGGTTGAACAAGGGTCTCCTGCAATGCAGGCAGATTGTTTACTGTCTGAGACACCAGGGACTCGTAGCCTAAGTTGGAGAACTGTAAATGATAGACAGAGTGGGAAGAGGAATACTTTGGAACTTGAAAGGATACAAGGAAGCTTTTTCTTAGAAACAGCACTTGAGTTTAACCCTTAGAAATATATAAGATATATAGGCAGATAAGGTCAAAATGGTGCTCTAGTGTGATGAAAGAGCACAAGCAAAGGCCCGGGGGTGGCAGGGCATGAGAGGCAGTATGGAAGGAGGCCAGGTACATGGGATGGAGCATCACACAACGAGGCAGGGCCCCTGGCTAGGATAACCTCCAGGAGGCTTGGAGATGCCAGTGAGGCTCTCAAGCAGGGATATGGCTTGGTCCTCCCTCTATTCTCCCTAAATATTCTTCTGTCACCAAGCAGCCTCCTATGCATTAATACCAGAACTAGCTCTCATCTGTCCCCGCCCCCTCATCAAATCTGCACCCTTTGTCCCATTCCTTTATGGAAATTCTCTCCTTTTGCTTCCTTCATTGCCTTTCAAGAGGACTCACTAATCCAACTTGATAATAGTTTAATGAACAAACTCTCCATTTAACAGAAAAAATACAAAATCGAAAGGAACCGAAAAAGAACAGTGGACGTTCAGACACTGAGATCATTTAGAGAAGGATATATATATATATTTTAGGAAGGGGCACCTACACAATACCTGGAGTGTGTGTAGGCCTGCAGTGGTGGGCATGCGTGCATGCTCAGTTGTTCAGTAATGTCTGACTCTTGTGATCCTGTGGACTGTAGCCTGCCAGGCTCCTCTGTCTGTGGGATTTCCCAGGCAAGAACACTGGAGTGGGTTGCCATTTTTCTTCTCCAGGGGGTCTTCCCCACCCAGAGTCTGAACCCGAGTCTCATGCATTGCAAGCAGATTCTTTACCATTGAGCCACCTGAAAAGCCCACAGTGGTGGTCACTATCCACCCATCTGCTTCCTGCAGGACCCCTATAAACCAATGCCTTGCTCTGATTCAGTATGACAGGGGCTGATGGGTCTGAAACGACATTAAGTTGAGTTGGCAACATTTCTGCATTTCTCCTCCATTGAACTACCTGGCTCTCACCATTATTCTAGCTACAGAGCCTCTCTCTTTATGAAAAGAGCTCACAGCAGCCATCATCACAAAGAATGGCAAATAGTGTGGCCTGAGGAAACAAGTCTGCTATTCAAATGCCAGGATTTTAAAAGTATAGTAATAGGCATCTTTGGGGCTGAGGTTTGTGTTTCTCTAAGTCTGAGGGGATTTAGAGAAAAAATAGGTATAGCTTTTCTGAGAAATGGGTAGAATGCCTTGGGAGAATGGTCCAATACAAGAAAAAAGACAATCACAGAGTAGATGGCTCAAGGACGGACTTTGTTTGGATCCGATTCTAAGTGTCACAGGTGCTGAGAGGGGCAAAGAGGCGGTACTAGTATAGTCTAGGAAGGTTACCTGGAGAAATGTGCTTTAAGCTGCGTTGAAACTGTGAGATCTTTCTTTATTCATGCTTGTGTGCATTTCTGTGCCTGCTGGGTTGGACCTGCTTTCTTCTCTCATGGGGCTGGAGCCTTAACTGCTGCAGAACTGCCAATATGTAGGTTATGGAGTCAGATAGAGTTTACTCACTGCGACCTCAGGCAAAGTACACTAACCTATAAAATCAGTCTCTTCCTCCAGAAAATAAGATTGACAAACTATTTACCTTATTTACCTCATGTAAAGATGAAAAAGAGGTAAATATATTTATAAATGACATTGAAAATGTTGAAAGTGTCAGTTGCTTAGTTGTCTCTGACTCTTTGTGACCCCATAGACTATAGCCCACCAGGCTCCTCTGTCTATAGGATTCTCCAGGCAAGAATATTGGAGTAGGTAGCCATTCCCTTTTCCAGGGGATCTTCAAAACCCAGGGCTTATACCTGGACTCTTTAACATCTAAGCTACCAGGGAAGCCCAAAGGTGTTGAAACCTCTTACTAAAAACTGAATTCCATACCAATGGCACTAGTCCATCTACTAGAATGACTCAAGCCTGAGTGGTCTTGCAGAGACCTGAGTTGTGGGGATCCACCTACTAAGACTGTCTCTGCCTTAGCCCACAGGCTCCTCTGGGACCCTCTTTGCCTCTCTGTACCCCCATTTACCACAGCCACCTTGGCACCCTCTGCTGCTGATGCTGATGGAAACCTCATTCTCTAACCCCATTCCTTAGGCACTATGAAAATGAAAATGGCAACATCAATTCCCAAATGACCAATAAAGCGACAGCTGTGGTCTCTGTTCCCATTTTAGGAGGCTAAACCTTCAGCTGTACAACCCCCATATATCCAGGCTTTCAAAAGTCCCATCCCTGTGAACATTGAGAGTATCCATTCTCATCATCCCCATTGCATGAAATGAAACTAACTTATTGAAAAGTTGCTTGCCAAGTACATTATCTCTGATATTCATCACCACAATCCTCCGAGGCAAGGGTCATTAACCCCACTTTTATAGATGAAAAATGGATACTGTAAAAGATTAAGTGACTTCCCCAGGTTCACATTGAAACCAGCAGAGCCAGGAGCTCATTCTGATCTGAAGTGGTACACACATTATTGTTCCGATGGTGTGTCTGACTTGGAGTTGCAGAAACATGCTCGTGATAGTCAGTTGGGAGAGAATGCTGTTAACCTGAAACAGAAGCATGCTCACACACATCAAATCTTCATGGAAGAAGGTGGGTTATTCTAAGCGTATGTACAGATGAGCAAATGGATAGCTATTTTATTATAATTGCACATATATAATCCCTTGCATATGCATTATTCCACCTGGTCACTTGTCATGTGCCCACTCACAGATGTCTATTAGAGAAAATGTGCCAGTAATAAGATGGAAAACATTCCCCAGACACTGAGCTTTGCTCAATGGTTTAGGGCAGGAATTAGTGGGAGAAGAGATTTTGCCACTTACGCTTGTACCAAACTATAATTCCCTTGAAACTGGTTGTTCCAGCAGCCCTTACAGACTTGTGGCTGTCCTTTGGCTCTGCCTCAGGCTGTCCACTTTTAAAAAATCACTTTATCATATCTCCTTGTAATTGTATTTGCCCAAGCACCACACTTGAAAGTCCCTTTAAATTAAAAGCTTTAAAAATGACCTCTCTGAACAGCAGAACACTGGGGAGGAGGGATGGGCAGCCCTGCAAGGATTTCCTGGCCTCTGGGTTATAGATTACTAGTTTTACTTTTTAGCTGGAGATGTGGGTCACAGCCAGTGATGGGGATGAACTCAGCTTATCTTGCACAGAAGGTCAACATCCAGTGTTTCTCATGATTTCCAAAGCATGATATGCACAGCACAGTCAGATGACTTTTCTGAGATAGGGTGCTGGGGATGTTAATCCTCTGGTTGCTTTAGGACTGACTTCATTTCTAGACCCAACTACGTCATGGCTCCCTATAATCAGTCTCTAGACACAGGAGATATGCTCTCAGTGTGTGTGTGTGTGCATGCTAAGTCGTTTCATCATGTCTGACTCTTTTGTGACCCTATGGACTGTAGCCCACCAGGCTCCTCTGTCCATGGGGATTCTCCAGGCAAGAATACTGGAGTGATACTCCTGGTACATTATCTGAAAGAGATAAAAAAGGCTGGTGTCCCAACAGTTCCTATGAATGGGGAATACAGGATGAGCAGAATGGCAGAGTGTTAACGATGTCTGAGGATTCGGAGGAACCATGATAGATTGTTGGTCCCAAGTCTTCACCCTTCCTGGGAACCACATTCTTGCCTCATTGTGGGAAAGGCATACTTCCTTACCCTTTGACTTGGGGTACAACCAAGGGATTTGCATTGAACAAAAGTCAGTAGATATAAACAGGGCCTTGGAATGTACTTGAACAGTGGGGCTTGCTTTCTGCCACCTCCTTAAGAAAAGCGTGCCCTGGCTAGCTCACTGGCAGGGAAAGGGTGAGTGATGCATGGACCAGAGCCGCTCAAGCCCACGCTACTAAGGGGAGCTGCCCAGTGAGCCTGAAGACCATGAGTGAGAGATGGTCACCTACTGTTATTTGATGCTGATATTTTGTGGCTGGTTGTTATAGCATCCTTGTGGCAATGCCAAACTAATATAAGAACTTATTTGTGTGGCTATCAAATTCTCCCTCTGCAGGTCCCTCCCTCACTCACAGAGGATTATAAGATCTCCTACCAGCCTACATTGGTAGGCTCTGTGAAGACACAGGAGAAGTGGAAAATAACCCCCTCTGCCTGCCCGCAGAGATATCACTGTTTAAGGGATGATAAAACAACTATCACAGCTCAACATGGCATTGCACTGTAGCTAAATCATAGTCATTACAATGGGGAGAACCAAACCAGTTGCCAAGTGATCTTGTCAGGGGTTTAGGTTTCTAGGTCCCACCTTTTGTGTCCTGCACAAGTGTGTGCACGTGTGCTGTTGTTCATTGTGATCCAAGGACTGTAGCCCACCCCCATGGGCCCCATGGACTGTAGCCTGCCAGGCTCCTCTGTTCATGGGATTTTCCAGGCAAGAATAAGGGAATGGATTGTCATGCCCTCCTCCAGGGGATCTTCCCTATTCAGGGTTTGAACTGACATCTCTTGTGGCATGGCTGCAGTGGCTCAACGTTGGAGAGATGAGACTGGTGTGCCTTCCATCCCTGTTGCTTACTAGCTATGTGACTTTGGGTGTGTTTCCCAATCTCTCTTATGTTCCAGGTTCACAGCTTTAAAATGGGGATACTTATAATGACTGAAAGGTATCATCAAGATTAGAGACAATTTGTCTTTCATGGGCTGAACTGTGTCCTCTCCAAATTTGTATGTTAAAGCCCTAACCCCACCTCTTCCCCGCCCCAGTCCCGTATCTTAAAATGTTACTTTTGAGAGATCCTTCTAAGAGGTGATTCAGTTAAAATGAGGTCCGTCATGGGTCCTAGTCCACACAACTCATGCCCCTATAGGAAGAGGAAGTTTGGACATAGACAGAAAGACGACCACGTGAGGACACAGGGAGAAGTCAGCCATCTGTAAGTCAACAAGAGAGGCCTCAGGAGCAAGCCACCCTTCTCACCCCTTGACCTCCCAGCCTGCAGAATTGTAAGAAAATGCATTTCTGTTGTTGAAGCCACCCAGCCTGTGCTACGTTGTCATGGTAGCCCTACTGAACCAACACAGGATCTGAGAGTCAGAGACAAGATGGCGGAATAGAGGACCTTGAGCTCACCTTCTCCGACTAGAACTCCAAATTCACAACTAATTGCTGAACAAACACTAATAAAAGCTGACTAGACCCTACAAAAAAGATATTCGACATCCAAATATGTAAAAACCCCCACAAGATGGTAGGAGGGGTACAGTCATGATGTAATACAATGTCTGAAACTCCCACATACTTGGAATCAACACCCAGTCGAGAGTGATCTCTGCAAATTCTGTCCTCCTCTCCTCCTGCTTTTCTCTATTGTCTTTTCCTCCTTTCCTCCTCTCCCTTCTCTCTCTCCTTTCTTCCATTTATCCTTCTCCTTATTTCTTTGCTTCACTCAAAATAAACAGACTGCTAGCCTCTCAGCTTGAAGAAGGAGGCTTGGTGGTAGAGAAGCAGTTTAAGCAGCATTTATGTTCATGTAAAAATTCCATGAACAGAGGATCCTGGTGGGCTCCAGTCCATGAGGTCACAAAGAGTCAGACATGGCTGAGTGCTTCACTGGGGCTTTCCTGAAGGCTCAAACAGTACAGAATTTGTCTACAAGGCAGTAGACCTGGGTTTGATCCCTGGGTCAGGAAGATCCCCTGGAGAAGGAAATGGCAAACCACTCCAGTATTCTTGCCTGGAGAATCCAATGAACAGAGGAGCCTGGTGGGCTACAGTCCATGGGGTCACAAAGAATTGGACACGACTGAGCAACTAACACTTTCAAAAGGGAAAAGAAAGACTCTGACACTTTCCTGGGCTGGCTCAACTCACAGAAGAGTAGCAATCAGGTAAAATACCCAGATACTCATGGGACAGTCTGCTTTTAGGATTATGGAGTTTAATGAATTGGATATCACAAAAATAGGGGCCCTGGAGATTGCAATAGCTCATAATTATCTTCTACTTAACCAAAAAGCAAGGAGTTGATATGGAGGGAGATACCTCATCCTAATTCATCCCACATTTTTAGGGCTGGATTTCTGTTCTGGAAATGTCTTTTGGACTGTGGTCCCCATGATCTAAATCTATCCATCCAAAGCTAGGGAGGACCAGCAGGCAGCCCAGGACGCTAGTGGGAGAGCTGCCCAGTCATCCTGTAGCTTTTCCCAGGGGTAGTTAGAACAGTCTTTGGCAACCGACTTCCCTTCCCAAAAAGATGCTTTCCCTGTCCAGAAAAATGAGTGTAATCAGACTTGCTGGCAAAACCGTTCTGAGATTTCTTGGATGAGAGGCTCTGTGTAAACCCAGGGCACGGTTGTTTTCATACCTGGCTGGTGGGCCATGGGAGAAGAGAAATGGAAAGCAAAGCAAGAATGCTTCCCTGGCAGCTTGTCCCTGAGCCTCTCAATCACACCCTGATGTTGCAAAGCCGCTCACAAACCAAGCAGTCATGGAAATCAGTGGGAAAACAGGACCAGGCAGGCAGGCTGCAGAGAGAGGATGTGGGAAATAAGTAGGGGGTTGGAAGATCAGGCGGGAGGACATTCACACGGAGGAGTGTGGACCCAGTAGAGGGTCCTCTCCTGAACTCTTCTGCTGCTCATTTCTTCACCTTCAAAATGAGCAATTGAGCCCGCCTGTCATTTCTGCGACTTGGACTACAGACTTTCCAGAACTCCTCATTAACAAATACAGATGGAGTCCAGGTCAGAAGTCAGGAGAAGGGATAACAGGATGAGGGCGAAAGAGTCTAAATGGAGGTAAGTATGCATGCAGGAGAAGACGAGGACAGGAAAGGAAGGAGGAAGGGGAAGCAGAGAGAAAGGCAAGCAAGGGGTTTCCCTGGTTCCAGAGTCAGAGCTCGATCCGGTGATCAGCAAAGGGCAGCTTCCTAATGAGGCTGTGTCACCTTCCGGATGACTTTTAAGCAAGAAGTAATAAAGCAGTCATGGAAATCAGTGGGAAAACAGGACCAGGCAGGCAGGCTGCAGAGAGAGGATGTGGGAAATAAGTAGGGGGTTGGAAGATCAGGCGGGAGGACATTCACACGGAGGAGTGTGGACCCAGTGGAGGGTCCTCTCCTGAACTCTTCTGCTGCTCATTTCTTCACCTTCAAAATGAGCAATTGAGCCCGCCTGTCATTTCTGCGACTTGGACTACAGACTTTCCAGAACTCCTCATTAACAAATACAGATGGAGTCCAGGTCAGAAGTCAGGAGAAGGGATAACAGGATGAGGGCGAAAGAGTCTAAATGGAGGTAAGTATGCATGCAGGAGAAGACGAGGACAGGAAAGGAAGGAGGAAGGGGAAGCAGAGAGAAAGGCAAGCAAGGGGTTTCCCTGGTTCCAGAGTCAGAGCTCGATCCGGTGATCAGCAAAGGGCAGCTTCCTAATGAGGCTGTGTCACCTTCCGGATGACTTTTAAGCAAGAAGTAATAGCAACCTTCCCTACACACAGGCACTCTCACCTCCAAGAGCAGGAGGAAAAGGGCTTTGAAAAGGACACCTGAACTTTCTAGGTAATATGCAGCCCAGGGTCTTATTAAGAGAATAAGCAAATACAGCAGCTGAGAAGCTGGTTATCCCTCTGCATAGGGGTGGCAAGAAGTCTAGTTCCCAATCCTTTTTTTTAGGAATAGAGGACCTTGAGCTCACCTTCTCCGACTAGAACTCCAAATTCACAACTAATTGCTGAACAAACACTAATAAAAGCTGACTAGACCCTACAAAAAAGATATTCTACATCCAAAGATGTAAAAACTCCCACAAGATGGTAGGAGGGGTACACTCATGATGTAATACAATGTCTGAAACTCCCACATACTTGGAATCAACACCCAGTCGAGAGTGATCTCTGCAAATTCAGCAAACTGTCCTCCTCTCCTCCTGCTTTTCTCTATTGTCTTTTCCTCCTTTCCTCCTCTCCCTTTTCTCTCTCCTTTCTTCCATTTATCCTTCTCCTTATTTCTTTGCTTCACTCAAAATACACAGACTGCTAGCCTCTCAGCTTGAAGAAGGAGGCTTGGTGGTAGAGAAGCAGTCTAAGCAGCATTTATGTTCATGTAAAAGTTCCATGAACAGAGGATCCTGGTGGGCTCCAGTCCATGAGGTCACAAAGAGTCAGACATGGCTGAGTGCTTCACTGGGGCTTTCCTGAAGGCTCAAACAGTACAGAATTTGTCTACAAGGCAGTAGACCTGGGTTTGATCCCTGGGTCAGGAAGATCCCCTGGAGAAGGAAATGGCAAACCACTCCAGTATTCTTGCCTGGAGAATCCAATGAACAGAGGAGCCTGATGGGCTACAGTCCATGGGGTCACAAAGAATTGGACACGACTGAGCAACTAACACTTTCAAAAGGGAAAAGAAAGACTCTGGCACTTTCCTGGGCTGGCTCAACTCACAGAAGAGTAGCAATCAGGTGAAATACCCAGATACTCATGGGACAGTCTGCTTTTAGGATTATGGAGTTTAATGAATTGGATATCACAAAAATAGGGGCCCTGGAGATTGCAATAGCTCATAATTATCTTCTACTTAACCAAAAAGCAAGGAGCTGATATGGAGGGAGATACCTCATCCTAATTCATCCCACATTTTTAGGGCTGGATTTCTGTTCTGGAAATGTCTTCTGGGCTGTGGTCCTCATGATCTAAATCTATCCATCCAAAGCTAGGGAGGACCAGCAGGCAGCCCAGGACGCTAGTGGGAGAGCTGCCCAGTCATCCTGTAGCTTTTCCCAGGGTTAGTTAGAACAGTCTTTGGCAACCGACTTTCCTTCCCAAAAAGATGCTTTCCCTGTCCAGAAAAATGAGTGTAATCAGACTTGCTGGCAAAACCATTCTGAGATTTCTTGGATGAGAGGCTCTGTGTAAACCCAGGGCACGGTTGTTTTCATACCTGGCTGGTGGGCCATGGGAGAAGAGAAATGGAAAGCAAAGCAAGAATGCCTCCCTGGCAGCTTGTCCCCGAGCCTCTCAATCACACCCTGATGTTGCAAAGCCGCTCACAAACTGAGCAGTCATGGAAATCAGTGGGAAAACAGGACCAGGCAGGCAGGCTGCAGAGAGAGGATGTGGGAAATAAGTAGGGGGTTGGAAGATCAGGCGGGAGGACATTCACACGGAGGAGTGTGGACCCAGTGGAGGGTCCTCTCCTGAACTCTTCTGCTGCTCATTTCTTCACCTTCAAAATGAGCAATTGAGCCCGCCTGTCATTTCTGCGACTTGGACTACAGACTTTCCAGAACTCCTCATTAACAAATACAGATGGAGTCCAGGTCAGAAGTCAGGAGAAGGGATAACAGGATGAGGGCGAAAGAGTCTAAATGGAGGTAAGTATGCATGCAGGAGAAGACGAGGACAGGAAAGGAAGGAGGAAGGGGAAGCAGAGAGAAAGGCAAGCAAGGGGTTTCCCTGGTTCCAGAGTCAGAGCTCGATCCGGTGATCAGCAAAGGGCAGCTTCCTAATGAGGCTGTGTCACCTTCCGGATGACTTTTAAGCAAGAAGTAATAGCAACCTTCCCTACACACAGGCACTCTCACCTCCAAGAGCAGGAGGAAAAGGGCTTTGAAAAGGACACCTGAACTTTCTAGGTAATATGCAGCCCAGGGTCTTATTAAGAGAATAAGCAAATACAGCAGCTGAGAAGCTGGTTATCCCTCTGCATAGGGGTGGCAAGAAGTCTAGTTCCCAATCCTTTTTTTTTCCCCCACTCTAACAAAAGAAGAGCAGCTTTGAAATGTGAAGAATCCTATTGCCTTCAAAGGCTACCCGGCCTGACTTGAAAGACCCTTTTCTCCTCAAGGCAGGACTCTAAATAACACTGCAGGTTTGCACAGACCACTGTCAAGAGGAGGCTGCCTGTGTCAGCTGCTTAATATGCAGACGGAACGAGTCATAAAGTCAAGTGCTTGTAACATTTAATGTGGATGATAAAGGAGCGAAAACACCCCGAACAGAAGGCAAATCTGTGTGTTTCATTATATGTGAATGGCAGGGGCTCCACCTGGCACTGCAGCTGAGAGCATCCACCATGTGGGCACAGATGCATATGTGTGTCAGGAGGCACATGTGTGGGCATCTATGGGTGCACACTTGAGCATGCACGCACACACAAACCACACATGGGGCTTCATAGGTGATGACCAACAGGACAACTGGAACTATTGGACTTTTGGAACTATTGGAACCATAGGAAATGCACATATGTAGATATGTCTTCATATTATATTGTATCTACAAATTCAAAATACCTTTGTGGAAATATACCACCTACAAAAGGTGATTCATGGGGCTGCATTAGCTCAGTGACTTATCTGCCCTGGGGAAAGCTATCTTCTTAGGGCAAAAAAGAGGAGCTGAGTAGACTCCTAGAATTACCTGTTTGCTTCACTGCTCCAGTATTCTTGCCTGGAGAATCCCATGGGCGGAGAAGCCTAGTAGGTTACAGTCCATGGGGTCGCAAAGAGTCGGACACGACTGAGCGACTTCACCTCACCTCACCTCACCTCACCTTCACTGCTCCAGAGTCCTTATAGGAATAGTCAGTGTGATAGTTCTAACCATTGGTGACCCCGGCCTCTAAATTCTTTGATGGTGATCATCGTGGTGGCTTCTGATTCTGGTACATGCCTGAACATCCCTGTGCTTTATCACAGACAGCACTTTTGCTCTCACTTGCGAGGGAAACCAGTCTCCCCATGGCTACCATTTGCCTTCTGATCAGAGAGACTGGCTCTCTATTCTCTAACAAATGCCTCTTCTCTTGAGAAATCTGGGGTGTCCTGCCCTGGGTAGGGACAGAGGACCCCGCAGGGAGGCACAGCACAGCATCTGTAGTCTGCAGCCTAAGAAAAGCACAGGTTTACTGGCCTTGGTATCAACCAAGGCTCTTTTGAATTATGTTCCGATAAAGGCTCGATTCCAGGGACTTGTTTCCATCCCCCAGCTACAAATCTGCATTCCTCTTTCAAGGTCCCAAGTGACCATCAACATGTGTCATTTGCAGTGACTGACATGCTGGTGTTCCCTCAGTGAGTGTGCAGGAAATCTCAGAGTCTCTGTGTCACCGACCCCCACTGCCCCCGTAGGATTTTCTAGAAGGAAAATTCTCTGTAGTAATTAAAATTAATATGGTGACCTCCAAGACAAACATTAGAAGAATATGCCTTTTGGAAGGAGGGTAGTTTTGCTTCTGGCAGCTGAATTTCACCTTCTTAGAGTGCCTCACTGATTATGACCTGATCTCAGATGGGGATATAGAGGGTCGGATCAGAATTTCCCTCTGACTATGCACCACATGGGTTTTCCTTGGTGGCTCAGCAGTAAAGAATCCACCTGTGATGAAGGAGACGTGGGTTCAAGCCCTCAGTCAGGAAGATCCCCTGAAGGAGGGCATGGCAACCCACTACAGCATATTGCCTGGAGAATCCCATGGACAGAGGAGCCTAGTAGGCTACAGTCCTTAGGGTTGCAAAGAGTTAGACACGACCGAAGTGACTGAGCATGCACGCAGGCACATGCACCATGTGCTCAGAGAAAACATGACCCAAACCACAATACTTTATAGCACAATTGCAACCGTGCTGAAACACTTACACAAGACTTCAGCAAAGGGGATGGGAAAACAGAAGCAAAATGAAAACATAAAGCAATAGGGTTTCAGACAATCTGATTTAAAAAGGATGGCCCAATGCCCTGAAGGTTTTCTGTCTCATTCTGCAGAAACCCTAGAGAAAACAATGGTGCCCCAGGAAATTCTCCCCTTTAAAACTGCTGCTTTTCTTTCTCTTACTTCTCTACTAGATGAGGACACCTAGAGAGTATAAACCTATTGGTTTTGAGAAATATTTCCTTACATCCCTCTCCACATATAGTGTAAGGCCAGAGGAATTTCAAGGCTTATGCAGTGGAGTAATGTGCACACCAGAATCACTAGAATCATCTGAGCATCTTGTTACGAAGGCAGATTCCTGGACCATAGCCCCAGACATTTTCATTCCATGTGTCCTAAGAGGACACTGGGAATGTGTCTTTTTCTAATAAGTCCCTTAGGTTGATGCATCTTGATATTTCAAAGATCAGAAAACTAAGGTCATAGATGGCACCTATGGAAAGTAACATGGATGTTGAGCAAGGACATTTTTGCTAATGTTTCTCCCCATTAGCCAACCTTGTGCCCTAATCAACAGACTTCAGCTGAACCTGTGAGAGAAGACTCTCGAGAGTCCCTCGGACTACAAGGAGATACAACCAGTTGATCCTAAAGGAAATCAACTCTGAATATTCACTGGAAGGACTGATGCTGAAGCACAAGCTCTAATACTTTGGCCACCTGATGTGAAGAGCTGACTCATTGGAAAAGACCCTGATGCTGGGAAAGATTGAAGGCAAAAGGAAAAGGGGATGGCAGAGGATGAGATGGTTAGATTGAACCACCGATTCAATGAACATGAATTTGAACAAACTCCAGGAGATAGTGGAGGACAGATGAACCTGGCATGCTATAGTCCATGGGGTTGTAAAGAGTTGGATGCAACTTAGTGACTGAGCAACAGCAACAGGGGAGAAATAAGAATCCTCATATTTGGTGCCTGAACCCAAGTCCACATGCCTGATTCCGAGTGAGGTCAAACAAACCAAAACATCAGAGTCTAGAGCAGAGAATGGTTTATTGCAGGGCATCAGCCAAGGAGAATGGGCAGCTCATGCTCGAAAGACCTAAACTCTCTAATGGCTTTCAAGGTAGGATTTTTAAAGGTGACACTTGGGGCAAGAGCTGCAGGGGACATACTTTTCTTCTGATGGGTTGGTGGTGAGGGAAGAGGGTAATGAGAAATCTTCATCATCCACTTCCTGGTTCCATCCAGTCTGGGATCTCTGCGCTTGTGCTCAGCATCAAGTCAACATCCTTCACTGGGCTGGGACCTTTGTTCCTGAAGAACAACTTGAAGGCATGTATCAGATCACTATGCTTGTCCCTTGAGGAAGAACTAGGATTCTGCTTTATCACTGCACTTTGTTTTTTTACCACTTTTACTTCATTTCTGCATTTTCTCACTTTCCTAATTAGTAACTGCTTGAAGTTGCTCTTTGTAACTCAGGAAAGCCTAGGAGACCAAAGCCTTTTTGTAAAAGCAAGAGATGGGGACACAGAACAACTTTTGTACCCAGGAGGGTCCAGCAGAGTCCTTGATTTCAGTGTCCACTATACCCAGTTTTTCTTTGATTTTTCTTTTTAGTCCTGAGGGGAATAGGCCCAGGACAAGAAAGGAAATAAAGTTTTGGATAGAGAGGTTAATCATAAGCTCAGCAGAGGAATTTGATTCTACAGGGACTCAGTTTCAACTCCAAAGGAAAATTTCTCTGTTTGACTTTCTACTAAGGAGCTCATCTCTAGGGGCAGAAAAGAAAAAAATGCCCCTGATGTCAGAGAGAACTAGCTAGTGCACCATTTAGAAGTGGTGTAGCCACAGTAGTTACGTACTGATGTGAGAATTGGGCCATAAAGAAAGGCTGAGCACTGAAGAATTGATGCTTTCGAACTGTGGTACTGAAAAAGACTCTTGAGAGTCTCTTGGTCTGCAAGGATATCAAATCAGTCAATCCTAAAGGAAATCAACCCTGAATATTCATTGGAAGGATTGATGCTGAAGCTGAAGCTGTAATACTTTAGACACCAGATGAAAAGAGCCAACTCATTAGAAAAGACCCTGATGCTTGGAAAAATTGAGAGTAGGAGGAGAATGGGGTGGTGGAGGATGAGATGGTTAGATAGCATCTCCAACTCAGTGTCCATGAGTTTGAGCAAACTCCAGGAGATAGTGAGAAACAGGGATGTCTGGTGTGCTGCAGTCCATGGGGTCTCAAAGAATCAGACATGACTTAGTGACTAAACAAGAACAGGTCACACTCCCTTAACCTTTATCATTCAGACCCAGTGAAATCCCAACTCCATGAAGTATTTAGTAAGCCCCTACCTACTGCCAAGGGTCTTGGAACCCAGACTTTCTGCAAGATGGGTATTAAAGGACCTGAGTTCTAAACCCAGCTTTCTGCAGTTTGTCTAACTAGCTAGGTGATGTGGGGCAAATTAATTTTCCCCTTCTAAGTATCAATCTTTTTTCTCAGAAACTTTAAGATCTCTTTCCAAGTTTGGAACCCTGCTGACAAGCAGGGTACCCAACTTTGAGCAATGTGCTAATACTGAAATCAGGGCAAATGACAACAATTACTACTATATGTTAGGGGCTTCATGTAGGAAAAGTAGGGAGAAAGGAAGGCTCAGTTCCATTGTTGATCATTAATAGGGCTGAGACTTGATACAAGCAAGCACACACCTACAGTTTCTTGACACTATTCACAAGGATATGGGACAGGGAAGGGATGTCTAGAAACTTTCCCTATTTTGGCAAAGACCATCACAGCTCTCTTCTCTGCTGCACACATCTCCACTCTCCCAAGCCTCAGCCAAGACTATTTGTCACTGGGAATGAACCTCAAGTTTGCTGGTGTAGGTGCAAAGAAGAGGTTCAGGGGCAAGGGACAGTGAGTGATGCGTGAAAGTCCATGGGCAGACCTTCAGATTCAGAAACACACTGGGTGTGGTCTCATCTTAGAACCATAGCATGTGAAGTCTGGTGCCAGAAGTCATCTGGTGATCCTGCCTTCCCATTAACAGAGGATGAAGCTGAAGTGCAGAAAGGTGAGTTCTTACTCAGTGCCGTATCACTAAAACTCACCTTTTCTCCTTAAGTCTATTTCAATTTCTCTTTTTCTCTTTCTAGCTCACTCCATCTCTCCTCTGTGAGCTCATGTAAACTCACTCTGTAATATTTTTGCCGTCATGAAGTTCATTACACATTGCATTCTTATTCCTTCGATCTTGTCCCTGTGACTGGACTCTCAACAAGGCAGGGGCTGTGCCTTTTGTGTGTCCTCCATGTACGAGACTATACCCAGCATAGATATTCAGCGAAGATACATTAACTTGATCAGGGCAGTGATAACCTTCACTTAGAAAAGAAGGGAAAATGCTACAGCAAAGATGCAGAGCACTAGGACATGTATCAAACCTGACACTTCATTGCAAGGACTTTCCAGGTGGTGCTAGTTGTGAAGAACTCACCTGCCAATGCAGGAGACTTGGGTTCAATCCCTGGGTCAGGAAGATCTCCTAGAGGAGGGCATGGCAACCCACTCCAGTATTCTTGCCTGGAAAATCCCAAGGACAGAGGAGCCTGGCAGGCCACAGTCCATAGCATTGAAAAGAGTGGGACATGACTGAAGCTATTTAACACATATTCATTGGAAGTTCTGATGAAGCTCCAATACTTCGGCCACCTGATGTAAAGAGTCG
Organism: Cephalophus harveyi; assembly: GCA_006410635.1. Taxonomy (NCBI): domain Eukaryota; kingdom Metazoa; phylum Chordata; class Mammalia; order Artiodactyla; family Bovidae; genus Cephalophus; species Cephalophus harveyi. The sequence continues at coordinate 178,893 of SJYT01044814.1, forward strand.
GCTCATTGGAAAAGACCCTGATGCTGGGAAAGATTGAGGGCAGGAGGAAAAGGGGATGACAGAGGATGGGATGGTTGGATGGTATCAGCGACTCAGTGGACATGAGTTTAAGCAAGTCCGGGAAATGGTGAAGGACAGGGAAGCCTAGTGTGCTGCAGTCCATCAGGTTACAAAGAGTCGGACACGACTGAGCAACTGAACTGTATAGTATGACGTGTATGTCTCAGTATTAATCTCTTTAGATAAACTCAGCATGCTCTTACCTCACCTCACCTACCCCTGTTAGCCCTTGGATGTAACCCTCTCCTCTCATTTGACTGCACAGATCATTAATCAGCCCTTACTCACCCTTTCATCTCTCACTCCATCTTGACCCTGAGCCTTGCTTTCTGCTCTTCACCACTCTGGGAATGTTTTCCTCCTACAGAAGAGGATTCCTGGGGTCTGTCCATTCCTTTACCCCCATCTGCATCCTCAGCTGATTCTCATCCTTAGTCTGGCACTTTCTGCATCTTTGCACACTATTTCAATCATATCCACCTTTCCCTTGGTCTCTTTATCCCCAAGCACAGTCTCTTAGACAAGATGCAACATAGAGATTGAATTAAAGGATTCTAGCACAAGTGAAGCCTGGACATAAGAATGGGGGGGGGGGGACAGAGAAACTGTCACTTCCCAAGGGTATGCCTGAGAACCCAATAAAACAATGGCCTCTGCTAACTCTAAGTAGCATTTTTATCTTCTTGGTGTATTTATGCACAGGGACTATAATTCTTCACTTTGCCTTGACATTTGTGGAAAGTTTCTATTTGTTTTTCCTTTTTCTCTCTCCTCATCCCCTTCACATGTATTCACCATCCATGCAGGCATACACACTCACCAGTGCTTTTGCTCTTAAGAATACAGATCACAGGTACAGGTGATGATTCATGGGGGAGGAGGATAGGAATTATTTTTTCCTGAAGATCCTGGTATATTCCTCTGTGTTCACTGGATGATTTTGTTTCATTCCTTCCTCTCTAGTTCTTTATCACTGCTACACCAGCAATAAAAAAAAATCAGGTCTTTTTTCTTTTAAAACAACCCCCTACTCCTGCCACCACCAAGGCCACTCAAAAGGAGATTGTGAAAGTTGGTTCTGGCCCAGTGCTTCTCTGAACAGGGGTATTCACTGCGTAGCTTACATGCATAAGTAGTCAAAGGCAAAGGCCAGTAGTCATTGAGAGATGTATCCAAGCAACCTTGGTGCTAAGCAACAGATTGGAACTCAGTGTGTCCTGGTCCACTCTAGTCAGAGCAGGCTGCTCAAAACTTGGCCTTGAATGAAGGGAGAAGTTTATTTGGGTGGATGAAGGGCTAGAGGTGGGAGGAAGAGAAAAGAGAGAAGATGGGAACAGAAGAACAGATAGAAGAAGGGAAAGAAGAGGAGAAAGGAGAAAAGGTGGGACAGAGGAAGATGGTTGGGTTCAATTGGACTGATGATTAAAGAATGGCCTATGGTTTTTGCAGAATAGATGGCCACAGTTAAGATTTTTGAAACTGGTGTTTGTTTTGGCGTATGCTATGTGGTTGGTGAAAGCATCTCCCAAGGTGTCAAAATATTCCCTTTCAAGTACCCTTGTGACCTGGATCATCCATTGTCCAGAAATTAGTATCGCCTCACTTCCTGGCTTCCTCCTATAAAACTAAAATGCAGGCATGCACCAGGGTGTTAATTTCTGATGGGAGGTGTCAGGCATGACAATGAGAATGGGATCATTGGAAAAAAAAAATAGAAAAAAAAATAGAAAGAGAGGGGGAGGGTTCAGGTGAAAGAGAGAGGTCAGATTAGCAATCTCACTCTGATAGGGTAGGATTGAGCACAGCTGTTGGGTCAATATGAACTCCCTCCTTGCTTTCTACTGTTCTACAAGTGTTCTTAGGAAAGAGGACAAGAACTGTCTGTAAATTCCCTTTATATGGTGAGACATTGTAGTGCTCAAATGATCCTGCCAAGCCCGTCTTGGGTCACACAGATCGGGGGAAACAGCTTGACAACCACATTATAATTAGACTGGGAAATCTTCCCAGAGGGTAGAATAGCTGGAGGTAATAGGATGCCAGGCAGCACCTGGTATTTAAACCTCAATCCCGGTGTCTCTTCTACTCTCATCCCACCCCACCCACTTCTCCACATGCTTCTCATTCACCGTCTGTTCTGAACAAGCCTCTCCCACTCTCTTCGCCCCTCTTCATTGGTTGAGAGCAGTTGCAGTGTGGCCCAGACCACACGGGCCGCTTTTAGTAAAGACTCCTCACACAGACTAGCAGGATGATCAGGTGCCATTTTGTCAAGGCTCTGGAATGGGGTCATTAGATGTCATTCCCTTTCTCTAAGCCAATTTGTCTGTATCAGCTGTTGTAGGCCATCAGAATCTCTCAGACTCATGGAGAGACGTCTGAACCCTGCAAACGCTTGGCATATGGCAAGCATAGCATGTGCTTACGAGCTGTGTCTCATCCCTGATTGAGATCTATCATCACCAGCCAAGCCTCTGAACTCAGCTATTTATAAATTCCAGGCTTTTGTGGTTTGCCTCCTCCCCAGGGTGATTCCTAGGCCTATCTTTGCCTGGAAAGTACCAGGTGCATTTGGTCTGGGGTTGATGAGATGTCTCTTTTTGTTTGGCTTTTAAAAGCCAGACAAGAAGAACTTTGGAAATATCAAGCCTATTAGATGAAGGTATTCTGAAACAGTTAAGCAGTGCATGTACATGTGTATGTATGTGTATGTGATAGAAACTATTGAGAGGTAGGTTTCCAGGGGTTTTGCATCTCACTCATGTGCACACACACATCACACATAAACACACAAATATACTGGCGAAGGAACAGAATTTTAGGGGAAAAAAAAACTTTATCCAAAATTCATGCAAACAACCAGATAAAACATCTTTCTTTCATAGAACACTAATGTCTTAGTGTAATGGGCATGTTTTTAGCCATATAATAACTGATCCCCCTATACATTGGAGGAATTCCCCATCTTCTGAGTCAGAAACTCATTGCCATTATATAATGAATATCCTATTATACATTATCAAAAGCCATTATATAATCACAAAAAAAAATAGAAAGAGAGGGGGAGGGTTCAGGTGAAAGAGAGAGGTCAGATTAGCAATCTCACTCTGATAGGGTAGGATTGAGCACAGCTGTTGGGTCAATATGAACTCCCTCCTTGCTTTCTACTGTTCTACAAGTGTTCTTAGGAAAGAGGACAAGAACTGTCTGTAAATTCCCTTTATATGGTGAGACATTGTAGTGCTCAAATGATCCTGCCAAGCCCGTCTTGGGTCACACAGATCGGGGGAAACAGCTTGACAACCACATTATAATTAGACTGGGAAATCTTCCCAGAGGGTAGAATAGCTGGAGGTAATAGGATGCCAGGCAGCACCTGGTATTTAAACCTCAATCCCGGTGTCTCTTCTACTCTCATCCCACCCCACCCACTTCTCCACATGCTTCTCATTCACCGTCTGTTCTGAACAAGCCTCTCCCACTCTCTTCGCCCCTCTTCATTGGTTGAGAGCAGTTGCAGTGTGGCCCAGACCACACGGGCCGCTTTTAGTAAAGACTCCTCACACAGACTAGCAGGATGATCAGGTGCCATTTTGTCAAGGCTCTGGAATGGGGTCATTAGATGTCATTCCCTTTCTCTAAGCCAATTTGTCTGTATCAGCTGTTGTAGGCCATCAGAATCTCTCAGACTCATGGAGAGACGTCTGAACCCTGCAAACGCTTGGCATATGGCAAGCATAGCATGTGCTTACGAGCTGTGTCTCATCCCTGATTGAGATCTATCATCACCAGCCAAGCCTCTGAACTCAGCTATTTATAAATTCCAGGCTTTTGTGGTTTGCCTTCTCCCCAGGGTGATTCCTAGGCCTATCTTTGCCTGGAAAGTACCAGGTGCATTTGGTCTGGGGTTGATGAGATGTCTCTTTTTGTTTGGCTTTTAAAAGCCAGACAAGAAGAACTTTGGAAATATCAAGCCTATTAGATGAAGGTATTCTGAAACAGTTAAGCAGTGCATGTACATGTGTATGTATGTGTATGTGATAGAAACTATTGAGAGGTAGGTTTCCAGGGGTTTTGCATCTCACTCATGTGCACACACACATCACACATAAACACACAAATATACTGGCGAAGGAACAGAATTTTAGGGGAAAAAAAAACTTTATCCAAAATTCATGCAAACAACCAGATAAAACATCTTTCTTTCATAGAACACTAATGTCTTAGTGTAATGGGCATGTTTTTAGCCATATAATAACTGATCCCCCTATACATTGGAGGAATTCCCCATCTTCTGAGTCAGAAACTCATTGCCATTATATAATGAATATCCTATTATACATTATCAAAAGCCATTATATAATCACTAGCCACTATATAATCATTATATAATCCTAGATTACAGTTCGAGTTCAGTAAAGATACATGATCTGGCTCAATCAACTAGACACACAAACTCATAAATTAGCAACAAAGAAAAAAAGAGCCATACAACATCTATTTTTGTTAGAGAGTGGTGACAATAGGAGATCAACAGCAGCCACATCTGCACCCAAGGGCAATAGTGGCATTTGTGACTGTGTCCAATTTCTGTGGTAAACCACAAGACAACCTGTGGATCACTGATGTTTTCCTCTCATTAGTTCTGTGATGTGATTTGGCTTTCTAGCCAAATGGCTTTCTAGCCATTCGTGGCTTTCTAGCCATCAACTCTCATTTTCTGATCTTCCTGAAGATTTTGTGAGCCACCCAATTTCCTTTGGAAAAAAAAAATTATTCTTCTGTTAACCCAACTAAAGTTGATTACTGTTGGTTGCAATTAAGAACTAATTGCTGCAGAAATTGGCATCAGGTGTAATCAAAGACAACAGACCCTCAAGTCTGGAATTGATAATCAGGTCTTATTAATTTGGGGGGAAGTCAATATCCAAATTCCATTATAGGATAGAATTCTGACAGTGGCCTGCAGTGGTAAAACTGCTTAGCAAATGATCACCTGTGGTCTTCTGTAACATGGCTATTGAGGGCAAAACTTGTGAAATCAAGTGATAAGTTACATTAAACTGTATGAATGGTAAGAGGAAATCAATCACTGTTGGGTGGGAAGGATTTTTCAAATAGTGTTTCAAAATAAAAGAAAGTGAATGGATCAAGCTTCTAAATGCTACAGGAAAAGCAGGCACTTTCTATAAGTGTACTAAGAGACACCAATTTCTTCCATATTAAAGATTGAGAGGTACTTCCCTGGCAATCGATCCCTGGTTGGAGACCTAAGATCTCACATGCCTTACGGCCAAAAAATGAAAACACACACAAAAAATAGAAGCGATATTGCAACAAATTCAATAAAGACTTAAAAAAAAAATGGTCCACATTAAAATAAATAAATAAACGTTGAGACCGTCAACACCAGGCTTAAAATTTGATCTTGTAATAATTATCAGGTTTGATACCCATTGTATTCAGAGCTTCACTATGTTTCTCAGGTTAAAGCTAATATACTTATGTGGGAAGAGTGGCACTCCAAAACTTGCAATGAGATATTTAGCATAAATCAGAAAATTAAAAATGTGATGCCCTCCAAGCCCATCTGAAGCATCATTTAATAGTCAAAATAGCATCCTTTTTTTCTTGTCTAATTAGGATGTTCCTGTCTTGACTGAAGATCCTGTAAGGATCTCACTTAAATGAATTACCTTGCAAAAAGAAGCTAATTTTCTAATAGCCCAACCCCGCTTTTTCTCCTAATCTCAATACCTCTAACTTAAGTCACTTTGCAGTGTGTCCTGGGAAGTCATGAAGTAAGAGTGATTATAGAAAAAAGCTTGTTAGTTCTCCAAATAAGCAAACAATAAATAAGGCCACAATCCTGCAGAAATTACAAAAAGTAGTAGCACCATCAGTGTTTAGAATATGCAGGGGTGATGTAATAGACTTGATAATTGTTTATCAAATATTCCCAACACTACTTTTCCCCTTTGGAAGGATAATGTCTCTGAATTACTATGTTTAGCTTTTATAGAACTTACAGAATTAAAAGCAGTATGTAACCAAAAAGGACATATGTATTTAATTTTTTTTTTTTTTTACCATTTCGCTGCACCAAATTTTTAAATTAATTTTTATTGGAGTATAGTTGTTTTACAAAATTGTATTAGTTTCTACTGTACAGAAAAATGAATGAGCCATACATATACCTCTATCCCATCCCTTTTGAACTTCCTTCCCATTCAGGTCACCACAGTGCATTAAGTAGAGTTCTCTGCACTATACAGTACGTTCTCATTAGTATCTATGTTATTCACAGTATCAATAGCATATAATTGTCAATCCCAATCTCCCAATTCCTTCCCCCATGTCCCCTTGGTATCCATATATTTGTTCTCTACATCTGTCTCTACTTCTGCTTTACAAATAAGATCATCTATACCATTTTTCTGGATGCTACATAAATGTATTGATACATGATATTTGCTGTTCTCCTTCTGACTTCACTCTGTATGATGCCCTCTAAGTTTGTCCATGGCTCTACAAATGACCCAATTTTGCTCCTTTTTATGGCTGAACAATATTCCACTGTATATATACCACATCTTCTTTATAAGATGGTATACTACATCTTCTTTATCCATTCCTCTGTTGATGGACAGTTAGTTTGCTTCCATGTTCTGGCTATTGTAAATAGTGCCACTATGAACACGAGGGCGCATGTATCTTTTTGGATTATGGTTTTCTTTGGGTGTATGTCCAGTAGTGGGATTCCTAGGTCATATGGCAGCTCCTTTTTTTACTTTTTATGGAACCTCCATAACATTCTCCATAGTGGCTGTATCAATTTACACTCCCACCAAGAGTGCATAAGTGTTCCCTTTCCTTCACACCCACTCCATCTTTCACTGTTTGTAGATTTTATGATGATGGCCATTCTTACCAGTGTGAGGTACTACTACACTGTAGTTTTGATTTGCATTTCTGTAATAATTAGTGATGTTGAGAAACTTTTTATGTGCTTGTTGGACATCTATAAGAACATATGCATTTTAGATAGATGTAAACAATTTCCATGATGATGCAGGTATCTACCATCTCATCCAGGTACATGTGAAATGTCTCTCCAAAGTGAAGAAAATTTGCTGTTTTTACTTCCCCTATCTTTCAGAGAGATGCTAAATACTTGGGGGGTCTCTGTGGATTTTAGCGATAACATACACATTACTTGGATATACATATTGCTCTGCACAGAGTCAGACATGACTGAAGCGACTTAGCAGCAGCAGCAGCAGCTCATTCATATATTAAATAACAATCCCAAGGTTATCAATTTTGAGTTGTAGTTTAAGTAGCACTGTTGCTTGACTGTTGCTTGAAGATCCTGCATATCCAAGATTAAAATCCATGGGATTTTCCAGGCAAGAATACTGGAGTGGGCTGCCATTCTCTTCTCCAGGGAATTTTCCCAATCCAGCAATTGAACTTGGGTCTCCTGCATTGCAGGTGGATTCTTTACCATCTGAACCACCAGAGAAGCCTGCATTTATCTATACTGGGAATAAATTTTCAATGTATTCTCAAAGGGTACATGAAAAATGTGTGCACCCTTACATTTAAGAGATGCAGATTCGATCCCTAGGTTGGGAAAGATACCCTGGAGGAGGGCATGGCAACCCACTCTAGCATTCTTGCATGGAAAATCCCATGGACAGAAGAAGGAGCCTCCTTCATCACCACAGGGTCACAGAGTCGGACATGGCTGAAGCGACTTAGCATGCACATGTATAAAATAACCAACCAGGACCCACTGTATAATACAGGGAACTCTACTCAATGTTTTATAATAACCTATAAGGGAAAAGAATCTGAAAAAATAGATATATATGCATATATAACTGAATCATTTTGCTATACATCTGAAACTAACACAACATTGTAAATCAACTATACTTCAATAAAATGAATTAATTAAAAACCAACTAGTGAACAAAACAGTGTTATATCTGACTATGAGAAAAAGAGAATAATGCAGAATATAACTTATATACCCTATATTCATAAGGGTATATATAGGGTATACCCTATATACATACATATATTAAATCTGCATATGCATATACATGTGTGTATTCATAAACAATTTATCTGGAAAGGATTCAAGGTGACTCTATAAATATATACAAAAAGTTGAAAGAAAGTTCAGAATATTCAAATGAAGAAAGTGGGGAAAAGAAAAATCAGAATAGCAAAGATAAGATGTTACAAGTGCTTAGTATACATGATAGATATTGTATATTTGTTTAGTAAAGGGGTAGATAAATTTGTCTCTAAACTCTCCAGCATCCAACTCAAGATGGAAAACAAAGAAAGATTGCTATAATTTTTAAGGAAAGTTCTAATAATAGGCTGAGGGAAGAGAAGCTAATATTTATTCAGCAACTATTCCATTTATTTTCAAAATAAATGCTATGCAAAATACATTGGCTCTTATTTTAGAGAATAGGAAACTGAAGGTCCAAGATGTTTTAAAAATATTTAAAATTTTTCTCAGCTGTTAAGTATAAACCTAGGTCTCCAACTCGAAAGACCATTCTATTTCCATTACAACATGCCACTTGAAAGTCTTGTTTAAGAAAGAGCCCTGGATTAAAAGAAAATAATAAGTGAAAACATGTTGGGTGGTCAGAGCAAGATATTCCTGTCAATTTCTCTTAGTGGATCCCTTCCAATAGAAGAGACTG
>SJYT01044818.1:7683-45048 GCA_006410635.1 Cephalophus harveyi
CCTGGCGTGCTGCGATTCATGGGGTCGCAAAGAGTCGGACACGACTGAGCAAGTGAACTGAACTGAACTGATGCACATATATGCTACTCCTGTTGGTTCTATTTCTCTGGGGAAATGTGCTTAATAGATCTCGTTCTGGGATTTCCCTGGTGGCTCAGATGGTAAAGAAGCCTCTTAAAATGCAGGAGATCTAGGTTTGATCCCTGGGTCAAAAAGATTCCCTGAAGTAGGAAATGGCAACCCACTCCAGTATTCTTGCCTGGATAATTCCATGGATAAAGGAACCTGGCGGACTACAGTCCATAGGGTCACAGAGTTGAACACTACTGATCTAGTTTTAAAATCAGGCTATTAATCTATTGATAAAAGTTAGGAAATTATCACTGATTTTTATGTAATTATCTTTCATCTTATTTTTGCACTAATATTACATGCCAACTAGATATATCTGCAAAACTAATTTGGTATTTAGTACAAAGTTAGTCTAAACTTCTTTTTATTTGTCATGTAAGTGCTCTTTAATAAAATTATATCAAAAACAGATGACTTATATTTGAGTGGAATAAAAGAGGACAATGTCAGATAGGAACTTTAAAATACCTCAAATGTTAGTTTTATTCTAAAGGAACCTGGCGGACTACAGTCCATAGGGTCACAGAGTTGAACACTACTGATCTAGTTTTAAAATCAGGCTATTAATCTATTGATAAAAGTTAGGAAATTATCACTGATTTTTATGTAATTATCTTTCATCTTATTTTTGCACTAATATTACATGCCAACTAGATATATCTGCAAAACTAATTTGGTATTTAGTACAAAGTTAGTCTAAACTTCTTTTTATTTGTCATGTAAGTGCTCTTTAATAAAATTATATCAAAAACAGATGACTTATATTTGAGTGGAATAAAAGAGGACAATGTCAGATAGGAACTTTAAAATACCTCAAATGTTAGTTTTATTCTTCTACTTTATTATCTTTCCCAAAGACTGGAGTATAGTTCTTTTAGTGAAATTATAAAGCTGTCAACTCAATTGAAAACACATATTCTTAATGCTATAGGGCTTTGTCTATAAGGTCTCACTAGTTCATTTCCATTAATATTTATCTATATCTATTATTTTGCAGGTTCTGTCTAAGGAATTGAAATACATTTGTAAATAAAGTTTATATCCCTGACATTGTAGTGCTTATGCTGAAGTGAACTCTAGTACAGATATGGGTTCATTTGCAGTTTTATTGGTTTTGATCCCTGGGTTAGGAAGATCCCCTGGAGAAGGAAATGGCCATCCACTCCAGCATTCTTGCCTGGAGAACCCCATGGACAGATGAGACTGATGGGCTATAGTCTACAGGATTGCCAAGAGTTGGACATGACTGAAAAACTAATACATATAGTTTTATTATTAGCCTATTTTAAAATTAAATTTGTTTAGCTTTATCATTAATCTCATGATAAGCTTCCTTTTACTTTTTTACATAATATCTTCTAATGTCTTCCCATTGAAATTTTGAATAAAATACAATATATAAATATATTCATCTGACATCTGCCCATATCTCCACTTTTACACCACTCTTTGCTTTTTATGTTTCTCTTATACTTTTTTTCCTTCAATTTTTCTGACATAATGATCTTGGTATTGGAATCTTCTCTCTTCTTTCTCCCTATAATACTCTCCATTATAGCCATCTCCTTACTTACTTAGCTAAAACTACTTATTCTCCAGATACATCTTAAATCGTCACCTCTTGCAGAAGTTTCCTGGTCTATATTAACACTTTCATCTAGAGGGTACTTTTTTTATGCACATGGCACCCTTTAAATTATGTATATTATGTCCTCTTTGCTAATTGCAAGTTGCCTCACTACAAAAAAATGTATCTATTTATTCACCAGTGTATTCCCAATGCATGGTGGCATGGTTAATTCTCAAAAAGTAATTGCAAGTATATGACAAGAGTCTTACAAACCAAGATATAGCCTACAATAAAGTTGTTGCTTCCAGTTGTTAATCTACAAAATACTATAATAATCACATTTATATTTGTCTCTTATATCCAATATATTCCAAGGGACATTAATAAATAACTTATGGAATCTAGATTCAAATAACATTAATGATTATCAATGCTTAACACATTTCTCTAGGATACCAGGATAACAATACTGAAAGAAAAAAATAGCTTGTTTTAAATCAACCAACCTGACTCCTGATTATTGTTTTTTCTTCAAATGTCCATAAACCAGAACATAATAAATATTCGAGAAATGTGTGTTGTACCTATTTTAAATTTGTCATCCTTTATTTTACAGAATATAATTGGGTTTATTTTTGAAAATTATATCTGTGCATTTCAAATTATTCTGTAGGGTGTTTCATGTACTACCAAAAAAAAAATAGTTTGAAAGTAATTATAAGTTAACATCATTCTTAAAACATTAGGAGATTTTAAGCAATATTAGATCAATTAGTTGCTATCATAAAATCTGCTCTACACAATTAATAATTTAGTCATGTTAAGCATTACGTTGTTCTCTATGTAAATTAGTCTTAGGCTTCTTCCAGAATAAAAGCTTTGTTGTATTTCTATGCTCCCTACCGGACTGATGTGTGTTGTGTGTGTGAGCAGCTCTTAGTAATGTCTTCTAGGCCTCAGATTCTATCAGTCTGCCCTCTCCTCCCTCCTCCATCCACACTGACGTTGCTGCTGTCTCTTGTACATGACAAGCCTGGTCCTCTCTTGAGGCCACTGCCCTTACTGTCCCCTCTACCTAACGGAGTTTTCCCCCAAATATCCATGTGGTTTGCTGATATCTACTGAAACTCCACATTATCAGATGGGCCTTCCTATAATAATAACCTTGTCTAAAATGCTTAATATTTATCCAGTCTTGTTTTTGCCCTGAATAGTTTTCACCATCAGCATATCATGTGTTTATTGTCTGTTTACTCTGTGTTTCTCCCAGATAGAGTGGGAACTCCAAGAGGACAGGAAACTCTCTTTTTACTGCTCAATCATTTGTGCCTAGAACAGTGACCTGCGTGAGGATCTTCCCCACCCAGGTAATAAACCCAGGTCTTCTGCATTGGAGGCAGATTCTTTACCATCTGAGCTACAGGGAAGTCCCAGTTCAAAGTAGCAAAGGTGAAAAATTCAGTTTTATTGCTTTTATTCCTTTGACCATTATTACTTTATATTATCAATGGAGATACCTTGTCACTAAGAACTGTAGTGCAAAACATGATACACAACTTTGATTCCTCTCCAGAATTCTATGTCTGTTTCTAATCATCGTTGCTGATCATTTCCTGGGTCACGTCATAAATGCAATTAGTGGTTTATTTTTCAAAATAAGTCAGATTAAATCTCTGGATTCAATTAACCACTGAATCCTGATACTGATAGTAACTCACTCAAACTTTTTATGCAAAACAGTTTAGTATTATCTGTAAAATAACTGGCAAGAAAATCAAATTAAATTCATAGCATGGCACAGAGAATTGGAGAATATGATAGAATTGTGAGTAGTCTAACTGAAATGGATTTGAGAAGCTTAAAAGTTACCAAATTTTCCCAGTAATAAGTACATTTCATATTATACAAGCAGAGCCTTTGATAACACTGACCAATGAATAGACATAACAAAACAAAGTCATAACTAGAGAAGAACCATGTGGTTGCCAGAGGAGAGATGGCAAGGGGAGGAGAGAAATGAATGAGAGAGATTAAAAACTATAAGTTTCCAGTTGCAAAATAAATGAGTAATGGGTATGAAATGTACAGTGGGGAGAATAGTCAATATTTATGCAATATCTTTGTATGGTGACATATGGTAACTTCACTTATTGTGATGATCATTTTGAAATGTATAGAAATATCAAATCACTATGCAATTGGAACTAACACAGAGTTATAGGCAAATTATATTAAAAAAAAAAAAAAAACACACAAGGAAACATAGGGAAAAAAAAAAAAAAGATTAGGTTTGTGGTTACCAGAGGTAGGGTTTGAGGGGTAGTGCGATTGGATGAAGGCAGCTGAAAGGTATAAACTTCCAGTTATAATATACACCAGTACTAGGGATGCAATGTACAACACAAAAATATAATTAACATTGTGTGTGTGTGCTGTGTGCTCAGTCGGGCCCTACTCTTTGTGACCCCATGGACTGCAGCCTGCCAGGCTCTTCAGGAAAATCTATGGAATTTTTCCAGGCAAGAATACTGGAACAGGTTAACATTTCCTACTTCAGGGGATATTGCTGGCCCAGTGATTGAATCCTTGTCTCTTGTATCTCCTGCATTGGCAGGCGGATTCATTACCCCTGGGACACCTGGGAAGCCACAAGTAACAGTGTTATATGTTATATAAGAATGTTGTCAAGAAAATAAATCCTGAGTTCTCATCACAAGGAAAAAAAAATTGTTTCCTATTTCTTTTATTTTGAATCTATATGACATGATGAATGTTCACTAAACTTATTGTGAACAAATTCATTTCATGATATATGTAAGTCAAATCATTATGCTATATATCTTAAAATTTTATAGTGCTATATGTCAATTACATCTCATTTAAACTGAAAGAAATAATACTGACCATGTCTTTGCCTCTATATAGAAACAAAATCTAGCTGTATTTTACATCAACTCTTTCATTTTAAAATGATTGCATGATATTATGCATGTTTCAATGACATTCTTCCAAATCATCCCACCCTCTCCTCTCCCACAGAGTCCAAAAGACTGTTCTATACATCTGTGTCTCTTTTGCTGTTTCGCATACAGGGTTATTGTTGCCATCTTTCTAAATTCCATATAATAATGTTAGCCTACTGTATTGGTGTTTTGGGGCTGATGCACTGAGACGACACAGAGGGATGGTATGGGGAGGGAGGAGGGAGGGGGGTTCAGGATGGGGAACACGTGTATACCTGTGGCAGATTCATGTTGATGTATGCCAGAACCAATACAATATTGTAAAGTAATTAACCTCCAATTAAAATAAATAAATTTATATTTTAAAAAATTAAAAAAATAAAATGATTTTAGTAATATCACACAGAAATATTTGAAATCAAGTAAAACTACTTTCTCTTCATTTATATTTTTCATTTGTTTTCTTCTTAAATAAGATTCATAAAACATCAAAAAATATTACCTCTATGGTGCAGAAATAAAAATGCTATTATATATATAATTATAGTTCTTATGTATTAAAAACATTTTTCAAGCATTGAATTGGATGGTTTAAGTGTAAATGAATCAGAACAGCTGAAGTTAGGTTTTTCTTCCAGCGTTTACTAATAAAAGAACACAATAATAGGTAAAATGTGTGCTTGGTCGCTCAGTTATGTCCAACTCCGTGATCCCATGGACTGTATCCTGCCAGGCTCCTTTGTCCATGGGGATTCTCCAGGCAAGAAAACTGGAGTGGGCTGCCTTGCCTTCCTCCAGGGAATCTTCCTAACCCAGGGATTGAATCCAGGTCTCCCACATTGCAGGCAGATTCTTTGCCAACTGGGCCACCAGGGAAGCCCAAGAATCCTGGAGTGAGTAGTGTACCCCTTCTCCAGGGGATCTTCCTCACCCAGGAATCAAACTGGGGTATCCCTCAACATAGGCAGATTTTTTACCAGCATTACTTTACCAGATTCTTTAACTCAGTGTTAGCTTCCCTGAGTTACCAGGGAAGCTCAGGAAGTAAGTAAGATACTTATTCATAATTTGAGTAGGTATTTCCATTATATTTGGAACCACAAATACACATGGTTAGTCTGCTTTTCAGCAGAAGATAAATTGTCAAGTAAGTCCTTTATTTATTTATTTATTTTTCCCTTGGCCACAGTTTGCCATGAAGGATCTTATTTCCCTGACCAAGGATTGAATTTGTGCCCCTTTCAGGGAAGTGTGGAGCCTTGACCACTGGACCACCATGGAGGTCCCCAAATATGTCATTTTCTATGGCTAAAGTAATTAATAGAATTTTTCATAAAACATTCAGTTTGAAACTAAGGAATCACCTTCATTAGAAATCTCTTTTCATGGAATTGGTCTTAGTCTCTTAAACATAATGCTTCCTTGACAATAAAACTGTATTTGATAGTTAGCTAGTAGACTCCTATTTCAGGTAATATTTAATATGAGGAAGTTTACCTCCACTTATTATAGTGGAAGGTTTAATTCACAGCTAGTGTTAATTGCATTATAGATATTTCATCCTCATTTTAAAAATTTTAAGCAATAATTGCATTGAGAGTGTTAATTAATATTTTAGGCTTATATATCCTCTTCAGTCCATTGAGCTTCTAAAATAAATTTCCACTTTTTCTGCTTTTTGTTATGGTTGAAAATAATACTGGAAATTTTACTGTGTGTAGTCAGGAAAAATGTTCATCAAGCAGTCATAATTCACAGGGCACCATTCTTTCCACCCTCCCAACTCCCATCCCAGAAGCATGTACTATATTTCCCTGCATAGCTATCTAATCAATAGCTCTAATGCATGTGAGCTCAGCATCAATTGATATTTACTATAAACTATAAGGATATTAAAAAGAGTATGCTTCATTACCAGTTATTAAAATTAGGAATTTCAGAGTCTTGGAAGTTACAAGGTCCATTTCTCGCCAGTTCAAATATTATTTCCATTATCATGTATAGCCTCCCTTCTTAAACCTATAGGTTTGGTAAGTATAGTGTTGGAAATAAAATAATTGAGTAGGGATTCAAGAACTAAACATATTTCCTGATTTTTTTTAACCTTTCTACTTTTACAGTAACTACCAGCTCTTTAACTAGGAATAGTTATGGATCTAGGCAATTTTTTTTATTAAAATAAAATCTTGAACTCTAGATGAAACATGTCTCAAATAAGTCCAAAGTCCAAAGAATACCTTGTCCTTCCTCCTGCTTTTTGTTTTCCTGGAATAATCAACACTATTAAAGAAGGGGCCAGTTTATAGTCCCGATTTCAGAAGTCATAAACTAGAAAGTAAAAATAAAACTCTAATGCTAGTTAAATTGGAAACAGAACCATTGAAAGAATGAAGAATTCTGACTCAAAAATTATGAAATTAATATTTGCTATTTTTCCTTCAAGTCATACAATTATAGATTATTAAAACAAGGATTTCAGAAATTTTCTACTCTGACTTTTTATTTTTGTAAGGTAAGAAATTGAAGAAATTACTTTTTTTTTCTTTCCTCATAGCTAGTATTCAAAAAATGTATTGAATGTGTAATATATTGTGTTATGGTCTGAATTTTTGTGCTCCCTCAAAATTAATATGTTGAAATAATAACACCCAATGTGACAGTATCAGCAAGGAGAGTCTTTGGAAGGTGATTAAGTTGTAAGGGTGGAGCCCTCATGACTGAGATTCAGTTCAGTGAGATTAGTGACCTTATAAGAGAGATCTCACAGAGCTCCCTTGCCCCTTTACCACCAGAGAATATCAGAAGTCACCTGATTTTGGACCTCTAGCCTCCCAAACTATAAGAAATAAATTTCTGTTGTTTATAAGCCATTCAGCCTATCTTACTTTGTTGTAGTAGCCCAAACAAAGACAGTATGGGACACTCTTTTAAAGACTCTATCTATATGTATGAATGTATGTGTGTGTGTGTGTATATATATATATATATATATATAAAATATTATCCTCTTGTGGATGAATGTTTAGAAGGAAGCTGTGATGTTCAGCTTTTGAGTAAAATTTAATTGGTACAGTGAAAATGGGTGCATTCTTTTTGTATTTTAAAAAATAACCTACTCTAACAATAAGCTGTATGACATTTCTGAACATTTCTGTTTAGACCTGAGAACAAGTTTGTTTTCTCCAGTGTCATTGCCATCAGCCTTCTTTGTTTGGTTCTCTTTGCCCTTGGAATCCAATATTCTCTGACTCTAGGTGCCTTGCTCAGAACCCAGTCTTGCCTACCTCGAAGGCTCTGTTCCTGTCAGACTTGCTTTGATTTTCTTCAGAGCTGATTAGGCTAGATTGGAGGCCAGGAGATCAACTGGTAGTCTTCTGCAATAAGCAAGGAACTAAATGGATGAAGGATTGAACTGAGTCAGTGATGAAGGTCAAAGAGAGGATGTTAAATATTGTTGGTGTTAAGAAGAGAGAATGTGCTAAGCTTTCACCACTCGCTACCCCCAACACACACACACACACACACACACACACACACACCACTACTGAGTCTTCAGGGGATTAAATAGCCTCCACTGGGTAGCCATAGAGGAATCAAAAGAATTTATCATCACTTTACTGGCCTACTGTATTACCCTGTAAGCTGGCATCTTTAGGAATCGGTAATCTGTAGCTACACCTAATGGCAATAAAACATTTAAAATGGGTTCTTGTCCAGAAAAACAGTCAATAAGTCCTTTAGGGATAGTTGAAAGACCCCAGATAAAACTCTCTTTACTCCCTCTGTCAGAACTCAGGAGCCACTCAGAAAACCTGCAGTAAATATTTTTAAAAAGGATAATACATTTAAATAATTAGGGGGCTTGAATAGGTTTTGAATTAGCAGCTATAATTATAACCAGCTTGCAGTATAACCAGGTGCTTAAAAGGTAGCACAAAGGAGACACTCTCCCAAGGGTCTAAATAGACAGCTATTCAGAAATGTGTGAAATGGTGACGATTCTAGTCTTGTCTGCTCCCTGCAGATGGTATTAAATGCCTATGCAGTACTTAAGGAGAGCATAAAGAGAAATAACCCTTTAAACAGATATCAGTGTATGAGTGGGTGCTAGACAAGCATGCATTTACAAGCAAAATGAATCTGTCTGCCACTTATTTGATACCATTTGCAGGGATATCAAAAGTGATGCCATTATCCCACAGATGACTTGTTCTGGGCATTGTATCATTTATGTAAAAGAGATGGCACATCTCCCTTAACAGCATGTCTGGTAGGTGTGGATAGCTTTCAGCCAACCAAAGTTTTACAGTAAATTTCAGATGGTCTGCATGAAAAGGACTTGTGTCTCTTGGCAGCCACAATAGAGGCATCTGCTGCTTTGTTTAAGTCTGCCTTTTCCTTCTTCCTTTCTACATTTTTTTTTTTATAATCACCATGGTAAGTCTCAATTAACCAATCATAAATATTATGACTGTTATGGATATGATTATGATTACTTAGGAGTTGTCCCTCTAGTCTGTAAATTGGTGATCTTGTTGATTTGATAGCCTGTATCTGTGTAGCAAATTTCATTTTAGCCCTCACTCACAGAGCCAAACAAGGTTCAGTGTAGCTATAGCAGCATTTCTAACTAATTAGAGTGGGACTTAGGAAGAACTTACAATATGTTTGTGTTTACAAAGGAAATTTTAGGGCTTGATCTTATTATTATTATCAATATTATATATCAAGTTTCAGCTCTAGAAGAACTAAAAAATATAACTCCCTCCAAAATATCTAACTCCCAGCTAGCTCAGTGAATTACTACAAAATTTTTAGCTTTGGACCTGTACAAACCAATGTTTAAAATAATAGGCATGTTATTTAAGTGCAGGATGTTAAAAATGAGTGGGAAGGAAATAACGCTGTGTAACGCAATGAGGATCAAGAGTTTTAGACCGCATCTGAAATGGTACATCTTTTCTATAAAGATAAAATTTTACATAAGCAAAAGCTACATTTGAAAAGTAAAATATCTAAGATTTACATGATGATTCAGTCATAGTTAAGAAGCAAGATGCGTGGAAAAGTCCTAATAGTAGTATAATATATTCACCATAGAAATTAATGTGACTGAGCTTCCATGTAGGAAAAAGAAGGAAGATAGTTATGATTTTGCTGCATGCAGTAATACTTGCTGACATCTATGAAGTACTTTCTAAGTGACAAGCACTATACTAAATACTTTATCTATTTTATAATATTTAAAACTCTCAATTAAAGATATAGATATTCCAATTACCCTTTAAAGGAACTAAAGCAATGAGAGTAATGCTTAAAGTCATTACTAATCAGATCATATTTGGAAAAATTACATCTATTTGGGAATAAAAAAATGGAATATAGTGGAAGATGAGTATGTTCAGAAAAGTGAGAGGAGGAGAGTTAATTTTTTTTTTTAAAGTTCATCTTACTTTTGTATGAGTTATTATCTACCTCCTCTACTAGATGGTGAATTCATGACCCCTGAGCCAGATCTGCTTGGTTTAAGGTTGTATTTCAAATATCTAGCACAATCCTTGGCACAGAGTAAGTACTCAATATATTAAAACTTTCTGGCAGACTTAATAAAGCCAGCGTCCTTGCACAGACAATACTTTGGGATCCAGAATAGCTGTCATGATATTATTTAAGAGATTTTCTGTGGAAGATTAGATTTGTTCTGCATGCTAGTGGTAGGAAGGAAACAGATGAGAAATTTTAATTAAAAGTATTTTAATAATGATTCTTGCCCCCAAAAAGTAGGTGGAATGAGGAGCTTCTATTTCACTGTCACTGGGTGGTTCAGCATAATTTGGGTGTAACTTTTCAAGGGTAGTGAAAAGCTATTTTAATGATAATAGGTGTCTGAGGCATTTAAGGTCATTTGGCTGGCTCGGATGGTAAAGCATCTGCCTACAATGCGGGAGACCCAGGTTCGATGCCTGGGCCCAGAAGATCCCCTGGAGAAAGAAATGGCAACCCACTCCAGTACTCTTTCCTGGAAAATTCCATGGATGGAGGAGCCTGGTAGGCTACAGCCCATGGGGTCGCAAAGAGTTGGACACGGCTGAGCAACTTCCCTTTCTTTCTTTCTTGCTATAGACTGCAATGGGGCTTCCCTGGTAGCTTATCTGGTTAAGAATCCACCTGCCATGTGTGAGAGCCTGGTTCAATTCCTGGGTAGGGAAGATTCCCTGGAGAAGGGATAGGCTACTCACTCCAGTATTCTTGGGCTTCCCCTGAAGACTCAGATGGTAACAAATCCACCTGCAGTGCAGGAGACCTGGGTTCAGTCCCTGGGTTGGGAAGATCCCCTGGAGGAGGGCATGGCAACCCACTCCAGTATTTTTGCCTGGAGAATCCCCATGGACAGAGAAGCTTGGCAGCCTACAGTCCACGTGGTCACAGAGCTGGACACAACTAAGTGACTGAGCACAGCATAGACTGAAATCCCCTGCATTTAGTTTGCTTTCTAGAGAGGAAGGAAATATCTAAAGGCTTGTTGAATCTTTGAGGAACAGTTTGGTGGCATTTTGAGTTTGAATTAAGAAAGTATTTATTTGTTACAATTATATTAATAAAAATCATTAATATAGCAAAATCATTTGGTAACAAAGTAAATAAAGCAGATCCTCAAATACAGTGGCATAAGTGAGTGGTTTATTTTTATGAGAATAATTTAAGAGGACTGTTCAGGAACTGTCAGCTAAATATTAGTGTAATTACTACAGAATTGCAAATTGCATATAATTAATGCCTAAGGCTATGCATGTGAATCTGTGTGATTTTTATGTGTATCATGCAAATTATAAGTCAAATGAATACTCTTTTCCCTTCAGGTATGAAAGTGAAAGTGAAAGTTGTTCAGCTGTGTCCAACTCTTTGCGACCCAATGGACTATATAGTCCATGGAATTCTCTGGGCCAGAATACTGGAGTGGACAGCCTTCTCCTTCTCTAGGGGGTCTTCCCAACCCAGGGATCAAACCCAGATCTCCCACATTGCAAGTGGATTCTTTACCAACTGAGCTATGAAGTAAGCCCTTTGCAAACCTGCGAGCGCATGGACTGCAGCCTGTCAGGCTTCTCTGCCAATGGAATTCTCCAGGCAAGAATACTGGGATGAGTTTTCTCCAGGGGAATTTCCCAACCCAGGGATAAAACTCAGGTCTCCCACATTGCAGGCAGATCCTTTACTGTCTGAGCCACCAGGGAAGCCCTCCCTCCAGATACACATTACACAAACATAGATACGGAAAAATCATCATATTCAACCAATACATTTTAGTACATCATATAGTTTAGATATTATGTCAAACATTTCTATTTTTATAAAATCAGTAGGAAAAGACCAAAATGAGATATGCATATGGAAATCTTCCTTGATAGGCAGCATTCCACATCTGTTAGAGAGAATTATGAGATATGCCTTTTTTAAACATAATGATTTGTGGAAAGTATTTGGTGCAAAGATTTCAAAAATAATAAGACTAAACACTGCAGTTCTAAGAATTCCAATATGTAACTTTTACTGTAAAGGATATGGGAAAATTTTAGTAAAGTTTGGAGAATCAGTCCTCAAGAATATAAAAATTGGACAACTGACTGATTATTTTGGGTTTACCAAAGTGGATTGACTCATTTGTAGAAAGATTCAAATAAAGAGAATAATAGTATGCAATTTTAAATGTTCTGTGTCGTATTTAATGCAGAAGAATTAAATATCTATATGTTCAAGACTATATTCTACCTAAAATTTGCATTTTTCATACTTCCAACACAGCTTCGTACAGATATTTGGTGTTATAAATAAACTCTTGTATAGCTATTTTTTCAGACAATATAGTGATTACACAAAAGTCACACACAAAAAAAGATTTATCAAGTTTCTTTAGCTATACTTTCACCACCTATGGAAATTTAAATTTTTTTTTTTTTCATCAAATCTATATTAACTGCTTGGAAACTCTCAGAACCTTTGTAAATGCTGATGACATGGAAAGGAATAAGTTAAATTGTCCAAGCCTTTAAAGATTTCAAAGTCTTCTGGGGATTATAGACAATGTCCAAAGAGTATACTGCAATGAAAAAAAAAAAAAACTATAATAAATATTCAAATCAGTGCACCTTTGAATGTCCATAGAAGAAATAGTTTTCATTGACTGTTGAAGAATGCAATGGAGTTGGTTAGGAAGAATAAAGGTGATATTTGAGTTTGATCTAAAACAATAAGCAGGAATTTACAAGGGAGATAAATACAAAAGCATAAAATGCTTAAATTGTTCAAAAAACACAAGCAGCATGAATTTCCAAGAAGCATAGGAAACCTGGGTCACTATATTAGCATATAAGATGGCTGGAGCCAAATTGTGAATACACTCATAGGAGATGATAACTATAGATTTTAACCTGCAGGGCATTTAATGCAAAAATCACAGGATTTTATTTAGAAGAACTTATAGTTCATCCAATTATTTTGAAAGCTGAGGTTGGTCATTCTAGAGAAGACCTAAAGTAGAAGAACTGTGGAAACAATAGGCCAGAAATCCGCACTGTGATATAGTTTGGAAGTAAGTGATTATAAGAGATCAGCCATGACAGTGGCCAAGCTTTTCAACAGTCATGTTCAACATGGTAAGATGGTATTGAATCAGTTTAGTTAAGCAAAAGTAACATTTCACAGAATTTTTTTCCTGTGCTATTCCAGGTTAGCTTGGCCAAAGAGGAATTACATGAGATTTTAAAGCAACAAGCATTTTGCTATGAAAGTTAGAGTGAGGCACTAAGGACCATTTCTGCTCATGAATGTTGTCATTAACCTCCCCTTCTTCACATCTTGTTTATACCCTCTCCCTGGTCCCAGATCCCATGCTACATGTTTTAGGTTTCTGTTCAACTGGAACAAGTTTTAGAATCAATTCATTTTCTGGCAATCTATTGCTGCATAACAAGCCACCCCAATAATTAATGACATAAAACAGCAGCCATGTTATTGTATCCACAAGTTTGTGATTCAGGAGTTCGGGCAGCACATCTGGGACAGTTTGTCTTTATACCATAAGGACTGGGACTCAGGTGGAGCAGCTCAAATGGCAGGATATGCCTGGGATGGTTGAACTAGATCATACATCTTGATTCTTGGTTCTGGCTGCCATATAGATCCTACAGTTCTTCATATCATCTTTGCTAGGGCCTGATATATTCAAGGGAAGCTTTTTACTCATTGTTTTAGTCCCTAGACTAGAATGGATAGAAAAGCCAAAGCCTGCTTCTTTTTCTCTGGGCTTTTCTGTTGTCCATGCAGCATCTCCATGTGGGCTTCTTCATTGTCTGGTGGTCTAATTACAGTCAGACCTAAAGCAAGCATTCCAAGGGACCTGGGTGGAAGTTACAAAATTTCTAATGAACTAGCACAAAAGTCCCAGAATATTATTTCCACTAGCTTTTATTTAACTAAAGCTAGTACAGGCACAGGGAGGAACTCTGCATCTCAATGAAAGGAATAACAACAAAGATTCAACCATCTTTAATCAGTGATCTTTAATTTACTTTTGGAGTAAACAAAAGTTATGCATAGGCAAAGGTAAACAAAGAGTGAGAAATGACTGAGATTTACAAATAGATTGAATAATTACCTCATTAGTGGACAATGAGGTTAATGCTGGTCTCTGTGGGCTAAGCTTGAGATCTATCTAGCACTAAACTTTAGGTCAATGCATAGAGATCAAACACCAGTTATCCACATGTTTAGATGCATAAGGATCAAACACCTTCATTATTCTCATGTATAAGACATAGGATGAGAGAGAAGCAAGTTTAACTTCAAGGGAACCATTTAGGTATTCCTTGACATACATTTTTTAATGTATGACATACATTTTTTAATGGAGTATAGTTGATTTTCAAATTTGTGATAGTTTCAGGTGGATACCAAAGTGAATCGGTTATACATATATCCATTTTTTTTTTAATATTCTTTTTCCACCCAGGTCCTTAAATAATACTGAGATGAGTTCCCTGAGTTATTCAGTAGGTCCCTATTAGTCATCTATTTCATATGCTTTTTGTTATAACCTTTTGAAATTCAGGCCAGATTTCTTGCTGAAGGCAGTTCCTGCATGGAAAGAGGTCTGAATTCTAGTCACATAGGTCTCTGTAGGATACAAAAGCAAAAGATTGACTTGTGGATGTAAAGGCCATAGTCCCAGATCATGTGATAAAAATGAGAAACTCCTCTTCATCTGAACATTGAAAGGGATGGTGAGCATGGGTGGAGGAGTGGGAATGCTGCTGCTGAAGCAACTCTGTGATATCCTCCCTTAGAACTGCTGGTTCCTCAAGCTACAGCAGTTGCAAAAGCAAAATAGGGTCACATATGAATAAGCTATTTGAAATGAGGAATGCAGTGGAAGTCCATAAACCTGAGGCGAAAGAGAGAAAAAAGGCTTGCTGCTGGAAAGAACAGAGATGGGATCAAAAGAAATCCAGTTTCTATTCCTTGCTTGACTTTCTGAGTCTTAACTTCCTATTCTATGAAATAAAGGGATCAGCCAGAGATCACTAATACTACTCTCAATTCCAAAAGTCCATAAATGGCTTAGGGAAATATAAGAAGTCAATTCCTGGCTAACTTAAATGTGAATATAACACCAACACAACATGTGTTATATATTCATATAATTGTATGACTTAGCTTATCTAGATGACCTTTACCTCTTCTACTTTAAGTAATGATAAACCTGAGAATTTTCAAGAGCAATCTTATTTTAAAAATTTTAATTATGCCTCCCTACTATGTGGCTCAGCAATAAAGAATCCACCTGCCAGTGCAGGAGCTGCAGGTTCAATCTTTGGGTTGGGAAGTTATCCTGGAGAGAAAAATGGCTTCCACTCCAATATTCTTGCCTGGGAAATCCCATGGACAGAGGAGCCTGGCAGGCTACAGTCCATGGATTCGCTAAGAGTCAGACGCTACTGAATGATCAAAGGACAACAATAACTATTCAGACCACATATCTGAGCATTAAGTGTAAATTTTTAAATAAACACATCTTTACCAAGACTCCATGCTCAAAAAGGACAAGCTACAGATAAGGACTATTTGTCTTTAGACAATGGTATATGAGAAGTTGTGCTGTTGACCAACGCAGGGGGAAACAATGTTAAAAACAGAGAAACAAGGAATCATGAGATAGGTCATGTGTTATCCTGCCCAGTTGCTTCAGTCATGTCCGATTCTTTGCAACCTCTTGGACTGTAACCCACCAAGCTCTTCTGTCCATGGAATTCTCCAGGCCAGAATGCTGGAGTAGCTTGCCATTTTCTGCTCAAAGGGATCTTCCTGACCCAGGGACAGAACCCACGTCTCTTGTGTCTTCGAATTGGCAGGAGGATTCTTTATCACTAGCACCACCTGGGAAGTATGCTGCTGCTGCTGCTAAGTCGCTTCAGTAGTGTCTGACTCTGTGCGACCCCGTAGACGGCAGCCCATGAGGCTCCCCCGTCCCTGGGATTCTCCAGGCAAGAACACTGGAGTGGGTTGCCATTTCCTTCTCCAATGCATGAAAGTGAAAAGTGAAAGTGAAGTCGCTCAGTCGTGTCCGACTCTTAGCGACCCCATGGACTGCAGCCCACTAGGCACCTCCGTCAATGGGATTTTCCAGGCAAGAGTGCTGGAGTTAGGTGCCATTGCCTTCTCCATCTGGGAAGTATATTAAATGCCAAATAGATAAATGACTTCCTACTAATAAACGGCTATGAAAACTGTATTTCAATTCATCAAAGCCAGTGTCTTTTGATTTCTGTAATGTTTATGAAAAGTACTACTTTGGCTTTTGGAAAATATTACAGAGTAAGACATTTCCTGGTTTGCTACATGCTGATAGTCTTTTTTTTTTTCCTTTTTTCTTTTCCCCAAAATGTTGAATTATTCTCTAAAAGTTTCTAGAATGGGAGTATTTAACTCAATGTCGGTACATGTTTTATGTGAGTTTAATAGAAATAAACAGTCTCAATTTTGAGATGGAAAAATACAAACAAGAGTGACTATGTGATTTTCCCATGTTCACTAACAAAAATTCTTGATGAGTAATACTATATCTTTTTTCACAAATGTTAACAAAACGATTCCTGAGAATGTGTGATTATATATTCTAAAAAAAAAACTGTCATATTTTAGCTGATAAAAATATGCATAGAAATCCTTCAGAATGCATGCTAATTTTTGCCCTTCTATGAGACCTGCAGCTGGTTTTTATAAGAACTGCAATAAGAATGGTTTGGGAATAGTTCTGCTGCCAATAGTGGAACTAAAATGAGATTCATCTTTTCCTGTTCAACTATCCAGGCATTTAATCCCAGCATAGTTGATGTTAAAGTAGACAACGGGATAACCAGGACAGGGGAAAAAGAAAATGTAATATCCACTGACTCTATGAAATGCCAGTATCACAAGGTATAGTATGAGACCTTCAAAAGCAAATGATAAATGTGTACCTTTGTCGAGTTCTTATGGGTATGGTCAAGGTCTCTCTGGTCATTTCTTTAAAAGACAGTTTTCTTTTCAGAATGAGAGGTTGAAGAATCATCTTCTTCTTTGGGGAATTTGAAGGAAAGGCTATTTTTAAGGATAGTTATAGCAAAGCTTGCTCTGTACCTAAGATGACGAGTCACATACATTTTCATAGTCTCATCTAGCCCTATAACATAATAATGTGACAATATATGCAATTACATGCACGTAATGTGACAAGATCAGACAATTTTGTTATAGACAAAAAGGCATAGATTAATAGGCAATAGATGCTTATAAATTCTCAGAGATAATTATTAAAGTCATAAAAGTAAAATGGAGAAATAATAATATAATTCTGTCAATAAATTATACTCCTCAACAAGGTAACACAGATAACCATTCAGATAGGTCAAGACAAAGGACTATTCTTTTTAACTAGAATTTGTTGTTCTCTGAATTAATAGAATTATTAGCTCCCATTTCATTGTATTGTTGCTAAAACTGTAATAGATTTATTTTCATGGCATTTGAGGTTAGGATGAAAGAAACAGAAGACAAGATAAAAATTCAGTATTTGAAAATGAAGTTTATCCGTGACCAAAATTTTTGTGATGATGACATAAAATCCAAGACCATTTTCAGCACCACTGCCTTCATCTGTGTCAAAGTCCCCTAAACTATAACCATCTTTTTTTTTTATAAAAATGAATACTGACTTTATAAAATCACTACTAATATTGGGACAGATGACAGAAATGAAAAATTCCTGTTTTTGAGGGTGCAAAAAGAATGTTCTTAAAGGTCTGAAATAAATAATTTGCCGAGACTGTGTGTACATGGGCACAATAGTCTTTTCAGCATCAGACAGAAAAGCATGCCAGGCTCATAAATCTGAGGAAACAAAAGGAGAAAAACACCTCAGAAAAAACAACCCCATCAAATCAAACAATGAACAATCTCTCTCTTATTTGGAACAGAAATGTAATATGGATGACAATAATATTACATGCAAAATGTGCATAAAAACCTGCTTCTAGCATAGGGAATTGCATTCCACTACAGATATTCTTTTGTCCATTCATTTTACAGTTGTAAAAATTGAACTGATTCGAGACTTAACACTTTCGAAGTCTCCAAATAGCCAAGATTGAATTGTGTCAGTATTAAAACACAGCTATTTTACATGAATAAAAATACCAACATAGGAAATAATGTCTCAGTGCCCTCCAGCCAAAGATAACCAACAATCAACCTATAGCTGAACAAGTTCCAATGAGGCAGGTCACACACCATGGGGTACCATGAGGTGTCAGTAAGAGGGTTTCTCAGAGGGCTTACCATGGGATTTGTGCTTTTGTTAGATGATGACTTGTTGGGGGTGGGGGAATCTTTAAAGAAGCACCAGTTCACTTTGGAAAAGTTCCAATGAGGCAGGTCACACACCATGGGGTACCATGAGGTGTCAGT
Source organism: Cephalophus harveyi (assembly GCA_006410635.1). Lineage (NCBI taxonomy): Eukaryota > Metazoa > Chordata > Mammalia > Artiodactyla > Bovidae > Cephalophus > Cephalophus harveyi. The sequence goes on from SJYT01044818.1 coordinate 26,350, forward strand.
AAGAGGGTTTCTCAGAGGGCTTACCATGGGATTTGTGCTTTTGTTAGATGATGACTTGTTGGGGGTGGGGGAATCTTTAAAGAAGCACCAGTTCACTTTGGAGTGAATGATGTCAAGAAGCAGGGGTAATTCCATGATTGCATATCTAATTACTCTTAACTAAGAGGAAGGATAAAAGTGAAAGAGGAGAGTGAAAAAGTTGGCTTACAGTATACTAACATATATATATGGAATTTAGAAAGATGGTAACAATAACCCTGTATGAAAGACAGCAAAGGAGACACGGATGTATAGAATAGTCTTTTGGACTCTGGGAGAGGGAGAGGGTGGGACAATATGGGAGAATGGCATTGAAACATGTATAATATCATATATGAAACGAATTGCCAGTCAGGGTTTGATACATGATACTGGATGCTTGGAGCTGGTGCACTGAGACAATCCAGAGGAATGGTACGGGAAGGGAGGGGGGTTCAAGATGGGGAACACGTGTATACCTGTGGCAAATTCATGTTGAATTCACCATTGATTCATATGGCAAAACCAATACAATATTGTAAAGTAATTAACCTCCAATTAAAATAAATAAATTTTTTTTAAAATAAATAAAGACGCTTGCTCCTTGGAAGGAAGTTATGACCAACCTAGACAGCATATTAAGAAACAGAGACATTACTTCACCAACAAAGGTCCATCTAGTCAAAGCTAAGGTTCTTCCAGTAGTCATGTATGTGGGTATGTGAGAGTTGGACTGTAAAGAAGGTTAAGTGCTAAAGAATTAATGCTTTTGAACTGTGGTGTTGGAGAAGACTCTTGAGAGTCCCTTGGACTGCAAGGAGATACCACCAGCCCATCCTAAAGGAACTCAGTCTTGAATATTCATTGATGCTGAAGCTGAACTCCAATTGGCCACCTGATTCAAAGTGCCAACTTATTGGAAAAGACCCTGATGCTGGGAAAGATTGAAGACAAAAGGAGTAGAGGACAGCAGAGGATGAGATGGTTGTATGGCATCATTGACTCAATGGACATGAATTTGAGTAAACTTCAGGAGATAGTGAAGGACAGGAAACCCGGGCATGCTGCAATCCATGGGGCTGCAAAGGGTTGAACACAACTTAGCAACTGAACAATAACCACAACAAAAGTATTGGCTGGGCTCTCGTGATACTTGGAAGTGGAGAGTACTATGCGTAGGAGGGGATGGGAGGTGCTTGAATAAAATCACAAAGTGGTTTCTTTTTGTGTGTCATTTCATTAATGTCTTGGAGTGGCCTTGGTTGGTGTTTTGGTGTTCTGGATCATTTACAGGATTGAAAACATCTTGATCTAGCAGCTTTAAGTGCCAGACTAGTTCCTTGCTGTAAAGGGAGCTTTCTCATTCTCAGGTGTAATATTTAGTTAATCATAATGGGGTCGCAAAGAGTCGGACACGACTGAGTGACTGAACAGAACTGAAGGTAATAGATAAAAGTAGTCTGAAAAGCACACACATCCATACTGAGTGAATCACTAAATGAACTTTAAAAATATTTTTAAACACAGTAATTTATTTTATAGAGCCCTTACGTAGTATATGCCTTAGGCCAGGAACTTTCTAAATATTGTTTCATTCAATCTCCATAAATAGATATTACTACTGTCTCAGTTCTAAATATCAGGAAACTGAAGACAGAGAGATTAAACAGTTTGTCCAAAGATGCACAACTAGTAGGTAGTAAAGCTGAAATTTAAAACTGGGAAGCTGGCTTCAAAGTTTAAACTCATTAGTGCCATGCTGTGCTACTATTAAAAGCTAATTCTACTTTTCTAGACTGTAATTTTGATATTTTACATGTAGATTATGAGGAAAAATTTGACCCTACCACCAATCTACTGAAAATTTGTTTTCCTTTACCTATGACCACTCCCACCTCCTGCTCACTTAACACAATTTGGAGTGACTTGAAGAAATGAAATAGCACAGGTTGCTCTAGGTTAAACTGTTGTACCAGCTATTAGTCAACACATAAGATGGAGGAATAGGGACAGGCCAAGCAGAGGACAGAAAGAAACTGAGCTAAGAGAGATCAGCCTGACCTAACCCCATGAAAACAGAAGTTTGCATTACTAATTACTTCTACTTTTCAATTTTTCCTCGTTTTGTTTTAATTTAAGGTTTCAATACAGCTATTCAGCCTTCAATTCAGTTCAATCACAAAGTTGTGTCCGAATTTTTGTGACCCCATGGAATCCAGCACACCAGGCCTCCCTGTCCATCATCAACTCCCGGAGTTTACTCAAACTCATGTCCATTGAGTCTGTGATGCCATCTAGATGTTTTTTCTGGAACTCTCTTGCTTTTCCCATGATTCAGTGGATGTTGGCAATTTGATCGCTGGTTCCTTTGTCTTTTCTAAAATCAGCTTGAACATCTGGAAGTTCACAGTTCACGTATTGTTGAAGCCTGGCTTGGAGAATTTTAAGCATTACTTTGTTAGGGTATGAGAAGAGTACAATTGTGCAGTAATTTGAGTATTCTTTGGAATTGCCTTTCTTTGGGATTGGAATAAAAACTAACCTTTTCCAGTCCTGTGGCCACAGCTGAGTCTTCCAAATTTGCTGGCATATTGAGGGCAGCACTTTAAAACCATTTTTATTTTAGGATTTGAAATAGCTTAACTGAAATTCCATCACCTCCACTAGCTTTGTTCACAGTGATGCTTCCTGAGGCCCATTTGACTTCACATTCCAGGATGACTGGCCCTAGGTGAGTGATCTATCTAAGTTGTAAAGATCTTTTTTTGATAGTTCTTCTGTATATTCTTGCCACCTCTTCTTAATATCTTCTGCTTCTGTTAGGTCCATACCATTTCCGTCCTTTATTGAGCCCATCTTTGCATGAAATGTTCCCTTGGTGTCTCTNTTGACTTCACATTCCAGGATGACTGGCCCTAGGTGAGTGATCTATCTAAGTTGTAAAGATCTTTTTTTGATAGTTCTTCTGTATATTCTTGCCACCTCTTCTTAATATCTTCTGCTTCTGTTAGGTCCATACCATTTCCGTCCTTTATTGAGCCCATCTTTGCATGAAATGTTCCCTTGGTGTCTCTAATGTTCTTAAAGAGATCTCTAGTCTTTCCCATTTTATTGTTTTCTTCTTTGTCTTTGCACTGGTCACTGAGGAAGGCTTTCTTATCTCTCCATGCTATTCTTTGGAACTCTGCATTCAAATGCTTATATCTTTCCTTTGATCCTTTGCTTTTTACTTCTCTTCTTTTCACGGCTATTTGTAAGGCCTCCTCAGACAGCCATTTTGCTTCTTTTCATTTCTATTTCTTGGGGATGGTTTTGATCGTTGTCACCTGTACAATGTCACAAACCTCTATCCATAGTTCATCAGGCACTTTGTCTATCAGATCTAGTCCCTTAAATCGATTTCTTACTTCCACTGTATAATCATAATGGATTTGATTTGGGTCATACCTGAATAGTCTAGTGGTTTTCCCCCACTTCCTTCAATTTAAGTCTGGATTTGGCAATAAGGATTTCATGATCTGAGCCACAGTCAGCTCTCGGTCTTGTTTTTGTTGAGTGTATAGAGCTTCTCCATCTTTGGCTGCATAGAATTAGTCTAGTGGTTTTCCCCCACTTCCTTCAATTTAAGTCTGGATTTGGCAATAAGGATTTCATGATCTGAGCCACAGTCAGCTCTCGGTCTTGTTTTTGTTGAGTGTATAGAGCTTCTCCATCTTTGGCTGCATAGAATATCAATCTGATTTCAGTGTTGACCATCTGGTGATGTCCATGTGTAGAGTCTTCTCCTGTGTTGTTGGAAGAGGGTGTTTGAAATTACCAGTGCTTTCTCTTGGCAAAACTCTATTAGCCCTTTCCCTGTTTCTTTCTGTACTCCAAGGCCAAATTTGACTGTTATTCCAGGTTTTCTTGACTTCCTACTTTTGCATGCCAGTCCCATATAATGAAAAGGACATCTTTTTTGGGTGTTACTTCTAGTAGGTCTTGTAGGTCTTCTGAGAACTGTTCAACTTCAGCTTCTTCAGTGTTACTGTTCGGGGCATAGACTTGGATTACCATGATATTGAATGGTTTGCCTTAGATACAAATAGAGATCATTCTGTCATTTTTGAGACTGCATCCAAGTACTGCATTTTGGACTATTTTTTGACTATGATGACTACTCCATTTCTTCTAAGGGTTTCCTGCCCACAGTAGTAGTTATAATGGTCATCTGAAAAAATTCACCCACCCTAGTCCGTTTTAGTTTGCTGATTCCTAAAATGCCGACATTCACTCTTGCCATGTCCTGTTTGACTACCTCCAATTTGCCTTGATTCATGCACCTAACGTTCCAGGTTCTTATGCAATATTGCTCTTTACCGCATCAGACCTTGCTTCTATCACCAGTCACATCTACAACTGGGTGTTGTTTTGGCTTTGGCTCCATCTCATTATTCTTTCTGGAATTATTTCTCTATTGATCTCCACTAGCGTATTGGGCACCTACCAATTTGGGGAGTTCATCTTTCAGTGTCCTATCTTTTTTGCCTTTTCATACTGTTCATGGGGTTCTCAAGACAGGAATAATGAAGTGGTTTGCCATTCCCTTCTCCAGTGAACCTCATTCTGTTAGCCCCTCCACCATTATCCATCTGTCTTGGGTGGCCCTACACGGCATGGCTCATAATTTCACTGTTAGACAAGGCTTGGTCCATGTGATTAGATTGACAAGTTTTCTGTGATTTTAGTTTTCAGTCTGTCTGCCCTCTGATGGAGAAGGATAAGAGGCTTATGGAAGCTTCCTGATGGGATAGACTGACTGAGGAGGGATACTGGGTCTTATTCTGATGGGCAGGTCTGTGCTCTGTATATCTTTAATACAATTTTCTTTTGATGGGTGGAGCTGTGTTATCTCCCTGCTATTTACCTGGGACCATGGTGGAGATGATGAAGATAATGGTGGCTTCCCTCAAAAGATCCCATGCATGTACTGCTACAGTCCATGCCCCCAACCCTGCAGCAGGTCACCATGGACCCACACCTTTGCTGGAGACTCCCAGACACCCTCAGGCAAGTCTCCTGTGGGGGTCACTGTTCCTTCCTCCTGGGTCCTATTGCACAAGATTCTGTTGTGCCCTCCAAGAATCCTATTCTGCCTTCCCCAATCACAATTAGAAAGTCATCTAATGATTATAAGACAGTCATCTAGTTACTATTAGATAGTCACCATCATTCTGTGCTTCCAAACTTCTTTGTGGCTGTCAGTGATATTTATTTATCTGGTTTGAAATAAAAATAAAACCAAGGCCTGGGTCATAAGCCTGTGCTCCTACTACAACTGCTGTTTCTATAGAGCCCATCTATCCACTCTGTCCTCTATATGCCAATATTCTTACTTATTTATTAGCAATTACAGATACTCAGATGACACCACCCTTATGGCAGAAAGTGAAGAACTAAAGAGCTTCTTGATGAAAGTGAAAGAGGAGAGTGAAAAAATTGGCTTAAAACTCAACATTCAGAAAACTAAGATCATGGCATCCGGTCCCATCACTTCATGGCAAATAGATGGGGAAACAGTGGAAATAGTGGCTGCCTTTATTTGGGGGGGCTCCAAAATCACTGCAGATGGTGACTGAAGCCATGAAATTAAAAGGTGCTTGCTCCTTGAAAGAAAAGTTATGACCAACCTAGGCAGAATATTAAAAAGTAGAGACATTACTTTACCAAAAAAGGTCCATCTAGTCAAAACTGTGGTTTTTCTAGTAGTCACCTATGGATGTGCGAGTTGGACTATAAAGAAAGCTGAGCACTGAAGAATTGATGCTTTTGAACTGTGATTTTGGAGAAGACTCTTGAGAGTCCCTTGGACTGCAAGGAGATTCAACCAGTCCATCCTAAAGGAAATCAGTCCTGAATATTCATTGGAAGAACTGATGTTGAAGCTGAAACTCCAATACTTGGCCACCTGATGCAAAGAACCGACCCATTTGAAAAGACCCTGATGCTTGGAAAGGTTGAAAGAGAGAGGAGAAGGGGACAACAGAGGATGAGATGATTGGATTTCATCACTGACACAATAGACATGAGTTTGAGTAGGCTCCAGGTGTTGGTGATGGACAGGGAAGCCTGGTGAGCTGCAGTCCATGGGCTCACAGAGAATCAGACATGACTGTGCAATTGAAATGAACTGAACTGAATGAACTACAAAGCTTGTCCATAATGGTAATCCAATATAGATTCCCTTAAATAAAATTTCAGATCACTCATTTAGTGAGACCCATGCATTCTGGAAATGCATGTATTTTACGGGAACATTTAAGGTGCTTCAGATTGTGATACAACAATTACAAACTGTCTGCACCAGCTCTTGACTTTGCATCCCCCTCAGTTCTAATCATTGAGGCCTTTCACTGGGATCCTCAATTCACCACAATTCCTGTGACCATGGAATAAGGCACATGAATATACTTCTCAACTTTGTTCTGAAAGTCACCTGTAGCCTAAAGCTTCTTAACTGATGACTTTAGAATAAGCACTAAACATCCAAGTACACAATAATTTGTAGCTTCCTTCTGTTTCTTCATGTAGCCCCTTTCCTATCACTTAGCTCCTAGAACTGTATTCCACTAAATATTTGATTTATTTTCTCAAGTGAATCATTTATTGAAGACTTGGCTAATATCAATCGTAACAGATCATTACCGTGTCTGACATTTTTCCAGACACTAGAAATAAAGCAGGAACAAAGTAGCAAAAGTCCCAACCCTTCTTGAGTTTTCACTTTATGGAGTAACTATATTAGCTAGAGTAGCTAACACACTCCCAAATAGATAATGACTCAAACAAAATATCTCATACAGATAATTTGTCAAAAGAGTTACTCTGGGTTCAAGGCGGAGGTAGGGTTTCTTTGCTGAACATGTCCATTCAACATGTGACTTTAAGATATTGCTGGGATACAGTATCCAGTAAGCAAAGGAAAATAAATAAATGTGGAATCTTTGTATGTCTTTATATTCTAAAATCAGAAGCAGTATTCTTTACTTCTGCTGCTATTCCATTGGATAGAATAAGTATTGCCCTTAGACAAGAGCATGTAGGACCTCTGTCTCAAGCCCTGTACCCCATGGGGCCCATGCTCTAGGGTGCCTTCTTCATAATTATATAAGGCCCCTGGTTGCCTGGGACGGGCATGGAACTGGCCAGAAGTTCTGCCTAAATATATAGACATATATAGACTTTGATGTCTAAGTATACCTAGACTAGGTCCTCTGTGAACTTTCATCTCCAGTTCTCACCTTGGGTCATCCTGTGATCCTCTACCTCATGTGCAAGGAAAACTAGATGCTGCAAAAAGCTCCAGGACTTAAGTCTATGAGATCATTCTGAATCCAGTGCCCAGGTTTTAGTTTCAGGAAGGCAGCCTGATGAGCAAATCATTCCCATTAGCTCTTGTGGTATTTCTTTGCAGGGTTGCCTAAAATTAAGATGACTAAATTAGTTAGCATACTGATGTTGGCTGAATGTCACTTAGATTAGACATACGCTGAGTTAGAGATCTAGACCACCTATAGCTAGCACCAGCAGTTGGGCTTGAACCACAACATATGAGCCCATGCATCAGCTGTCATTGGTCCACATTGTGACTATGGTGCTGATGCTTGTCTGCAGCATCCACAGGTGGTAAGTAGTAGAAGAAGGTGTCTTTTATTCTGTAAGCCCCATTCTGATGGTACCTAGTACCACATGTCAGGCTAACCTTTAGGAATCCCTACACCTATGTCTTTCAAATGATTTTGAGATTTTTATTCCACAATGAAAGTTTTATTCCTATGATTGTTGTCTTCTTGCCTCCAATAGACATTGTGGCACTATGCTCATCCAAGTCAGTCTTAAGCCCTGCCAGATGGACATTTCTCAAATAGACATAGCTTCTTTTCTTGCTCCACCCATTGGTCCCTTATCTATTCTGTCCACTGGTGATAGTATATGGAAGCTAGTGATGTACTCAACATTCTAAGAGATCATACTCAAGGAATATAGTGATTATGATTTAAAGGATTTAAGAGAAGGTATGGTTAGAAGATGTACTATTATCATTTCCAAATGGTAACTTTAAAATGATCAGAAAATGAATTATCTTTCATACTAGTCTACATTCCCTGGATAATGCTTGCATTTGTCATCATCACCAATGAGACACAATAAGAATTTCTGAAAAAGTAATTGAAAGCTGGTAGTCTCTAACAGGGCTTCCCAGGTGATGCAAGTGGTCAAGAACCTGCCTTCCAATGCAGAAGATGCAAGAGACACGAGTTCAATTACTGGTTTGGGAAGATTCCTTGGAGGAGGGCATGGCAACCCACTCCAGTATTCTTGCCTGGAGAATCTCCATGGACAGAGGAGCCTGGAGGACTATACTCCATAGGGTAACAAAGAGTCGGACATGACTGAAATGACTTGCCATGGCCATAGTCTCTAACAGCATGATGGATAATGCAGTGTTGTGAGTAAAGACCAATGCTGAAGCTGAAGCTCCAATATTTGGCCACCTGATGCAAAGAACTGACTCGTTGGAAAAGACCCTGTTGCTGAGAAAGATTGAAGGCAGGAAGAGAAGGGGATGACTGAAGATGAGATGGTTGGATAACATCACTGACTCAATGGACATGAGTTTGAGCAAACTCTGGGAGTTGGTGATGGACAGGCAAGCCTGGTGTGCTGCAGTCCATGGGGTCGCAAAGTGACGGACATGGCTGAGCGACTGAACTGAACTGGAGTAAAGATGTAATAGGCATTAAACAAATGAAGTTAGAAAAATCAGATGCAAGAGGAATATATATGGTTTAAAATACAAATAGGATAAAAAATCTCCAGAAAGTAGGAATAGAAGGAACATACCTCAATATAATAAAAGCTATATATGACAAACCCACAGCAAACATTATCCTCAATGGTGAAAAACTGAAAGCATTTCTCCTAAAGTCAGGAACAAGACAAGGGTGCCCACTTTCACCACTATTATTCAACATAGTTCTGGAAGTTTTGGCCACAGCAATCAGGGCAGAAAAAGAAATAAAAGGAATCCAAATTGGAAAAGAAGAAGTAAAACTCTCACTGTTTGCAGATGACATGATCCTCTACATAGAAAATCCTAAAGACTCCACCAGAAAATTATTAGAGCTAATCAATGAATATAGTAAAGTTGCAGGATATAAAATCAACACACAGAAATCCCTGGCATTCCTATACACTAATAATGAGAAAGTAGAAAAAGAAATTAAGGAAACAATTCCATTCACCATTGCAACGAAAAGAATAAAATACTTAGGTATATATCTACCTAAAGAATCTAAAGACCTATATATGGAAAACTATAAAACACTGATGAAAGAAATCAAAGAGGACACTAATAGATGGAGAAATATACCATGCTCATGGATTGGAAGAATCAATATAGTGAAAATGAGTATACTACCCAAAGCAATCTACAGATTCAATGCAATCCCTATCAAGCTACCAGCGGTATTTTTCACAGAACTAGAACAAATAATTTCAAGATTTGTATGGAAATACAAAAAACCTCGAATAGCCAAAGCAATCTTGAGAAAGAAGAATGGAACTGGAGGAATCAACTTGCCTGACTTCAGGCTCTACTACAAAGCCACAGTCATCAAGACAGTATGGTACTGGCACAAAGACAGAAATATAGATCAATGGAACAAAATAGAAAGCCCAGAGATAAATCCACACACCTATGGACACCTTATCTTCGACAAAGGAGGCAAGAATATACAATGGAGTAAAGACAATCTCTTTAACAAGTGGTGCTGGGAAAACTGGTCAACCACTTGTAGAAGAATGAAACTAGATCACTTTCTAACACCACACACAAAAATAAACTCAAAATGGATTAAAGATCTAAACGTAAGACCAGAAACTATAAAACTCCTAGAGGAGAACATAGGCAAAACACTTTCCGACATAAATCACAGCAGGATCCTCTATGATCCACCTCCCAGAATACTGGAAATAAAAGCAAAAATAAACAAATGGGATCTAATTAAAATTAAAAGCTTCTGCACAACAAAGGAAACTATAAGCAAGGTAAAAAGACAGCCTTCTGAATGGGAGAAAACAATAGCAAATGAAGCAACTGACAAACAACTAATCTCAAAAATATACAAGCAACTTATGCAGCTCAACTCCAGAAAAATAAATGACCCAATCAAAAAATGGGCCAAAGAACTAAACAGACATTTCTCCAAAGAAGACATACGGATGGCTAACAAACACATGAAAAGATGCTCAACATCACTCATTATCAGAGAAATGCAAATCAAGACCACAATGAGGTACCATTTCACACCAGTCAGAATGGCTGCGATCCAAAAGTCTACAAGCAATAAATGCTGGAGAGGGTGTGGAGAAAAGGGAACCCTCTTACACTGCTGGTGGGAATGCAAACTAGTACAGCCACTATGGAGAACAGTGTGGAGATTCCTTAAAAAACTGCAAATAGAACTGCCTTATGACCCAGCAATCCCACTGCTGGGCATACACACCGAGGAAACCAGAATTGAAAGAGACACATGTACCCCAATGTTCATTGCAGCACTGTTTATAATAGCCAGGACATGGAAACAACCTAGATGTCCATCAGCAGATGAATGGATAAGAAAGCTGTGGTACATATACACAATGGAGTATTACTCAGCCATTAAAAAGAATTCATTTGAATCAGTTCTAATGAGATGGATGAAACTGGAACCTATTATACAGAGTGAAGTAAGCCAGAAAGAAAAACACCAATACAGTATACTGACACATATATATGGAATTTAGAAAGATGGCAGTGATGACCCTGTATGTGAGACAGCAAAAGAGACACAAATGTATAGAAAGGACTTTTGGACTCTGTGGGAGAGGGAGAGAGTGGGATGATTTGGGAGAATGGCATTGAAACGTGTATACTATCATGTAAGAACGAAGCACAAGCCTATGTTCGATACAGGATACAGGATGCTAGGGGCTGGTGCACGGGGATGATCCAGAGAGATGATGTGGGGTGGGAGGTGGGAGGGGGATTAGGGATTGGGAGCTAATATACACCCATGGTGGATTCATGTCAATGTATGGCAAAACCAATACGGTATTGTAAAGTAAAATAAAGTAAAAATAAAATTTATAAAAAAAAATAAAATAAAAAAAAATGCAAATAGGTTCTATAAAGCCAAGGATCATAGTAATCATACTGCTGCTAATTTTTTCTCACAATATGAGATAAGAAATTAGTCAAGAATATCACATTTGACAATAAAGAGCCCAGAGGAGCCTCTTAATCTGAGCAAGAGGAGATGGTACCTGGACCCTGTAGAGATTCTTTCCATGCACTTATTGGACAATAAACCAACTCAGAAGTAACTATGCTCTACTTATTATTCTAAATTTTCACTGATAAATTATCATATCTCACATAGGCCCATGGATTCAATAACAAACTTTTTCTTTTTCTCCTTAAACTTTTTTTTAATGGGTCTCAAATTCTGTGACAGATTTTTGGTCAAGTTGTTTTCATTAAAAAGTACTGATTTTAAAAACTAATAACTTAAACTGCCACACACAAAATATATGGTCCACAAAACATTCTCCTTTCCTTCTGAAGGTTTTACGGTGCATTGTGATCATTAACCAGTCTTTTACAATTAAACTTAAATGGCCAATTGAGACAAGCAGTTCTGAGACTGTTCTTCCACCACTGATTAAGACTGGGGTGGCAGGTATTGGGGATAATATTCATTTAGCTTTCTGAGCTTTCTGGGCAGACTTGGTGACCTTGCCAGCTCCAGCTGCCTTCTTATCCACAGCTTTGATGACACCCACAGTGACTCTGTCTCATGTCACACACAGCAAAACGGCGCAGGGGAGGATAGTCAGAGAAGCTCTCAACACACGTGGGCTTGCCAAGAACTGTATCAACAATGGCAGCATCACCAGATTTCAAGAATTTAGTGCCATCTTTCAACTTTTTGCCAGAACGACAATCAATCTTCTCCTTCAGCTCAGCAAACTTGTAAGCAATGAGAGCAGTGTGACAGTCCAGCACAGGTGCATATCCAGCACTGATTTGGCCTGGATGGTTCAAAATAATCGCCTGAGCTGTGAAGCCAGCTGCTTCCATTGGTGGGTCATTTTTGCTGTCAGCAGCCACATTGCCACGACTAACATCTTTGACAGACACGTTCTTGACATTGAAGCCCACATTATCCCCAGGAAGGGCTTCACTCAGTGCTTCATGGTGCGTTTCTACAGACTTCACTTCAGTTGATACATTGACTGGAGCAAAGATGGCCACCATGCCAGGTTTGAGAACACCAGTCTCCACACGACCCACAGGGACAGTACCAATACCACCGATTTTATAGACATCCTGGAGTGGCAAACACAAGGGTTTGTCAGTTGGGTGAATTGGTGGCAGGATGCAACCCAGAGCTTCAAGCAGGATGATTCCACTGGCATTGACGTTTTTACGGGTGACTTTTCATCCCTTGAACCATGGCATGTTGGCACTTGGCTCCAGCATGTTGTCATGATTCCAGCCAGAAACTGGCACAAATGCTACTGTGTTGGGGTTTGTAGCCAATTTTCTTAAGGTAGGTGCTGACTACCTTAACAATTTCCTCATATCTCTTCTGGCTGTAGAGCAGCTCAGTGGAATCCATTTTGTTAACTCTAACAATTAGCTGTTTTACACCCACAGTGTAAGCTAGAAGGACATGCTCACGGGTCTGCCAGTTCTTGGAGATACCAGCTTCAAATGCACCAACACCAGCAGCAACAATCAGAACAGCACAGTCATCCTGGGATGTGCCTGTAATCATATTTTTAAAGAAATCTCTCTGTCCTGGGGCATGAATGATAGTAACACAGTACTTGCTGTCCTCAAATTTCCACAGGGAGATATCAATGGTGATACTATGCTCACATTCAGCTTTCAGTTTGTCCAGGACCCAGGCATACTTGAAGGAGCCCTTTCCCATCTCAGCAGCCTCCTTCTTGAACTTTTCAATTGTTCTCTTGTCGATCCTGTCACATTCATAGATCAGATGGCTGGTTGTGGTAGACTTCCCTGAATCTACATGCCCAATGACAACAATGTTATTGTGGGTTTTCCTTTCCCATTTTTGCTTAGGTTTAACAGTGGTTTTCATGACACCTGTGTCCTGGCAGCAAACCCCATTGCCAAAAATTGTGCCAATAACACACTTTTTGTCAAATTGTTTAAAAAAATAAGGGCCCCACAAAAATATTTCCCTGGGTCTTTTTTTTTTTCCAACAGTGACTATGACTAGAATTCATTCACATGGACACACCGAATTACAAGAGTGAATGAAAATGTAGTTTTTAAAGTACTAAGTCAAGCAAGAATAGAAAGTATTTGTTTGGAGTGTGTATGTGCGCATGGCTAGCAATTCTATTACTGAGAGTTAGATGATGAATATGAACATGTAAGTTATCGAGTATGTTACAGTGTAAAATGTGTTTTACAGAAAAAGTTGAAATGAGAGATGGGAGTGTCTAATCTATGTTAGACTCTTAATAACACTTAATAGTGGAAGTAAAGCTATGTTCATCATAAGACTAGTTTTGATCTTATTTTGCCCGTAATGGATTACTTTCTTATCTTTATATAAACTTGTGTCTATAATGAATCATTTTCTTCTTTGCTTACTTAATTTCAATTCATTGTTTAGAGTCCAGGACAATTAGCATTTATTCAATTAAGCTCTCTTTTCTCACTGATTATTCCCTCTAGTTTTTCTGAGCACTTTTGTTTATGCTTTAACTATTCTGCCTACCTCATTCTGTACTGCATCACACTGAATAGTGCATATTCCTTGAAGACAGGATTCATCACTTACTTTTTATCTTTGAATCCCATAATGCTTACTGTTGACTTAAGTTTAGGAAGTCCTCTACAAATGTTTGCTGAATTGACTTTTAGGCTTATTCACCTTGAAAAGGTGGGCTTCCCAGGTGGTGCTAGTGGTAAAGAACCTGCCTGCCAATATAAGAGAAATAAGAAATGTGAGTTCGATCCCTGGGTCCGGAAGATCCCCTGGAGGAGGACACAGCCACTCATTCCAGTATTCTTGTCTGGAGAACCTATGGATGGAGGGAGAGCCTGGCAGGCTATAGTCCCTAAAGTTGCACAGAGTCACACATGACTGAAGTGACTTAGCACAGCACAGCACCTTGGAAAGGTAGCAAAGGTCAGCTATTAGTAAGCAATTGTGTCTTAGGAAAGTTCATACAACTGAGTTTTGGATGTTTTGTTGTAAAGATAAGATAATTTAGAATGAACTAATTTGAAATATTTTTTAATTGTCAGCTACCATGGAGTTAGCCAAGAAAAATTAATTTTTAATCCTTTGTTTTTCAAAGGCCTTTGCATTTAGGATTAACTGAATATAAAAAAAGAAAATCATAGAGAAAAAATACAGCAAATTTTTTATAGACATTTTTCTGATGCTTAATCATAATGGTGTATTATCAGCCTGGCCCATTACTTTAAATCACTACAGAGCCATTAACATTTTAATAAAATAAAATATCCCTGTCTGTCTACAAATAAAATTGCTAGGGAATTTATAAGGCACTTGAATTCTAATTTAGGAAAATTGATTTCAAAATGCCAAAATGATCACAAATCTTATAAAAGTATTTAGAAACACAAGGATGAGGATGGGGGCCTATCTTGTGAACAAGGAAGAAATTTCAGGTAAATAACTGGAAAACTCATTTTCAAACCCTTTTGCCAGGACTGAATATAGAAGTTGTGACAGAGGCTTGAGGACCATGGGACAGCTAGAAATTCTGACTCTTTCCCTTTTCTTCAGCTTTCCCTATGAACTACAACTGGTGAAAGGGAAGGGGCATTTTAGCACTTAATCTGTAATTCCTGATGTCACAGGACACATAGTAGCTAACCCAGAGGGTGGTGTTCCCCAAGATGGGACCTACAGTTTCAAAATCAATGGCAAACTGGTCCACATGGGAAATTTCTTGGTAAGTCACCAAAAATCTCTCAGATGTAGCAAATTGCACTTCAACTCCAGTGTCAGAGGGTTTACTTGGAACAATGCACACAAGCCATTTCATCCTGAAACAAAACTTCTCTGAAATATTTTACAGGGAAGCCAGTAGGATTTGGTCCATTGGTGAACTTAGATCACAGCTAACAGGAGCACCATCCTTTTCTTGGCTAACTTCTGCGCTTATTATATTTTATTCAAGTTGTTATTATATTATTAATCTATTTCCCTTAAAGAAGGAGAGCATTGAAGTATTAGCACCCTATTCCTTTGTTTGATGGAGACTATGAAATGCTTTTTCTTTCTATCATCTCATCCTTAAATTATTGGCCATAGTATGACTACAACATGGACCCTGATGCCAATCTTCTCTATTACTTGGGAAACCTACAATGCTCCATACTCATTAGAATGTTTGATATTCCAATTAGCAGTCACTACTGAGTCTCACAGATAACTTCCAAGCTCAGACCCTTCATTATCTCTGCTTAACATTTGGTGTCTCAGCTTGGTGCTATGTGGCTGGCATTTGGTTCTTTCCTTTTATAGCTATAGGAAGTTTGTATGCATACCCAGAGACCTGCTAGCAGCAGACCTATTTTGAAAGAACAATAAAGTAAATAAATTCACTTTGATCTTTTTATGCCATATTCAATGTACCATCTTAAGGTTGGTAGAAGAAGCAAAATCACAGACAGATATATCTTTTGAATTTCATGTTTATGAAATATGAAGATTGTGGCTTAGGGGGAGTGGTAAAATAGGTGGAAGAGGGGACTGATAAAGGAGAAGGCTATTTAAGAAAGTAGGGCTGGGGCTTCCTTGGTGGCTCAAGAGTAGAGAATCTGCCTACCAATGAAGGAGACACGGGTTTAGGTTTGATCTCTGATCCAGATAGATACCACATGCCATGAAGCAACTAAGCCCCTGCACCATAACCACTGAGCCTGTGCTCTAGAGCCTGGAGCTGCAACTACTGAAGCCCACACATCCTAGAGCCTGTGCTCCACAACAAGAGAAGTCATGCAATGAGAAACCTGAGCACTGCCACTAGAGAGTAGCCCCAGTCACCACAACTGGAGAAAAGTCGACATAGCAACCAAGACTCAGCACAGCCAAAAGTAAATAAATAAATACAATTATAATGAAAAAAAAAAAAAAAGTAGGACTGGAGAAAGACTTGGAGAAGACACTGGTCAGTTGGTGAACGAAAGAAGGGTGTGACTTCTACATCATCATGGACTAAAGGAAGGGAAGTTTACCTACAAAATCTCTATGCTACACCTGAGCTAGCAAGGAAATGTAACATTTGAAGCTACATTTACTGAGCTAAAAGAGAGAAAAATAGAAAAGAGACAAAAATCTGAGTGAGATACTCCCTCCTTTTTTAGTGGGAACAAGATCAAAATATTACAAAAAGCAGAAATATTTACAGTAAAAAATATCAATAACTTGACCTAATGGAGATTTAAGTGCATATTTGCATTATATAGATTAATAAAGTTTATAGTCACTTTCCAGAAAAAAAAAATCATAACCTGGACCAGATAGTTTATTTTGCCAAATATGCTATATTTATTCAAATATATCTTTCTCTTGTGATTGTTACTAAAGACTGGCGTAAAATGCAGCATCATTTACTAATAAAAATATTGCCTCTCACTACATGGTTACTTTTCAATGATATGTTTCTAGAAAATTGTATCTATAAGTGCACATCTGAAAGAGAGGGTTAATTCAATTGCATCTGTTTCAGGATGTGGACCTTTTTGTCTGGAACTTCACAAAAATGGATGTTTGAAATACTGTTCACTGTATTTCAGTATTAATATTAGTTAAAATATTTTGTTAAAATTGCAAGCCAGTTCAGTAGTATGAACTCACAGAAAAATTCATTCTTATTTTCTATTTCCTATTTCTGCTGCTGCTGCTGCTAAGTTACTTCAGTCATGTCTGACTCTGTGTGACCTCATAGACAGCAGCCCACCAGGCTTTTCTGTCCTTGGGATTCTCCAGGCAAGAAGACTGGAATGGGTTGCCATTTCCCTCTCCATATAGTACTAAATGTGTAATTTTGTATGTATTACCCAAAAAAGGCATTAATTTAACACTTACTAAATTTGTACTAGTATGGCTGATATTCAGTTCAGTTCAGTTCAGTCGCTCAGTCGTGTCTGACTCTTTGTGACCCCATGAATTGCAGCACACCAGGCATCCCTGTTCGTCACCAACTCCCGGAGTTCACACAAACTCATGTCCATCGAGTTGGTGATTCCATCCAGCCATCTCATCCTCTGTCATCCCCTTCTCCTCCTGCCCCCAATCCGTCACAGCATCAAGAGTCTTTTCCAATGAGTCAACTCTTCACGTGAGGTGGCCAAAGTACTGGAGTTTCAGCTTTAGCATCAGTCCTTCCAATGAACACCCAGGACTGATCTCCTTTAGGATGGACTGGTTGGATCTCCTTGCAGTCCAAGGGACTCTCAAGAGTCTTCTCCAACACCACACTTCAAAAGCATCAATTCTTTGGCGCTCAGCTTTCTTCACAGTCTAACTCTCACATCCATATATGATCACTGGAAAAACTATAGCCTTGACTAAACGGACCTTAGTCGGCAAAGTAATGTCTCTGCTTTTTAATATGCTATCTAGGTCGGTCATAACTTTCCTTCCAAGGAGTAAATGTCTTTTAATTTCATGGCTACACAGTTCAAAAGCATCAATTCTTCGGCACTCAGCCTTCTTCACAGTCCAACTCTCACATCCATACATGACCACAGGAAAAACCATAGCCTTGACTAGACGGACCTTAGTCGGCAAAGTAATGTCTCTCTTTTTGAATATACTATCTAAGGGGTAAATTCCAGGAAAAACAAAAATAATCCCATTTGTAAAGTCAGGGATGGAAGAAGGAACAATGAACAAAGAAAATAAATATTTGCGTAAAGGTACATAAATATTAGCTATTTATAGCCCAGTAATAATGCCTAATTAGTGGGGTAAAGAATTAAGGAAATAAAATACAAGAAAGCATATAAGGAGGACATCTTTGGTAGGAGAGAAAACTGGAGATTGAATTTTAAAGTAAGTAAACATTTTAAAAAGTTCAGGATACTGAGGAACACCTGAAGAACTGTCTCCAAATTAAAATTTCTACAGTAAACCCTGAAATAGAAATAAGCATAAAATTTCTATCACAGTGAAAGGAGTGGGGGTGGGGGTGGTGGGATTTGAATAAAGGAGAGAAACTTTAAAGGCAATCATTATCAAAAAGAAGTCATGAAAGGAGAGAAAGTAGAATCCAAGAAGTGGAACAAAAAGAAAAAGAAGATAATATAAATAAATCAGAAAGTAGTAAATACAATAAATGTATTGTATTTATTTATTTACTTCAGTTAAAGTAAAGTCTATGGTTAAAAGACAATGCCAGTCTTGAATAAAAAAGAAAAACATCAGTATATACACTTACAAGAGAGATACCTCAATCAATAGACTATTGGCTGACTGAAAAAAAAAAAAAAAAAAACATAAGAAAACACCAAAATAACCTGGTTTAGGCATAACAATACTGATAAAATGAAATTAGAAAGCAAACTCAGAAAAA
>SJYT01044818.1:53279-70157 GCA_006410635.1 Cephalophus harveyi
AAACAGTGGAAACAGTGCCAGACTTTATTTTTTTGGGCTCCAAAATCACTGCAGATGGGGACTGCAGCCATGAAATTAAGACGCTTACTCCTTGGAAGAAAAGTTATGACCAACCTAGACAGCATATTAAAAAGCAGAGACATTACTTTGCCAACAAAGGTCCGTCTAGTCAAGGCTATGGTTTTGCCAGCAGTCACATGTGGATGTGAGAGTTGGACTATAAAGAAAGCTGAGCAATGAAGAATTGATGTTTTTGTTTTTGTTTTTTTTAATTGATGTTTTTGAGCTGTGGTGTTGGAGAAGACTCTTGAGGGTCCCTTGGACTGCAAGGAGATCCAACCAGTCCATCTTAAAGGAAATCAGTCCTGAATATTCATTGGAAGGACTGATGCTGAAGCTGAAACTCCAATACTTTGGCCACCTGATGCAAAGAGCTGACTCATTTGAGAAGACCCTGATGCTGGGAAAGATTGAGGGCAGGAGGAGAAGGGGACGACAGAGGATGAGATGGTTGGATGGCATCACCGACTCAATGGACATGAGTTTGGGTAAACTCCAGGAGTTGATGATGGACAGGGAGGCCTGGAGTGCTGCAGTCCATGGGGTTGCAAAGAGTCAGACACGACCCCATGAGTGACAACAGAGTATTTGGTATAAAAATTGAGAACAGGTTGTCTCTAGACCTGGTTGTGGGGGGAGTGAGGACTGATAAGCACTGAGTATGAGGGAACTTTCTAGGGTGACGGTAATGTTCAACATCTTGGTGATGTTTGGGGTATGCAAACATCAAAATCAACAAATAGACACTTCATATGTGTTCACGTTAACTGTATACAAAGTGCCTTAAAATATCCAAATTGTATACAAATACTGAATTAAGTTAATGACGTGTATTCAAGTATTTAGTAGGATGCATACTGGTATTTGCAATGTACTATGAAATACACCAAAATTTAAATAGTTTAACAAACAAATAAGCAATAAAGCAAATTTAGCAAAAGATTAATAATGGAGTTTTGGTGTTGGGAATATAAGTACAGGGGCTTCCCTGGTAGCTCAGTTGGTAAAGAATCTGCCTGCAATGCAGGAGACCCTGTTTCAATTCCTAGGTTAGAAAGTTTCCCTGGAGAAGGGACAGGCTACCCACTCCAGTATTCCTGGGCTTCCCTGCTGTGACTCAAACAGTAAAGAATCTGCCCGCAATGCAGGAGACCAAGGTTCGATCCCTGGGTTGGGAAGATCAGGAGAAGGGCATTGCAACCCAGTCCTGCATTCTTGCCTGAAGAATCCCCATGGACAGAGGAGCCTGGTAGGCTACAGTCCATGGGGGTCTCAAAGAGTCAGACACAGGTGAGCACAGCATAGCACCTATAGGAATATACTGTAAAATTCTTTTAAAATATTGTCTGAATGAAAATTTTCAAAATAATACACCAGGAAAAAGTTAACAAGCAAGAAAAATATCCAAAAGTCATGAGTACTTTGCAGAGATTTAGAATATGGTTATAAAACAGAATGACTGACTGGAAATGTTAGAGTGTCTTCTCTTGAATACATGACACTTAAGCCAAGATATGAAAGATATCAGCAAGAATGTTCTAGGTTTCCCGCCCTATCTCCAAAAACTTATTCTAAGTTTGATGTGTTCAAGAAAGCTAATGACTAAAATATGGTAGGCAAGGAAGGGATTATTATAAAATGGGATTGGAGAGAAAGGCAGATGTCAAATCATTCCGGGTTTTTAGTCCCAACAAGGAATTTTCATTTTATCTAAGTGCAATGGAAAGACATCAATGGGTTTAAAGCAGGAATTGACTGGGTGGGATGAGATGTGGTGAGTCCTTATTATTGAGAGTTTTAAAATATCACACCAACTGCTATGTGAAGAATGGCTTCAAAGGGGTTAAGGAAAGACATAGAGAAAATATTATCATAGTCCCCGCCAGAACAATGGTGATCTGGAGGAGAGTGCTGGTAGTCAAGACAGTGAGCAGTGAATATGGGAGATATTTTGAATGAAGCAGTGACCGCATCTATCAATAGCGTGATGACAGGGACAGGGCGCCACGAAAGAGCTCGGGCTTCAGCGTCAGCCACTGAGCATGTGACATCTACTCAGACCTAGAAGCCCTGGGAGAAACAGGTCTGGAGTATGATGACCTGAGGACCAAAACATTTTCACTTACATTGGGTATGATTTGTAACTGTGAGAAAGGCAGGCCAAATAAAGGAATGAGAATAATCTGGAAGTTGTTAAAGACAGATTTGAAATTTACAATTTCTTTTTCTTTCAAGAATCAATTTTGGCCTGATTGTATTAAGGACCTTTGATTCAGATCAAACTGTAATGCAAATCAAGCTCACTGATTGCAGTTGTCTATCTCTGGGGTTAAAGATAAACTCGGGATCAATAGGTCTTGTATCTTCAAACTTAGAGAGGTCAAAGGGAAAATATCAGGAGTGAGGATGAGGGAGACAAGGAAGGCCCAAAAAACAAGTACACAGAAGTAACATATTAAGTCTTAACTGTCTCTCACCCTGACAATGATAAGAGGCTATCTGACCCTTAAAGTCCACATATAACATGCTTAAGTGCCTTGTACTATTTTACACAAAGTGGCAACTCAAATTTTAGCCCACATCCTCTAATCCTATTAGTTTTACCAAAGTATCTTGAAAAATACATGGTCCCTGGAGCTAAATGAACCTAAATTTGAAGCAGCCCACCACTCAGTAGCTCTGTGACCTTGAGCAAATTACTTACCATTTCTAATCCTTTGTTTCTTAAATGTAAATGAAAATAATTAAGAGGAGAATTAGCATTAGAAATAACATTCACAAAAGTGCCTGCTACTGGGGAAAAAATGCTCCATAAACAAGAGCTACTATTATGCAAAAGACACCTAATTCATCAATGCTCAAGGCAGCAGTTTCCTCCTAGGGCAGCACAGGAGAAAAGAAAAGAAGTACAGATGTGAGAGAGAAGGAAACCACAGAAAAGATCAATTTCATTCACCACATAACCCAGAAAGATAGTAAAACAGAGAAATCTATGTATAGTTATGACCATCCACAACTTACAAATGGATAGGTTTGAGAGGTTTGACTACATTTCAGTTGTTTAGAAAAAGGAACATATTTTACCAGGGAATCAATGTTCAGTTCAACTCTGGGACAAACTCACGAGAAGTCATTGAACTCAAAATGTAGTTAAAATGTGATATATCTCAATAAAATTAGTATAAAAGTGATGAATTGCCAAACAATACAGAAAACGCAGAAACTTTAATAGTATGTAATTTAACTTATTTTAGAAGCTGGCACTTGAGGGAAAAGGTTTTACGGGAGGTTTCGGGAGTGATTCAGAAGGGGCTTTCAGGGGAATTCCAAAAGCTTTATAAAGTTGATGACCCTGCCCTGTTCTTTATTATGTTTTATTTCACCTCAAATTTTATGGCTTCCCTTTCTTTCAGCATAAGCAAAACACTAGCACTTTTATATTTAATAGCCATGATGGCAATCGTCCATTTCACAAATGAGAAGAAGCAAGTGAGGAAGAATTAGAGGAAAGATAGGAAAGAGGAAGGCCCATAAAGGATGTGCCCAGATATTAAGAAAAGAGCCTCAAATTGAAAATAACCTCAGTAAGTATACAACTGAAGTGGCGAAGGGGTGGGGGGGGCGGGTGTGTGCAGTTAAGCACAGCATTAAAATATTAAAGGAAGAAAGGCAAGTGATGAGAACTGGTCAGAGCCCCATTGTGATTAAGTGGTTATTTTAAAGGCTACAGTTGTTTTTTTTTTTAATTAAGTGGAAGACAAAACATGAAAGAGCAAGCTAAACAATCTGTCATTTACACAAAGGATATTTTCAAGAGCTGAAGATTCACAATTTAAATTGTGACAAACCAGTGTAATTCAAGATTTTATCCTAGTCTCTTTGTGCTTCTCAAAAATTCCTCCATATATTCTGCTCTTTTTGTGTAGATACTACTGTGACATTACTATTACATCCTATTACATAGATAATAATAATACCTAAACGAGAACTAGAAAGACTACTTTTGACATTTAGAGGTACACAACGGAATAAATGTTTTGCACTGCAAAACCCAGGAGATAGGTTATAGCCTCTTAGGCAATGAGGAATGCCAGTGATTTCAAACCACAGAGAGAAACTTGATTTTTTTAAAGACATAAACCCCAAAATAGGCCCATGTAATTCAACTTATTCAGAATCTAGCAAATCTTCCTGTGAAGTACTGAAATGCTTTCTCACGAGCCTGGAGAAATGATTAAATGAAGAGCTGTTACAGTCAGATAAAATAAGATTTTTCTGGGGTCTGGTCTCAACTCCCGGACCTGTATCAGTCAAATCAGCCAAATCAATGCTCTCCGAATGAATATAATAACTCTAAACAATCAATCTAATGAGAAAACAGGACTAAAGAAATGTTAATGTGGGGTGCTGAAAAGCTTGGCTCTATCAGTCCAGGAATGCTAAGATGCTGGGAATTCCTAACTATCAAACATTGTCTAATCTCTCTCATATTCCTACAAATTTCTATCAAATGTAAACAAATATGAACTGATTAATACAACACTGCAGTTATTCAACAGTAGAACTAATCCATGATAACGGTAGGCCCTTGCATTTTCTTAATTACCAGGAACTAAAAATACACTAGTTGTCAAGAGTGCCAGGGATATATTTGAAAATAAAAAGTCAGGAAGCACTGGCCCAGTGCAATTATACATAAAACAGTCAAGTAAAACAGTCATTAAAATGTTCTTCAGTTTACCTTTTACTCCAATATAGAATATTCTGTTCTAATCTCTCACATTGTATTTTCTCTTTCCTAGCAAGATTATAAAGTTGATATTTAACATCTTAGGAAAAGGTAAAAACTTGAAGAGCCTTGTCAAAGAGGAAATCCTCATTTTAATCTTGAGTGCCCTTAAGTAACTTGCGGTCGACTCCATATATATAAACTTACATTCCATCCAGTCTCAAGAACGATTAAGACAATTTCTTCTTTTAATTAGCCTGTGACTTCATCTTTCAAAAGAACTATCATGAAGGTCAAACTACTCTTTAAAGTTCACATTAATAACAGAATAGTGTGATGCTACTGATAAATTCTTCCAGTGGAACAACTCATTGGAAACCTGAAACTATTAAAGTACTATTTGCTCTCTGGGAATTAGGTATTACATGTTTACTCAACCGTATCTGCTGAAAGACACAGAAACTCAACCAAAGTTAATTTAAGAACTTACCAATTTCCCTTGCAATTCTGACAGCTTCATCTGCATCCTGAAAAAGCAGGAAATGAGACTCAACATTAATCCCATCAGCCATTGCACAATGTCTTTAGGGCAGTCATATATTGCACTACTGTCTCCTCCGATTCATTTAATGTTCAATTTTACAACCTTCTAACTCTTTTCAGTCAGAGAAATGTAAAATTAATACCATAAGTGGAATGTAAATTCTACCTCATCATTATTATATTAAGAAACTCAAAGCAGTTGGAAATGAGCTGGCAGGAAGCACTACCAGAAATGCCAAATGATTTGGTGCAGTGGCTGGAATTTAAGGGCAGAATTTAGATGTTTACAATCAATACTGAATCATAAATCAGATCATTAAAGCTTGTCCACAGCCAGCTTGTTTCTGTCTCTGATATTTATACGTCATGTTTTCCTTGATTCTGTCAGCAGGGGGAGTTGATTCTCTATTGTTTGGGAAGAGCTCAACAGATTTTCCAGAAATAAAGTAACTAAATTTCCAGTATCTATAGGAATTGCCAATTGCTCCCCTCAAAAAAATTCCTTTAGTAATCTCCATTACTTTTTTTTTCAGTCCTTTTTTCAGGTACATAATTTTATCTTTACCAGTTGCACCTTGTTAATAGAAATTAAAAATCTGAAATTCCATGAACTATCTAGTGGGGGGAAACTTCCCAAAAGCCAAGGAAAGGAAATGCATTCTAAAACAGCACACAGTAACACTGTAAGTCACTTTTATTTCAATAACAAATAAAACAGTACAAGGTAAGAGTTTATGAAAGCAAGGATTAGTCATTGCTAAATAGCGACCAATGCTATTGAATGCACAAAAACTTGCCTTGAATCTAAACTATTTCATTGATCATTAACTCTCACCTAATACACCCAACATAGGACATTCCCCCTACCTTTCCCCCATAAACAGCAAAGAAAAGCTGAAAAGATGTTAAAATTAAGTAAATCCTATTAAATTTAACTTTTTAAATAATTTGGTGACATAAACTATCACAAGGAATGACAATAATATTCTGAAACCACTGGCTGGTAAGAAAGCCTGAATTTTTGGAAAATAACTTTAAACTATCAAAGTAAATGCTGGTGTTCTTTTTAAGCTTTTACGTTAATACTTTAAAAATGTAGAGTAACCATGTCAGAATCCTCCCCCAAAATGGGGGGCGGGGGGTGTTTATAACTGGTTCATTCATGTCTAATAAAAAAAAAAAATCTTCCTTAAAAGTCTTCAGTACCTAATAACATCCCCTGAATAAGGAGGTTGGCAGGGGAAGTTGTCAGAAAAATTTAATTTCCTTTCATTAGCCAGTCTGCTCCACAAATAGGTGCTTGTTAAGTTCAAAGCAGTCCTGAAAGCGACATCAGTTTTAAGTCTTTTTTTTTTTTTAAACTCCAAGCAGTCACATCTGCTAATGAGATTTTCCAAATAACAATTGTTTTCAAGTCAGAGATAAATCTATACTTCCCATTCTATTCCCTCCCCGCCAAAAAAAAAAAAAAAATCAAGGTTTACTGCTTTATTACACCTTGCTGTTTTCACTGATCCTACATTCTCCAAATTTTAGCTTAAAGGGATAAAATTCCATGAAAAGGGTCATTTAAGAATGTTAGTGGTTTCCACACATTGAGTTTGAAGGTTCTTTGTTCAAGCCACTGACAGTTATTGGAGAATACTTCCCCTTAATAGCCTCTCTGTCAGGAAGTGTTAAACCTGCCAAATGCAGACAATTAGTGCCTCGTGAACAAAATACAGGAAGAGTACTGGCTGATGCAGACTGGATTATAAGAAATCTAGAAGGAAACTTTTACTATGTCTTTTCTTTCAAACGTGTAATAGCATATTTACAAAAGATATTCAAAGAAAAAAAAAAATAAACCCTGCTATCTAAAATGTTCATTTCCTTGAGAGAACTAACAGGCAAATATTAGCTCATTAGTAATCTTTTAACATGCATTTGTATATAAATATTAGGGATGGACTGTGTACAGAGAGAGGTATCATTCACACAAAGCAAAACTTCCAAAACTTCTTCAGCTGTTACAAATCCAACTCTTGTATAAACCACCACAAAATTATCTTGTGTCTTAACTAATCGGTAATGCTTAAGTTTTCCTACTACAAAAAGCAAATTCACTAAATGACCTTCCAAGTAAAATCAAATAGTCTTTAAAATCAGCTTTTCACTTGTCAATAATTCACTGCAGAATTATTTTGTTGAGAACATATTACGTACTAGACACTAAAAACCTCTATTACCAGTTTCAATAATAAACTATTAAGTACATCTGGCTCCAATATGTTCTTTCAGCACATATATTTATAAAACTACTTTTAAAGGGATAAAAAGCCCGATATAGCTCAAAATCCAAAGGCACTGACACATCCCACAGTGTAACCTCCTTGTAGGGCTGAAAGTTAGGGAACGTGATAAGTCACTCAATCGTGTCTGACTCTTGTGACCCCCATGGACCGTAGCCCGCCAGGCTCCTCTGTCCATGGGATTCTCTAGGCAACAATACTGGAGTGGGTTGCCATTTCCTTCTCCAGGGGATCTTCCCAACCCAGGGATCGAACCCAGGTCTCCTGCATTGCAGGCAGGGAAGCCCTCCGTACAGAGCTAGAGGTAGAAACAATTCTTGGTAAAAAGAATTAAACCAGCAAGAGAAAGACCAGCAGTCATCAGGAAAAAATGGGCAAAGGATTAAATAGTAAGTTTACATTAAATGAAATTTAAAAGGGTAACATATAAAATATGTTCAACTTTAATCATGAGACTCCTTTTCATCCACCAGCATCTGAGAAGAGCCAAGAGCGGTGACCTGAAGGAGAACCAGCACTACTCTCCCTGCCGGGTATAGTGTTTTTAAAAAGAAACGGTCAGTATCTATCAAAAGTGTGAGGGCATACATCTTTCAACCCAGAAATTTCATTTTGGAGAAGTTATTCTACAGATATACTCACATGCACGCACAAAGAGACATATATAAAGACATTTATTATTTTCACTTGGTTGGTGGTGGTTTGGTAAGGAAAGAAAATCAGAAGGAGAAAAAAAAAACTTAAAAGGCCTTAACTAAGGAAACTGGTAAACTGGTACCATAAATGGTTCACATATCAACATGGAATACTACACAGCCTTTTAAAAAAATGAGATTGCTCTATATGTTCTTATGCATCCATTTGTGCATTAATTAGGAAAATATTTACAGGGAAATACCACATGAAGTAGATTTTGCCCTCACGGAACATACAGCCAAATACGAGAAACAGAAAAGACAGTAAACAAATCCACTGAGACTTGAAATAAATGTTCCATGGAAACCAATGGTACAGAGGCAGCCGGTAAGAGGGAGAACCCATTTTAGAAAGATCGCTCAGACAGGGGACTTTCAAAGCAAAATTTAAACTGAAACCCGAAGGAAACGGCAGTTAGCCACCATGGGAAGATTCAACAGAAAGAATTCTAGACAAAAGGAACAACATGCATGAAAACCCTAGACTAGAAAGCTCGGTGCAGAGGCACAGTAAGGACGTGGCAGAAAAGGGCAGGAGAAAGCATCGATACAGGTAGAAGCTGTGGTCTGCTCTGACGGGACCCTATGGGACTCGGTCCCGGTTCAAATGCTTTGGCGCTAGGCAGGAGAAAGATGGTTCAGGTTTAGGTTTCAAGAAGATAACTCTCACACACTAAAG
Organism: Cephalophus harveyi; assembly: GCA_006410635.1. Lineage (NCBI taxonomy): Eukaryota > Metazoa > Chordata > Mammalia > Artiodactyla > Bovidae > Cephalophus > Cephalophus harveyi. Next base: position 62,277 of record SJYT01044818.1, read on the forward strand.
GGATGCAAAATACAACATACACTGTGGGAGGAGAGGAAAGTTAGAGGACAATACACAGCGTGTGACCTCACCTATATTAAGACAGAAAAACATGCATCAGTGCTTATAAAAACTTACGTACGGACATATTAAAAAACTCAGCTTGAGTTACTGCTCAAAAATAGGATTGAGAGCTGGGGGAAAAGGGGAAATTTTACTTCTCATTGCATACCCTTAGCTTCACATTGAACTTAAAAAAAAACAAACCATAAAGATAAAAATTTAACACTACGTTCATAATTCAAAAATTAAATTAGGGCTTCCCTGATGGCTCAGTGGTAAAGAATCTACCGCCAATACAGGGGATACGGGTTCGACCCCTGGTCCGGGAAGAGCTCCCGCGCCAGGGGACGCCTAAGTCTGTGCACCACACCTACAGAGCCAGAGCTCAGAGCCTGGGAGCCGCGCCAAGGAGAGCCGCTGCAGTGAGAAGCCCAAGCGCCACGACGGAGAGCAGCCCCGCTCACCGGAACCAGAGAAAGCCCGTGCACAGTGACCAAGATCCAGCAGAGCCGGAAATAAAACAAATCCTTTTTAGAAAGCCAATCTGCCACACTTGAAGGCGTTATGCCAATTATCTAACTAGTGATTTCCAGAGCTGTTAACAAAATACAGTGGTGGTGGTGGTTTAGTTGCTCATTCATGTCCAACTCTTGCGGCCCCACGGATGGTCTACCAGGCCCCTCTCTCCATGGGATTTCTCCCAGGCAAGGATACTGGAGTGGGTTGCCATTTCCTTCTCCAGGGGATCTTCCCAACCCAGCGACTGAATCTGGGTCTCCTGCACTGGCAGGTGAGTTCTTTACTGCTGAGCCACCGGGAAAGCCCCACAAAATACAGTATAATCCCAATATCTGCTTCAAATTTTCATGACTTCTTGCTGCCTCGGAACCAAATTTCAGCTCCTTCACTGGGTTTCCATGCCTCTTCCTGTCATTCTGAGCCCCCAGTCCATCCTAGTCTCTCTCCATCCCAACGCCAGGCACTCTCTCCAGCCTTCAGCCAACCTGGCTCAGGCAGAAACTCTATTCTCCTTCACCACCTTCAGCAAACCAACTCATAGTACTGTATGCCCCACACTAGGCCCTGAAGGCACAGGACAGAACAAGAAAAGCTCCTCTGTAAGTAAAAAATTACAATATTACATGCCAGCCCTCATGTAATCTATAGCCTAGAGAAAAAGACAGATCTTAAACATGACTGCACAGCAGCTAAGAAGTCAGTACCGAGAGGCATGCTGCAGAGGCGAAGAGGGCATGTGACAACAGGGGATCTCGAACTCAAGAACGGTCTCAGGAGGCTTCTCAGACGTAGCGACTTTGAAAAGAGACCTAGGAAATGAAATCACGGCGGAACGTAGTCAGGGAGACTGGGGCCTGAGAGTCAGCCCACTGCAGAGGGAGGCAAGGCCTCACAAAAAAGCATGAACTCCAGCTTAAGAGCAAGGAAATGAGGGGACTCGCTTTGGCAGCCTTTGGCAGACTTTTAGCATAGAATTTACTTATTAATATTATTTGTGTATTGTCTTACCCTGTGTAGCCCCGATCCCATTAAAATGTAAGCTCCAGAAGAGCAGAAATCTCTGTCCCGTTGGCTCAGCGATATATTTTCAGTGCCTAGAACAATGCCTGGCACATGCAAGAAACAGCTGTTGAGTGAAAGAAGGAATGAAGGAACGAACAGATGACTTCTTTAGAGAGAGGTGAACAGGATCTGTGGAGTCCAGCCGGGAAGCAGCAGTCTAGGTGAGAGACAAATGATCATTTTCTCTTAAAGTGAGGGGTGCTTGCTTCGAGCTTCACCCAGACGTCACTCTCTTTAGAAAGCCTTTCCAGTCCTATGCCAGGTTAGGCTTCATTGCCCTGTGATCACATTACACCCTGCCCCTCCATTAGGATGGCCCCTGCCGCACTTCATCTCCAGGAGCGATGTGACTAGCTCGCTTGCTCTCTCTGCTGAATCCCCAGAGCTTAGCAAATCAACACATTACTTGTTGAATGAATAAACAACCATCCATCAGCCTCCAAAGAAATCAGTCTGTTGTGACAAGACGATCTCCTGAATGACTGACTCCAGTGCAAACAGCACTTCTCATCTCAGGAGCATTGATGTTAGAAGGGGGTGAACCTGTATCCAAGGAGACGGAGAGGCTTGTCCAAATTCCCGTATCTAAGTGACACACAGAAAGGGTGTGCTGTACATTAATCTGGAGCACAGGCTCAAGAGCCAGACAGGCTCCGGTTTTGCCCTAACATTTTGATGAAATATTGTCAACACTGGGCAAAACCAACTCCGGGTATTTACCCTCACGTCTTAATTCTCTCTCAGTCAAGCACTTTTCTCACTGCATCAGACAATTTCAAGTTTTGAAACTTATGTTTTCAAAAAAAAAAAAGCTGCTGTTAAAAAGAAATATATAATGCTACCCATATACGGATTTTAAAATAAACATTTCTTTAATTTTTTAAAAAAGTCAAACTTTACGTGGTAGTTAGCTTTCAAAATGAAGGGTCACAGTTTGCCAACAAAGGGCCATCTAGTCAAGGCTATGATTTTTCCAGTAGTCATCTATGGATGTGAGAGTTGTACTGTGAAGAAAACTGAGCACCAAAGAATTGATGCTTTTGAATTGTGGTGTTGAAGAAGACTCTTGAGAGTCCCTTGGGCTGCAAGAAGATCCGACCAGTCCATTCTAAAGATCAGTTCTGGGTGTTCTTTGGAAGGAATGATGCTAAAGCTGAAACTCCAGTACTTTGGCCACCTCATGCGAAGAGTTGACTCACTGGAAAAGACTCTGATGCTGGGAGGGATTGGGGGCAGGAGGAGAAGGGGATGACAGAGGATGAGATGGCTGGATGGCATCACCGACTCAATGGACGTGAGTTTGAGTGAACTCCGGGAGTTGGTGATGGACAGGGAGGCCTGGCGTGCTGTGATTCATGGGGTCGCAAAGAGTCGGACATGACTGAGCAACTGAACTGACTGAATAATCCTGATGACTTCAACTCAAGAGGTAGGAGAAATAATCCAATGACATCATTTGATTCTCTTCCTCAAGCAATAAAAATTCCTGTCATTCATTCTGTAATGCCAATCTACCTTGAACTAAACTCAGTTTCTCAAGTTATTTAATGCACGGAAATACTGATGAGGGAAGCATTGGAGGAAAGCATTAAGCTATAAATTCTAAAGCAGCAGTTCAAGAAATGGAGAAAGAGGAAAGAAGCCAACAGAACCAGTAACCGTTTCTTTTATTCCTCTATTTCAGTACAACTTGCATTAAGTGAGCTTTATCATCCAACCCAAGAATAAAACAATGAAAAATTCTGTTTTCCAGAGAATATGGTGGGAAGGGTAGGTGACGTTGCTATAACCAAGTAAGTGAAAGTGAAATTGCTCAGTTGGGTCCGACCCCTTGTGACTCCATGGACTATAGCCTACCAGGCTCTTTCGTCCATGGAATTTTCCAGGCAAGAGTACTGGAGTGGGTTGCCATTTCCTTCCCCAGGGGACCTTCCTGACCCAGAGATTAAACTCAGGTCTCCCGCACTACAGGCAGGCACTTCACCGACTGAGCCACCAGGGAAGCCCCAAGTAAGTAGATCACAAACATGTAGAAAGAAGCTAAAAAAAAAAAAAACTGGCTGCCTTTTCTGCAAGCCTAATACACGTGCTGGGTTTCCCTGGTAGCTCAGCTGGTAAAGAATCTGCCTGCAACGCAGGAGACCCCAGTTTGATTCCTGGGTTGGAAAAATTCCCTAGAGAGAGGATAGGCTACCCACTCCCGCACTCTGGGGCTTCCCTGGTGGCTCACACAGCAAAGAATCCGCCTGCAATGCAGGAGACCTGGGTTCAATCCCTGGGTTGGGAAGATCCCCTGGATGAGGGCATTACAACTCACCCCAGGGGAGAATCCCATGGACAAAGAAGTCTGGCAGGCCACAGTCCAGACGCATCTGAGCAGCTAACCACGGTGTACCTGTTAATGGTCTACAGCACCCAACTGTGAGGCAGTGAGGCCCAGTAGCTAAGGGCAAAGGTGCTGGGCCCAAAAGGCATGAACTCCAATGAGGACTCATTGACAATGTATGTGTTACCTACCAGTGTGCCTCTCTGGAATTCTGTTTTCTCATCTGTAAGATGGACACAGTATTTCATAGGGATTATTAAAAAGATGAAATCAGTAACAGATGAAACATACTAGAACAGAGTCCGGCAAGAAGCAAGCACTCAGGGTTGGCAATCTGATGAAATGGGCAGCCCGCAGCCCCAACTATCAAGCGTGGTTCTCTCCTGCTTGGCCCTGGGCGTTCTATCCTGGGATCATCATTCACTCTGAAACTGCATGATACAGAACACAGAACTAATATTGCTGCTGCTGCTAAGTCGCTTTAGTCGTGTCCGACTCTGTGCGACCCCAGAGACGGCAGCCCACCTGGCTCCCCCGTCCCTGGGATTCTCCAGGCAAGAACACTGGAGTGGGTTGCCATTTCCTTCTCCAATGCATCAAAGTGAAAAGTGAAAGTGAAGTCACTCAGTCGTGTCCGACTCTTCGCGACCCCATGGACTGTAGCTCACCAGGCTCCTCTGTCTATGGGATTTTCCAGGCAAGAGTACTGGAGTAGGGTGCCATTGCTGATGCTACAACACCACAAAAAATATGCCTAGGGGAACCTCCAGCACACTTGCCTGGATCCGCTGATCTGCGTACTCCTCCTGGTGGGTGAGCGGGGCTGGTCTTGGGTGGGGAATGGAAGGAAAATCTGTAGCAAAGACGCAGATTCAAACAGTCCTACCCGACACTGAACAACCCATTTTTCCCTAGTGATGTTGGTGTCAAATACCACCTCCACTGTCTGTGACTCAGACCACACCTCTCCTCCCTCTCTCACCACAGTCTACTTACCAACCCCAAATTCTGGGTTCACTGGACCCCAGTCCTGCTACTCATCTGTACGGGAAGCTATCTGGGAGGTTACTTACATCAGCTGGTTTTTGAACAAAAATTTGACTGCTTTTGAAGAAAAGAAAAAAATCACTGCTTCAAGACATTATGGGGAAATGGTATATCTGTGTACAAAAAGCTATACACCCTCAGTTCAGTTCCGTTGCTCAGTCATGTCCAACTCTTTGCGACCCCACGGACTGCAGCACACTAGGCTTTCCTGTCCATCACCACCTCCCGGAGCTTAATAGATCCTCAAGTCATATACAAAAATAAAGCAGAACTTCCAACAATCCTGGGTTCAAGAAATAGGCTCCCGCTGATGATATGTTTTCCAGATAACTCTGAGTCAAACAGAAGACTCTTTCTGCCTAATTTATTTGCAAATCTAACTTTTAGCACATATTTCTCTAATTATAAAGCAGTGTAATAAACATGGCTGAATAAATCTTTTTTTTTTTTTCCAAAAATATAAAGCCTCTGTAGCATCATCAGGAAAGTTACTCTTGGTTTAGCAGGGAAAAAGGATACTGATATCTAACAGTATACTTTTTGATTACTAGGAAAGAGCTTTTCTTTTTTGTTTTTTTTAATGATTCCCTTCACACCAGTTTTTTGTACTTATTATTTGGCTGTTTCTACTAAAGCAAAAGTGCAGTGTTGAAAATCTAGCTAATGAGGTGATAAAAATAATTACTACTGTGAACCTACAGTATAAACCTCATTCAACTACGTTACCATAACTTTGAGATGCAATTATTACTGTTCTCTCTTACAGAGCAACAGAAACTCAAACAAGTTTAATAAATATCCCAGGAAAAAGGTAGGTATTAGAACCAAATTTAACCACTGGTGATTCCTCCCTCTGCATCACCCCTGACATCTAAGGGATCATGAAATCTTCAACCTCCAGTGTTTCCCCACACTGCCTACTTGGCTGCATCCTAACACCGGACTTTAGGCCCCCATCATTTCTTGTCTGGATTAAAGGAAATGCATTCTAATTGGCCCACCAATCTCAAGCTTTGCACTGCTCTAATCCATTTTCCACATCACAAATCAAAATCAGTTCAGTTCAGTCACTCAGTCGTCTCCAACTCTTTGCGACCCCATGAATCACAGCATGCCAGGCCTCCCTGTCCATTACAATATGCAGCCTTGACGTACTCCTTTTTCTATTTGGAACCAGTCTGTTGTTCCATGTCCAGTTCTAACTGTTGCTTGCTGACCTGCATATAAGTTTTCTAATTCCACAATTTTGACCATGTTAGCTCTTCTACATGAAAACAGAGACTCCCAAATCCACAAAAATGATGCCCAGGCACAGCATTCGAGGCCACACGTGGGCTCAGTCACTCAGTCGTGTCCAACTCTGCAACACTATGGACTGTAGCCTGCCAGGCTCCTCTGTCCATGGGCTTTCCCAGGCAAGAATACTGGAGTGGGTTGCCATTTCCTCCTCCAGGGGAATCTTCCCAACCCAGGGATCGAACCCGCCTCTCCTGTGTCTCCTGTGCTGCAAGGGGATTCTTTCCCACCGAACCACCAGGGAAGCCCTGAGACCACACGTATCTGGATCCTAAGTATCTGTTCAGCCCCGTCTTAACCACAGCCCCTCACAGGGCATCCCCGCAGCTTTTTAAAGCTCCTGTGGTTGCCCAGCTCTGACAAGGTATTTTCACTGACCATAATGCTGTGTTTTCATCATTAGCCTGACTTTTTTAGCTAACTCACTGTTACTCAGACTTCAGATATCACTTAAATATCCTTCCTGTGGAAGTTCTGCCATGATGCTCTGAAACGGGCTTAGGGGCCCCTCTTACATGGGTCCCATGCACTCTTAGCCTCACGTTATTAAAATGTATTAAATTGCCGTCTACTTGTCTCCCTAAGGGGAGCTGAAGCTCTTTGAATTCAGGGTCTCTGGCTGGTTGTTTTGTTGTTGTTGTTGCTGTTTTGGCTAAACAAGTAGTTGGGTTCCAACCCTATCTACCGGTGGCTTCAGAAAAACACTCTTCATTCTGTTCTCAAGCCCCTGAGATCTAGTTAATAAGACACTGAATACAATGAAAGGCAAATACTTGATACCAGATGAGGACCTAAATACTTGACTATTTTAAGTAACACTTGAAAATAACATTAGTTTCTCTCTCATGAAAAAAGCAACTCAAGGACAAGACAAAAGGAAATTATTCCAGAAGACTCCTTAAGTACAACACACAATGGTTTAAAAGAATATAGTAAACCATCTCCATGGAACCTCCAAATAACATTCAGTTATTCAAATAGAAAAGGAACAAATGTTTTAAAGAGAGATCAAACAAACTGAAACCACATTAATCTACTCAAGCACTTGGAAGGACAAAGAACTGCCTTAAAAATACCACACATCAATGGGGAGAAGAAAGAATGGATTTTAAAAAGATGGAATTATCTATAATTAGCACATATAGTCTTCCAGTGCAAGAGTACTGCTTAATCCAGTTGCTAAAACTACAAGGTATTCCAAAAAGTTATACTATTTATCTGCATCAGCAAACCTCTATCTGCATCAGTTCAGTTCAGTCGCTCAGTCGTGTCCAACTCTTTGCGACCCCATGAATCGCAGCACGCCAGGCCTCCCTGTTCATCACCATCTCTCGGAGTTCACTCAGACTCACGTCCATCGAGTCAGTGATGCCATCCAGCCATCTCATCCTCGGTCGTCCCCTTCTCCTCCTGCCCCCAATCACTCCCAGCATCAAGAGTCTTTTCCAATGAGTCAACTCTTCGCATGAGATGGCCAAAGTACTGGAGTTTCAGCTTTAGCATCATTCCTTCCAAAGAAATCCCAGGGTTGATCTCCTTCAGAATGGACTGGTTGGATCTCCTTGCAGTCCAAGGGACTCTCAAGAGTC
>SJYT01044818.1:70446-166897 GCA_006410635.1 Cephalophus harveyi
GAACTATGGAATGAGGTTCGTGACATTGTACGGGAGACAGGGATCAAGACCATCCCCATGGAAAAGAAATGCAAAAAAGCAAAATGGCTGTCTGGGGAGGCCTTACAAATAGCTGTGAAAAGAAGAGAGGCGAAAAGCAAAGGAGAAAAGGAAAGATATAAGCACCTGAATGCAGAGTTCCAAAGGATAGCAAGAAGAGATAAGAAAGCCTTCTTCAGCAATCAATGCAAAGAAATAGAGGAAAATAACAGAATGGGAAAGACTAGAGATCTCTTCAAGAAAATTAGAGATACCAAGGGAACATTTCATGCAAGGATGGGCTCGATAAAGGACAGAAATGGTATGGACCTAACAGAAGCAGAAGATATTAAGAAGAGGTGGCAAGAATACACGGAAGAACTGTACAAAAAAGATCTTCACAACCCAGATAATCATGATGATATGATCACTAATCTAGAGCCAGACATCTTGGAATGTGAAGTCAAGTGGGCCTTAGAAAGTCATCACTACAGGCAATGAAAATCCATCATTATTTAAGAGTATTAAGAGGATCTTAAAAATCACCTAAGGCATACAAGGAGACAATAGTGAAAAACAGTGGATTTCTTTTCCTCAACTTTCTACTTTTCCCTATTTTTCAAATGAACAGAGGTTGGAAATTCATATACAGTTTGTCAAATGAAACCTCCTTGAAAAGAAAACCAAGAACACCCGTTGATGAAGCAAAACCAAGCTTACAATTAATAACACCTACTACAGTAAAAGGCACTATCATTTTGAGGCAGTTCTGGAGGTTTCACTGGGATCAGTTCAAGGTCTGCTAAAAGCCACAGTTCCAGATCCTAGCTTCAAAAACTGCAGTTTTTGAAGGGGGGGGGCCATAGAGCCCCCCACCCAGGGATCTCCCAAACCACAATATGGAGAAAATTTTCACACTGGGGAGAGCTCCAAAAATATCAACATTTCAAAGTCCATAAGACCAAGTTGAGTGGGAAGCAGACGAGCATGGGACCTACAAGTTCACCTTCATGCAGGCTCCAGGAGCCAGTGAGTTCAGAAGGTTTCAAGGGTGTTCAAACAGGACAAAATCTGCATTGAAACCCATATCAAAACCTTGAGGGCTTTCCTCTGTTTTTTGTCCATGGGAGTCTGGGGCTGGGAGATCTCGCTTCCAAATGCTCAACCACCAAGGCCCTGCACAGAGCCAGGTCTCGGATTAGAGACGGCCAACCACGATTTGATAAGCCAGTATAAGATGTTCATAGGTTTGCCTCAGGCTGCCTATGCTGTGAGTCAGACTATTTCTCCTCAAACATATTAAATCTGTAACTCAAACACGAGTTCTTATCTTTCTCCATGGCATGATTTCACCAAGCATAATTTAGAATTACAACAGATTCTTTCGAAAGCTTTTGGTATGAGTGATTCATTTGAGAGGCACCTTAGGGAAAAACAGGGGCACAAACTCTCAAACATCTAGAGTTTTGCCTTTTTTTAAATCAACATGAAGAAGCTTCCAGAAGAAATTCAAATGCCAAATCTGTTTCCTTATGAAATTCACAGGGAAGACAAGGTTCATAGAGAACAGCAAAGGCACAGAAAAAGCCAAATGCAAAATGTAAAAAACTTAAAACTCTCTCAAACCTACTGGTCTTTATCCTGCTCTTCCTGTTTCTCTATTCTATGTTCCTCCGCTTTCCCCTGCCCTGTTCTTCCTTCCCCTGACTTGTTCCCCTTTTCTCCTGGCTGACCAGAAACTTGTCAAATGAGGGCAAGTCCCTATGGCTGAAGTAAACCTCGATCTCATTCTAAACTGAGAGGCAGTATTAAAGATTTCCCAAAGCCTCCACAAAATAGAAGTTTACAGAGAAACAGAGTATTCTAGGAGTGTATAATCTAAGGTACCCAAGTTTATATCAACTGGTTCATACTGCAAGCAAGCGCCTCAGGCAGGAAATATTGGATTAACGGGGAGAAGAGGAAGACCCTGAGAGTGACTTGAGACTCCTAACCAAACAGAAACAGAGATTTAGAAAAACTGTACATGATGGGCAAGGTCTTTGGGAGACTACCACCAAAATCTGCCCTGTGAAGTTCCCTTGGACAGTTCTGCTGGCAGAGAGAGCAAAGTCCTCTGGAAACGTCAGAGATGGCCTCTTTAATGCCCTTAGACAGGAATCAAGGGGAGATCCTGAAGCACTTGCAACCCTGGCTCTCTCTTCATGTTTTGTGAGCAGTCTTAAACCAGAAATGGGAAATTTCATGAATAAAAACTGTGGAAAACAGCCACATTTTCAGGTCTTCAATTTCATACTGTACATTTTTAAAGGAGCCTCAAAACAAAAGCAGTATAAGGCCCAGAATAAACTAATGCCCTTATAGATAAAATCAGATGCTCCCATTCCAGATATTAATATAGTCTTCTGATAATGACACCAGCAGATTTTGTAACCAGAAGTGACAATCAGTAAACAATTGCTCGAAATTAGTCAAGAAAATGAAGGAAAAAACTGTAACAGACAGTGTTTCAAAAGGGAATCAAGTACCCTTTTCACCCATCAACTCAAAGGAGAAATTTCACTAATTACTAATTATTGATACTGCTGGTACACTATCAATCTTAAACACCACCATTGTTACACAAGCCCTCTCTGAGTGTCAACAAAGTACTCAGAAAATGGGTATCTCTAATACTTGTCACATTTTCCATATGCCAGTACCCAGCTTTGAATCTTTACTCAAGGAACATTCTGGAGAAGGAAATGGCAACCCATTCCAATATTCTAGACTGGAAAATCCTATGGACAGAGGAGCTTGACAGGCTACTGTCCATGGGGTCGCAAAGAGTTGGACACACCCGAGCAATTTCACTTCTCCTTTCTCCTATGAGACACTAGACTCACTGACTCATAAGAAAGAATGCAAATAGAATTTTTAGATCAAATGCTCTCCTAATGACCTCTTCCTTGAACTCCTGAGGACTGTTACTCATCAAGACAAAATTAATTTGGACTCCAAGCCCAAACTGAATATCTCAAGGCCAGATTTCTTGTTCTCTATATATATTTATTTATGTATATAAACATACAATTATACTGGCAGAAGTATTAGGGCTGGATAGATCAAGGTTCAGAAAACCACTACCCAAATGCTGGGCTTTCCTGATGGCTCAGATGGTAAACAATTTGCCTGCAATTCCTGGGTCAAGAAGATCTCCTGGAGAAGGTTACCTACTTGAGTATTCTTGCCTGGAGAATTCCATGGACAGAAAAGCCTGAGGGACTACAATTCACAGAGTCACAGAGAGTAGGACACGACTGAGTAACTAACACATTCAGACTCTCTGAGATGAGAATGTAAGGAAGGACTAAAACCCAGTAGCTGACAGCCTAATCAAGAAAACACTTATCATGCTCTTCTTGGGGACTTTCAAGGCTGCAATCAAGGTATGGCCCAGATGGCACTTTCATTTAGAGGCTCAAATGGGGACAAATTCAACATCATTTAGGGACTGGCAGAATTTATTTCCTTGTGGCTGGAGAACTGATGGCCCCACCTTTCTGCTGGCTTGGAATGGAGATCACCTTCATTTTGATCCTCGGAAGGTGTCTGCCGTTCACTGCCATGTGGGTTTCCTCAATATGGCTGCCTTCATCATCAAGCCAACACCTAGAATCTGTTCTCTCTTCTCCCAGAAAGGAGTCTTTTAGGATAAAACACAATTACACAATTATATTTCATCACCTTTGTGATGAAATTAATTAAGGGAGTGAAGTAATTAATTAAGGGAGTGACATGCCATCACCCTTTGCCATAGTCTCTGAGTGAGGGAGGTGAGGCAAACTGAAGAAGAAGGAATTACACAAAGGCATGAATGCCTGGAAGGTCCTCAAAAACTTAAACACAGGATTATCATTATGACTCAGCAATTCTACTCCTGAGTATATATCCAAAAGAACTTCAAACAGATATTCAACAATATACCTGCAGACAAATGTTCACAGCAACAATATCCACAATCACCCAAAACTAAAAATAATCCAAATGTTCACTAACCAATTACGAATACATTTCCTACAGAAAGAATAACCAAATACATTTCTTACAACAACAAAAACAAGCCAAAAAAAAAAAACCACAAAAAAACCCCAGTGGTATTGTCATGCAAGGGAATATTACTCCTCCATAAAATCAGGGATGAAATACTGATGCATGCTACAACACGAATCCTGTATTCTGCTTCACTTACTATTAAGCATTTCTAAAGTTCTTATTTTCACATACAGTATTTACAGTTATAGAAGATTTATTTAATTTCCTTGTAGGTTCAAATTCTCTGGTGAAATTCTTTGTATGTTTAGCTATTTTCTCCACATTTCCCCCAAAGTTCTTTAACACAGTAGTCATACTTATTTTATAGTCTTTTCAGCCAATTTTAGTATCTAGAGAGACAGTACCTGTGGGTCAATTCTAATGTCTGTTTTACTGTTTCTCGTGGTTTTCAGTAGTTAGGTGTTCCCCTCTTTCAGTGTGACTAATAAATAGGCACTAAATGAGGGATAATTTATATACAACGGTATGTGTATAAAATGTATCTCCTAGAACACTATTCATCCAACAAACCTTGAGTCAGCACTCACTGTGCGCCAGGCACCATGCGCAAGTGATGCGGTGAAGAACAGGGCTCAACCTGTTAGCAAGTAGCGTACTAGCCAGAAGCAGATACTTGACCCACCTCTACAATGGGCAAAAGGGCTATAAAATGAGCTTGCTGCTACACATCTTACCCCTGTTACCTCTTCTCTCTCCCTTGATCACTCCAGTCACATAATTCCATACTGTTTGTTCAACAGCAAGTACTCTTTAACCTCATTACTTTGGCACTTGTGATCAGTTTCAACTCAGTAAACCTTGTTTTTCTCCCTGATCATCACATGACACGCCCTGTGACGGCCTTAGATGGCATGCAAAACCTCGCTAAAATTGTGAATAAACTCTACCCTTGAGCATGCCCTTTCCCCATTCCCTGTCCTATGCTGCTTATTTTTTTGTGTATTGTTTGTCTCCTTCTATAGCGTATGTTCTATGAGGGGAGGAATAGTTTGGTGGTTTCGGTCTATTTTGATTCCTACTATATCCATGCACTTAAAACAATGTTAGACAAACAGCATGCACTATGTTAAATATCTACTGAATAGATGAGTAACTAGTTTTAAACTTGATAAATGAAGTATGGGCTTGTTGTTGTTCAGTCACTAAGCTGTGTCTAACTCTTAGCAACACCACTGTCTGACGCTGTCTTTCACCCCAGGCTGCCCTATCCACTATCTCCTGGAGTTCACTCAAACTCATGTCCATTGAGTCGCTGATACCATTCAACCAGCTGATCCTCTGTTGCCCCCTTCTCCTCCTACCTTCGGTCTTTTCCACTGAGCCAGCTCTTAGCATCAGACAGCCAAAGTGTTGGAGTTTCAGCTTCAGCATCAGTCCTTCCAATGAACATTCAGGACTGATGTCCTTTAGGATGGACTGGTTTCATCTCCATGCTGTCCAAGAGACTCTTAAGGGTCTTCTCCAGCACCATGGTTAGAAAGCATCAACTCTTTGGCACTCAGCCTTCTTTATGATCCAACTCTCACATCCATACATGACCACTGGAAAACCATAACTTTGACTATACCGACCTTTGTCAGCAAAGTCATGTCTCTACTTTTTAATATGCTGTCTAGGTTGGTCATAGCTTTTCTTCCAAGGAGCAAACATTTTTTCATTTTGTGCTGTCCACAGTGATTTTGGACCCCAAGAAAATAAAATTTAGCACTGCTTCCACTTTTTCCCCATCTATTTGCCATGAGGTGATGGGACTAGATGCCATGATCTCAGTTTTTTTAATATTGCATTTTAGGCCAGCTTTTTCACTCTCCTCTTTCACCTTCATCAAGAGTTTCTTTAGTTTCTCTTCACTTTCTGCCATAAAAGTGGTGTCATCTGCATATCTGAGGTTGTTGATATTTCTCCCAGCTATCTTGATTCCATCTTGTGCTTCATCCAGCCCAGCATTTTGCATGATATATTCTGCATATAAGTTAAATAAGCAGAGAGACAACATACAGCCTTAACGCACTCTTTTCCCAATTTTGAACCAGTTCGTTGTTCCATGTTTGGTTCTAACTGTTGCTTCTTGTCCTGCATACAGTTTTCTCAGGAAACCGTTATTTTCTCAGGTGACCTGTTATTCCCATCTCTTGAAGAATTTTCCATAGTTCACTGTGATCCACACAGTCAAAGGCTTTCGCACAGTCAACAAAGCAAAAGTAAATGATTCCCTAGAATTCCCATGCTTTTTCTATGATCCAGCAGGTACTAGCAATTTGATCTCTGGTTCCTCTGCCATTTTGAAATCCAGCTTGTACATCTGGAAGTTCTTGGTTCACCTACTGTTAAAGTCTAACTTGAAGAATTCTGACCATAATCTTGCTAGCATTGGAAATGACTGCAATTGTATGGCAGTTTGAACATTCTTTGGCATTGCCTTTCTTTGGGGTTGGAATGAAAACTAACCTTTTCCAGTCTTGTGGCCACTGGTGAGGTTTCCAAATTGGCTGGCGGATAGAGTCCAGTACTTGAACAGCATCATCTTTTAGGATATGAGATAGCTCAACTGGAATTCCATCATCTCCACTAGGGTAATTCAGGGAAAATATATAGTAGAGGACCGAATCTAATACATACAGTCAAGCAATGCCTCTGTGAGAAATGCTATGTTTAAGCCATGGCCTGAACTATGTGGAGAAGACAATCAAGAGCAAAGAATGAAACAGAATCAACACGCCCATGTTAGAACTAGGCACAGAAGTTTCAAAAATCTGAACGATGTCACAGGAGACTGGCTCATTCGATGCAAAGAGCAAGCTGACACAGTTTCAGTCTGAAGAGACAAACACAGGAGAACTATTCAAAGGATTTAAATCAGTCATCACTGAAGAGTTTCTAAGCACAAGCATATGATCAAATCAGGATATGTGAAACATCACTCAAGTTTTAGTGTCAAAAAGTAACTGAATGGGACCAAGACTGGCTACAAGGAGACGACTTAGAAGGTTGGTGAAGTAATCCAGTCTAAATGATGTTAGCTGGAACCTGGAGTTAGCATGAGGACCAAAAAAAAAAAAAAAAGTAACAGATCAGAAAGATATGTAAGTAATTCTCTTAAGCAATATTTATCAAGAACTCCTCAGTTCCTAGCTGGTGAAATGCTGGCATTTTCCCAGGCAGCAAAGAATGAAAAATTAGAAGCTTATAGTAGGAGTCAGCAAACTTTTTTCTGAATAGGCCAGCTAGTAAATATTCCAGGTTTTGTGGGTCTCTGATACAGTTATTCAACTCGGCCATTATCACAGCAAAGCAGTCACAGACGCTTGTAAAGGAAAAAGCATGGCTGTGTTCCAATAAAATTTTATTTACAAAAACAGGTGTTCATGGAGCCACCAAATGGTAGTCCATGGCTAGAGAGAAGAGGATGAGGTGGGCTTCCAACTTGTTACTTTTATGGTGATTCAATATCATCAGGTCAACTTGTCTAAGAAGCAACTCGATATGCAGTTCTAGGTAATATCTTTTTGGGGGCTCCAAAATCACTGCAGATGGTGACGGCAGCCATGAAATTAAAAGACACTTGCTCCTTGGAAGAAAAGTTATGACCAACCTCAGTTCAGTTCAGTCACTCAGTCGTGTCCGACACTTTGTGACCCCATGAATCGCAGCACACCAGGCCTCCCTGTCCATCACCAACTCGCGGAGTTCACTCAAACTCACGTCCATCGAGTCAGTGATCCCATCCAGCCATCTCATCCTCTGTTGTCCCCTTCTCCTCCTGCCTCCAATCTCTCCCAGCATCAGAGTCTTTACCAATTCTGCAACTTAGGAAGAACTAAAACCACAGTGACCAAAGGAGACACTAATGAAAACCTGATTTCCCTCACAGAAGCTCAGAAAGACTCAGAACAAAGGCACCAGGGACTTTTAAAGGTAAGGCTGAAGTAGGGAGTTTTGATAAAAATCTGCATAACCATTACTGAATGGCATTAACCCGAGAAGAGTACAATCAGCAAGCAGTTCATTTTTCTCTTACCACCACCCTCAATCTCACTTAAACCTAGCTCCCCATCTGGAGATGACCAGACTGATCCTATTGTGTTCCAGTCACATTCAAGTATGAGTTCAAGCTTCTTTTCAAGTATTTAAAAGAGCCAATAAGAACTGAAATGAAACTTTCACATCACAGACAGCTGTTTCTCTCTGAGCAGGCCCCACCTCAACCTCAGGAGCTAGAATGCAGCCTTTCAGTTTTGTTGTTGTTGTTGTTGCTGTTTACCACTTTCCTTGCTCTTTAAGTCCATCTAGTCAAAGCTATGGTTTTTCCAGTAGTCATGTATGGCTGTGAGAGTTGGACTATAAAGAGAGCTGAGCACCGAAGCATTGATGCTTTTGAACTGTGGTGTTGGAGAAGACTCTTGAGAGTCCCTTGGACTGCAAGGAGATCCAACCAGTCCATCCTAAAGGAGACCAGTCCTGAATATTCATTGGAAGGACTGATGCTGTAGCTGAAACTCCATTACTTTGGCCACCTGATGCAAAGAACTGACTCATTTGAAAAGACCCTGATGCTGGGAAAGATTGAGGGTGGAAGGAGGAGGGGACGACAGAGGATGAGATGGTTGGACGGCATCACCGACTCAATGGACATGAGTTTGAGTGGACTCCAGGAGGCGGAGATGGACAGGGAGGCCTGGCGTGCTGCAGTCCGTGGGTCACAAAGAGTAGGACACAACTGAGCAACTGAACTGAACTGAAAAGACAAACAGGTTTGAGATCTGAAGCCATAAAAATAAGTTATATTGCTTAGAATGAGTCTGTACAATAAGAGAAAACTCAGAATAAAATCAACATTTAAGGGACAAAATTAGGAAGAAAAATCAGCATGAATGCTAAGGATGAAACATTTAAACAAGCCAAGAATACAAACACAAAACTAGAACTAAAAGTAACGTGCCAGAAGTATTTCAAGAAGCAAAGAGGAGCCAAGAGACTGAAAGGTTTTGAAAAGATAGAGGTAAGCATACACTGTACAAATGAGGCTTAAAGCTCAGCATTCAGAAAACGAAGTCCATGGCATCTGGTCCCATCACTTCATGGGAAATAGATGGGGAAACAGTGGAAACAGTGTCAGACTTTATTTTGGGGGGCTCCAAAATCACTGCTGATGGTGACTGCAGCCATGAAATTAGAAGACGCTTACTCCTTGGAAGGAAAGTTATGACCAACCTAGACAGCATATTCAAAAGCAGAGACATTACCTTGCCAACAAAGGTCCGTCTAGTCAAGGCTATGGTTTTTCCAGTGGTCATGTATGGATGTGAGAGTTGGACTGTGAAGAAGGCTGAGTGCCGAAGAATTGATGCTTTGGAACTGTGGTGTTGGAGAAGACTCTTGAGAGTCCCTTGGACTGCAAGGAGATCCAACCAGTCCATTCTGAAGGAGATCAACCCTGGGATTTCTTTGGAAGGAATGATGCCAAAGCTGAAACTCCAGTACTCTGGCCACCTCATGCGAAGAGTTGACTCATTGGAAAAGACTCTGATGCTGGGAGGGATTGGGGGCAGGAGGAGAAGAGGACGACCGAGGATGAGATGGCTGGATGGCATCATGGACTCGATGGATGGGAGTCTGAGTGAACTCCGAGAGATGGTGATGAACAGGGAGGCCTGGCGTGCTGCGATTCATGGGGTCGCAAAGAGTCGGACACAACTGAGTGACTGAACTGAACTGAGCGACTGAACTGAACTGAACGCAGTGTAACATATATATGACATGACATGTTAGCACATAAAGTTCTCCTGATCTTTAAGCTCTGAAATTAAATTGTGTAAGTTGTTGTGTAAATGCCCAAAAAAATTACTGGGGAAATCCGTGTCCTACTTACACATTTATAGACCAGTCACTGAGGACAGTTTTATATTGTAAATGATCACTGATATTTAGTCAACTATAAAACTGTCTTAAAGTAGTTCTTATTTTGTACTGTTTTTATTTTTACCTGCTATTTTTCTGTGTAGTTTAGGACCCACATACTTGGGAAAAGGAATACTCTAGATATTAACAGATATTAATAAGAATACTTCCTGGTTGCTTAAAAAAAAATACACATATCACACACTGCATTTTGTGAGAGGAAACGGTTGCCAGTAACCTTCGCAAAAAAAATTTCAGCGGGAATGAGGAAAGGAGAAAGATGCAGACTATAGCTAAGGGGTAAAGTGTGAAAATGAAAGCAAGTGAGGACAATTCTTCTAAGGCTGTGAAAGGACGGAGAGCTAAGGCGGCAGCCCTGGTGCGACCAGAGGTTCCCATGCTCTCAGAAGAGGAGGAAGACAATTTATCTCTCCCTAAACTGGAAGCACCATGGTGTGAGGGACCAGTGGCCTCTTTTATCACCGTGAGCTACTCACTACGCTCAGGGGTCAGTACCTTTTTGACCGACTGAGTTCGTTTAATAGCAGTAATAATGGAACGGTGCTAAAAGACAAGGAGAGTTTTAAGACATGGAAGAGAGAAAACACCATCAATGAACACTGCGGCCCGTGAGGGCGATACAGTTGACATCTGGGATGTAAGAGGAAGAAATGGCTTTATGGAGGACGGGAAATATTCATTGAAAAAAGAAAAAAGAAAAAAAAATGGATGATTACGTATTAAGGTAAATACAGACAAGACGCTGAGGATATTTCCTAATCAGGGGCCCAGCTTGCGAACTATCCTGTAATGCGTGAAATAATCCAGCACAATAATGAAGAATCGCCCAGTTCAGAAAGGGCAATAAGAAACACTGAGATGAAAAGGTCTTCCAGACTAATTCAAATCGCAAGGTGAAAGTCTACAAAGAGACTCTTTTCTCATGAGAAAAAAAATGAATTAATTTTTCCCTGATGGTGGGGAGAAGTGTAGAGAGGGAGGGAAGACACACACTCTGACTTCTGCCTTTCTTCCTTAGAAGCCTTCAGCTGCTGCAGAAGCTGCTGAGATGTCCTTGGGATCTACAGCGACACACAGCTATACCACTCTCCACCAGAAACATGTGTACGACTTATGTTTTATGCATGTGGACAGGAGCTCAACGGAAAGACACAGCAACATCATGTTTCAAACATTAAAGAAAAACCACCAACAAATGAAATCCATATAGGTAACAGCACATTTCTTTATCACCAAGTTTTCTCCTGTGAAAGTCAAATACTCATTAAATATAATGCTTAAGTGGCTTCTTTCTCTTTTTAACTTGTGCCATTCAAAATAATCCAAGTGCAAACAACATAGATTTTTTTTTTAATCCAACACAAATATTTTAAAAAGCAAAAACTGCATTTTATCTTACACTTTGGACAAAATGTTTGGTCTCAGGACATGTACTGGAAAGATTATAGAGTAAAATAGTTTCTCACCTTGACCACTCCATCAAAGCCAGGGATTGTGTTAACCTTTGCTTTCTTAGCTAATAATTTGCTTTCAATCTTGTCACCCATGGCTTGAATGGCATGTGTATCAGGTCCAATGAAAATGACATCTTCTGCTGCCTGTGGAGAAAAGCAAGTAGAAATTTGTAACAAAAACATTACAGTGCTTGATATGGAGTCACAGTTTCATAATAAAAACCGGTATGTATACTTACTAGTTACTCACAGGCCATAAACAACTTAAAAGCAAGCATCTGCCAACATGTTACAATATATGATACAGTATTTCATATAGTATAAGTGTACAAAGATACATGAAACAAAGTCAGGTTAGATAAAAATAATTAAAAGAACTCCTATGTGATATTAACAGTATTCTTTGGAAAAGCAAATTCTATGGTGTTGGAATAACCTGCCTCTTGAGAAATCTGTATGCAGGTCAGGAAGCAACAGTTAGAACTGGACATGGAACAACAGACTGGTTCCAAATAGGAAAAGGAGTCCGTCAAGGCTGTATATTGTCACCCTGCTTATTTAACTTCTATGCAGAGTACATCATGAGAAATGCTGGACTGGAAGAAACACAAGCTGGAATCATCGCCGAAGAATTGATGCTTTTGAACTGTGGTGTTGGAGAAGACTCTTGAGAGTCCCTTGGACTGCAAGGAGATCCAACCAGTCCATTCTGAAGGAGATCAACCCTGGGATTTCTTTGGAAGGAATGATGCTAAAGTACTCCAGTACTTTGGCCACCTCACGCGAAGAGTTGACTCATTGGAAAAGACTCTGATGCTGGGAGGGATTGGGGGCAGGAGGAGAAGGGGACGACCGAGGATGAGATGGCTGGATGGCATCACGGACTCGATGGATGTGAGTCTGAGTGATCTCCGAGAGATGGTGATGAACAGGGAGGCCTGGCGTGCTGCGATTCATGGGGTCGCAAAGAGTCGGACACAACTGAGCAACTGAACTGAACTGATGGTGTTGGAGCTATATCTAGTACTCTGCCACCCAATCTAAACAGTAAATTCACCTTTCAAATGTCCTACAAATCTTTGTATTCTCCGTGACCCACAGCACAGTGCATTTTCAATGAACACCAACTCTCTGTCAGGCTTTGAGCTAAGTGGAGGGGATAATCTAGACAAAAATCACAGGATATCAATTAATTCAAGGGGACATGAAACAGATCACCAGTACTTCAGAGAAAGAGACAAATTAAAGTATGGAATGTTAATATCCTTGTGACTACAAGAACAGAACAAAGAATACAGTAGCAATTTACCAGGTAGAGTTAATGGTTTCAATAAAAGCTACTAAAATCACATGTAGTTCCCCAGCAATAGGTCCATCTCTCTGTGTTGATGCTATTAAAGTAAACAAAAAGCTCATGGACAGTAATAAGGAATAGAACAGAATACAATGGAGTTAGCGCCACTGTAGAGCACAGTCTAGAGAAATAAAGAAGGGGTTTGCTGAGGTAAAGGATGTGGTCATTGGGTAAAGAATTGAGGTTAGATACGAAAAGGCGAAAGTCAGATTGCATGCAGGGCATCACTGGAATAAGGCGTCTAACTGTTGATTCTCTCACGATCTCTGGCCACGGTCAGTATAAAGAATAAATCATATAATTAACATGTCATATTCTATCCACTGGCACTGCAGCCTGAAAAGGCTCTTGGCTTCAGAAAGCAGCTTCATTTTCCTGATGGGAATATCATCCAGAGTAGCTACTGCAGTGTGTTGCTTGGTTGCTCTCCGCCATCGTGGGCAAAGAGCATTCACCCCAAAGACATCTACTCCTTGGAAGAAGAGCTATGACTAACCTAGACAGCATATTAAAAAGCAGAGACATTGAAGAAGGAATTCATAGGGCCTGGACTCTGTCTTAGGCCTGTTCATGCTAATCATGCTCGGCCACCTTTCCAATGGACTCTGAACTCTATGTTTAGTGCCTATGAAAACAACAACAGAAGGAAGAACCCCTCCAGACAGGGGAACCTTGAAGATCGTATCTAGGTTACTCATCGCCTAAGAGAAAACACACTAATTACCCCTTCCTCCAGACAGGCCATAAATTTTTCTGTATCAGAGTGTAACCTCGGGTTTATTGATTATTGGCTAATTGACTGTTTGAGCACATGAGCACATAGCACGTGAATGATGGGGTTACTGGGATTGTATTTTCCTTGGTTTATGTAAGTATCAAGGAATTTGGAGTGGTGGGTTCAGACACGTACACATGGGGTATAAAAGATTTTCACAAATGCTGGTCGGGGTCCTTGGCTAAGAGGAGACTCTGCCTTGGGCCCACCGGTGTAATAAACTGCACTCCACTATCTGCATTGTCCTTCTGAGTGAGTTTGTTTCCTGGAACGCGTGGCTACAACAACATCACTTTGCTAACAAAGATCTGTGTAGTCAAAGCTATGGTTTTCCCAATAGTCCTATACAGATGTGAGAGCTGGACCATAAAGAAGGCTGAGCACGGAAAAATTGATGCTTTGCAATTGTGGTGATAGAGAAGACCCTGGAGAGTCCCTTGGGCAGCAAGGAGATCAAACTAGTCAATCGTAAAGGAAATCAACCCTGAATATTCATTGGAAGGACTGATGCTAAAGCTGAAGCTCCAATACTTTGGCCATCTGATACGAAGAACTGACTCACTGTAAAAGACTGAGGGCAAGAGGAGAAGGGGATGACAGAGGATGAGATGGTTGGATGGCATCACTGACTCAATGCACATGAGTTTGAGTAAACTTTAGGAGATAGTAGTGAAGGACAGGGAAGCCTGGTGTGCTACAGTTCATGGGGTCGTAGAGAGTTGGACATGACTGAGCAACTGAACAAGAGCAGGAGACGCAAGGATAACAGGAAATCAACAAAGGGAATATATGAAGAGATAAATATTTGGGAGATGATATGACAATTTCAACTTTACAAAGTCTGAGCCAGTCAAGTGTGGGGAGGTCAAGTGTCTATGTTCTGGAGTCAGACAGAGACATCTGGAGGTTATAAGGCCTTATAAGACGTATAGGGTTATACGTCTAGGCTAAGATTTGGATGTTTAAAGGCATCTAACAGGAGGAAATTAAAGATTGTAGATAAAGTCACTCAGATAAAATGTACAGAAAAGCCAATGCCTTTAAACTCAGGCACTCACTCTGACCCAGACGCAAAACAGAAGAAAGAGGAATTTTTAAGATTCTGAGTTTAAAGGCTCTTTCGTGTGACAAGGAGGATAAGGGGATAATAACCCCCTTGCCAGTCTGAGGGAAGGAGTGAATAAAATAATAGTGTAAATCAGGAAGCTGAGTGCCACAACTATTAGTTCTTGTCTCTTAACCAAAAGTCCTGATAAGGAGAAGAACACTAGAATAAGAAGACAGGACCCCATATACATTACAGGAACCCAAATACCAGCAATCACTAGAATCACTACGAAACTGTTAGTCACTCAGTCGTGTCTGACTCTTTGTGATCCCGTAGACTGTAGCCCGCTAGGCTCTTCTGTCCCTGGGATTTCCCAGGCAAGAATGCTGGAGTGGGTTGCCATTCCCTTCTCCAGGGGATCTTCCAGAACCAGGGATGGTACCCAAGTCTCCTGCATTGCAGGCAGATTCTTTACCGTCTGAACCACCAGAGAAGCCCGGTGTTACTACAGCAGAATGCTAGAAAAGAAATCTCTCAGCCGTAACTGGTGCTCATAAAGTACATCTCCATCGAATGCTTTTATGCAGTTTTAACAGAAACTCATTTTCTTACAAAAGAAAATCGTATGTGAAACCCCCAAAATGTACAGCACACAGAAAACTGAGCCGTTCTGTTCGAGGGGAAGTGATGGTAGGACCGCACCCCACACACTCCGTGTCTCTGGAAGGATAAACTCACCGCTTTGCACTAGAGCAACAGGCATGCTCACCTCTCTTTATCCCACCCAATAAACGCCAACTCAAGGGGAAACGATCACGTTTCAACTATCAATTGTCTTTCCATATTCTCATTTTACTTGCTAAGATGGAGGAATTTTTTATTATAAACTGTTTTAAATACCACTATGCCAGGCAGATGTAATCAAGTAATCAGAATACCCACACAAAGAGCTGAAGAAATAACATAAAATGAGAACATCCAAAATACATTGTGATTATACAGTAAAACTTCTGATTAACAAGAGTCCAACGACCAGGAACCACTGATTAACCAGGCTTTTTTTGTGCATTCTAATTTGAGGAAAATTACTCACCCCAAAACGCAAAATTACCAAGAAAGAACACGCACATCAAGCATTTTAGTGACTATTCTTACTCCCTTCCAACACAAAGAAAAATAGCCAGTGGCACACTAACTACCCAAACAGATGTTTCAATGAACTAACTTCCTTTTTATCTTCTTATGTTTTGGTAGTACTCCCTGGGTTAGCCTTTAAATGTAATTATGGCAAATTGTAGCAGTATCATAGCTCCTGACCCCCAACATTCTTTGACCAAAAAAGCAAGGATATACGGTAATTGCAAAGTGATAAAGCATGTTTCAGAAGTCCTAAGTTTTTGATCAGAGTCCTTTGCGTAACTGAGAACTTAAGGCCAAAATTTATGCACTAATAAACTTTCAATACTCCACTGTTAACCCTGTATCTTTTCTTATTCGTTTTCTTTAATCACCAGTAAACCTGTTTGATATGACAAAGCAATAAAATTTACTTCTCAAACTAGGCTTTTCAAGGACCGTTTAAATTTACCATGAATGACAAATACCTAAATACAGGTAAATGTATAATGGTCATGAAAAAGAGGAATTGTTTTTCATCAACATCACATCATTATAGTGATATGTAAAAAAAATTACAAAAAGCTGAAACCACTGCTCCTAATTGCAAAAAAAAAAAGCATTGTTTTCATCTTCTAAATTCTGTGATTTCATGGTTCTGGTTGCATTTTGATAGAAAAACAGGGGAAAGGGTTGAGTTTGAGCAATATGTTAGGGAAACATTTAATTTACCATAGATTTTATGTTACGAATGCAGGACAGAAATAATCATCTGTAAAAATTAGAATGTATGATATATAATTTATTCTTAGAAATACCATGACAGTAAATTGCTATACTATGAATTCAGATCCTTTTTTTCATGTATACATTTTAAACTCATAAAGAATTACTACTTGGATAAACTGTAAAAGCAGGGTCAGACAGACAGGAGACACAGCTATGAAAAAACTACCAAACTGCCTAAAGTACCTAGATTCTGGATTTTAATTTTTATTCCCTAATTATAAAAAAAA
Source organism: Cephalophus harveyi (assembly GCA_006410635.1). Taxonomy (NCBI): domain Eukaryota; kingdom Metazoa; phylum Chordata; class Mammalia; order Artiodactyla; family Bovidae; genus Cephalophus; species Cephalophus harveyi. The sequence goes on from SJYT01044818.1 coordinate 87,242, forward strand.
AAAAAATTTCTCGTAGAAAAGGCCAGTTTCTGGGCCTTCTCTGACTGGGCAGAGAAGTTAGCACTTGAGATTTTAAAAAAAAACTGAGTCAGTGAGAAAGCTTTCAAAAAATTAACATAGTTATCTCAAAAGCACATATTATATAAAAACGGCTACCCCGAGTGTGTTGATAACAATATGAGCATCAAAAAGAATAAAAGAAATTACAAGATTAATTCATCTTTTCAAGACCTCAGAATAAATCTTTTCCTGCTATCTCTGTTCAAATATTTGAACTTCTTAGGCATGTATCACCGATTTTTAAAACCATATAGCTCTTTTAAAAGCAATATATGGGAAAATTAATTTCACACATAAAACTAAGCAAAATAAAAGTGTCTCGGTAAAACCCCATACATAGTTTTTATGAGAAAAAAAAAAGAACTAGAATAATATCCATGGAGGAAAGAAAGCATGAGAAAGACATGGTAACACAGCAGATCAGTGTCACCTATCATTTCAAAACAAACTGAAAGACATTTTAAAATAAGAAAACATGAAATAACATAAATTAGAATTAGAAATGCTCAGAAATGAGGTGACAGACCTAAAGACAGAATTAGAAAGGCAAAAGAAAACAATTTTGGAAATCAAGACTAAACTAGAGGAAAATTAGAGTGAATAAAGAAAACAAATAATGCCTTACAAGAGATAGGAAGTCAAAGGAAGAAACTTAAAAAAATAATAATTGAAGATCTAAGAGAAAAGGACAAATACCAAAAATAAACAAAGAACATCCAACATATGAATAAGAGGAGTCTTTGGGGGAAAAAAAAAAACTAACAAAAAATACTAAAAACCAAAACTCAAGCAAATTTTCTTAAAATTGAAAGTTAACTATTAAACATACCACAGCCTACTTGAAAAATTCAGCCCAGAGCAAACTGTACCACGATACATTCCAGCAAGACCACTTAAAAAGGAAAAAAAGTAACTTGTTCAAAAGAGAAGTTTAAATTATCACCAGATTTGACAGGAATAAATCATGCCAAAATATAATAATGTGCTCCACTGAGTAAGATATTCAAGAAAAGAAAGGATGAGCCAAGGATTTTAAATCCAACACAACTGACCACCAAGTATAAAGGGCAGAGAAAAATGACCTTCTTCTGAGGAATCCAACAGAACAAGGGTTGGCACACTAGTCTGTGGGCCAAATCTGGCCTACTACCAGTTCCCAAACGGTCCACAATCTAAGGACACATTTTACATTGTTTATATTTTCAATTGTTTCAGAAAAAAAGTTTAGGGGTGCTGTATCATGACATGTGTAAATTACATAAAGTATATGGACTATCGGCTACCAGATTCCTCAGGCGACAATCTGTGGAGTTTTCGGGCAAGAGTACTGGCGTGGGTTGCCATTTCCTTCTCCAGGGGATCTTCCCAACCCAGGGATCAAACCCAGGTCTCCAGCATTGCAGGCAGACGCTTTACCATCTGAGCCACTCCAAATACCATTAAAAGGAACCAATACATCTAAAAAAGTCACCTGATTAAAGGCCTGGAGCAAGAAATACAGTACTTGAGCCTAGACTATATTATCAGGGCAGAGAAGCTATAAAAGATTAGAGAGTCAAGTCAAGAAGATCAGGAGCCAACTTAGGCACCCCCCAACCACAGTGACAACTGGAGCTTCACCAGTAATTTCAGCAGACTTAAACCTACAGACTATATCTCAATCAAATGACTTCATAGTGATACTTTTACACAGAACTGGTTAACTCTGAAGGAAGTTAACTGAGTAAGGAATCAATTTATTACCCCAAAAACTATAAACAAAGATAAAAAATTATATACTATCTTGCTCTTTTTATATGAATTCCACCACTAGGAAACCAAACAATGAGGGGGAAGAGTTTCTTTATAAATACACTCCAATTAAATAATACAAAAGATGTTAGAATTAAAATATCACCATTTTTGCAATCTAATGAAGGAATAATAAGCATCAAAGGCTGGTTAGACCTTAAAAACCACTAACAAGACTGTGCCTCCTACAGTCTTGGTTAAAGGAACTGAAACTTAAGTCTGGAAACCTGGATTCAGGGATGGGCCCCACCTGCAGGAAACGCTGAAGGGTGCCATGATTCCATGCCATGATTACCCCATCAGCTAAGTCAAGACTGAGAGACACTTTATGGGTCAAAAAGCCCAAGGTTTATTCAACAGATAAACTATAAAGGAAGAGAAATATATGAGAGGAGAAGCTATGGCTTGAGAGAAACTTCGAAGACATATCAAAATTGAAAATAAATGGGCAAGACAGATCACAAGGTCCAGAGAGACACACTTGGACAATAAGATTACTTTATAATGCCAGAAAAGGATTACTGTAAACATCAAAGCAGTTTGTATGTACAGGGAGAGATTGGAGGCTGGGATTGAGATGGGTCATGTGGACAGGCACTCTAGGATTAGGGCTGATGTCTGACATCTGAATGTATAAAATGGTTACATGATTATTCACCTTAGGCAAGCCCACGTGTGTTCTGCGTAGTTTTCCTCTGTATCTGGCTTTTATTTTCAAAATAAAAATTTTGAGAATGTGTTCAGCATAGCCACCAGCTTATAGGAGTAAAACCAACACTGGGACCAGGAGGTGAGGTGTTGCTCAGACGAGCTTGCTAACCTCTTCAGAGACCTGTTTTTGGCTTTTAAAAAAGGTAGGGAAAGGGAAAGAGGCAGAGGAAAAGGAAGGAAGAAAAAGAAAGAGACAGAGAGAGGAAGAAAAAGGGAGGGAGGGAGGGAGAAAAGGAGGGAGGTAAAGGAAGAAAAAGAAGAAAGAAAGAAAGGCGAGAGAGGCAGGGAAGGAAGGAAGGGGCATTCTCATGTCTGGCTGGAAGGCTTCAGTACATGGTTATTTTGTACAAACTGAAGCCTGATGAACCGTCAACAACTGCTGCCACTATAGGTAAAAAGTAACAGTGATGAAGTAAAGCAGCATCACCTTTGCGGGATGACACGGACAGCATCCAGCCTCAGCAGCATCGCTGCTTCCAGAATACGCAGATCGTACTATATGGATGAGGTCCAGAAGAGCTCACAAGAAGACCAGAGGGAGGGCTGATTTGGGATTCCGTCTGACTAGTTCTTTGCAAAGAAAAAAAAGACCTTCCTGTGGCCGTGAGCACCGCTAAAGTCACAGATGAGCTTGGACTGCATTCTCTGAGCAGTGGAACGCTGGTCCATCAGTGGAGGAGGACCGGACTGCTGTCTGATCTGGGATGAAACCAGAGCCCCTCGGGGAGAATCTGTCCTCCAGCCTTCCTCCTCTCCCTTTCACTGCCTCTGCCTCACTGCTGGTGGCAAACCGTGCTCTCTGTGGATCAGATGCAGAAGCTGCGTTCCATTACATTCTTGGTCACAGTGGAGCTTCCCTGGTGGCTCAGATGGTAAAGAATCTGCCTGCCATGCAGGAAACATGGGTTCTATCCCTCGGTTGGGAAGATCCCCTGGAGAAGGAAAAAGCAACCCACTCTAGTATTCTTGCATGGGAAATCCCACGGACAGAGGAGTCTGGCAGGCTACAGTCCACAGGGTCGAAAAAGGTCAGACATGACTGAGCAACTAACACTTGATCCCAGTATATTATACTATATTGCAAATGTCACACATGCAACCTACAAACTAGCTTTTGCTTCCAATGAGACCACTTCTGGTATTTGATGCAATGTTACTCAGCTTTTTTTTTTTTTAAGTTAAAACCAAAGACTTCAATTCAGTACCAAGAAGGAATTTCAGCCAAGTTGCCACATGGGCTCTAACAAGTTACTGTGTAGAAGATGGAAGGGTTCTCCTCTTAGATCATGACATCAGTGTTGAAACCTGTCTGGGTAGTTGGCTTTGAACCTACACTCAGGGTACTTTTCAAAACAATGATTAGAAATAAAAAGGAGAACATCTGAACACAGAGATGGGAAAACCATTCGCAGTGTAGTGTTCATGTAAAAACACCAGTCGGCTGGGTCTTCACCCCCAGTATTGGGTACAAGGTGTGCATAGCATTTACTGGGAGTCCCAGGCTGAACAGTGTGCACGCTCGAGAAGATCAGGATACAAATCCCAATTTGTTTTCCTCCACACTGACTGCGGGGCGTCCACGAGAGAGGTGCAGAACCTCCTGGAAGAAGGTTCCATCACCCCCACCCACTACGTTTGCAGGAGTCGTTTTCTTCAAGTGCTAGTCTGCTCACTGCAAATTAAGAACCCAATTTACAGTGATTCATTAGGATAAGAATATTAAGGAACTTGACTGTTGCCGGGGGTGGGTAGTGGAAGGGGAAGCAAAGGCTCTTTAAAATTCTCAACATAAACTCATAAGCCAGCAAAGTTCTTCAATTTGTTTGGGATGCTAACTGCAAGATCACCTGAAATCTAATGACGTGCTTACAAGCTGTATTTAACTGAGGGTACACTGTATATGTTATGACTCAGTTTAACCAAAGGAAACTGTGTCCTTCTCTTGTGATATGATTAGTATCCGGATTTCATTCAGTCTAATGTATATTTTGTATTAAGTGTATACTTGGCCCAATGCACTCAAATAATGTTATTACTTCCAGATGATAGCCCTGTACAATATTTAGTTAGGGAAATAGAATAGTGGTAACTTTTCACACTGTAACAATTGGCAGAAGTCAGGTTTTCTAGTTAAGGAATATAAAACCTTGTTTTTCATGCATAGGAAGTGGACAAAACAGCAATAGGACAATTTCTAATATTTGACAATGAGTAGGATGGTTTCCATCTCTATTCTTCAACTATTGTCAACCCAAAAAACTATTAAGTGCCTTTTACTAAATGAGATGGGTTTCTGACAAAGGTTCTTAGGGCAAAGAAGAGGTTTTTAGTACTAATTTAATAGAAATCATTTAAATAAACTAAAAATATCTAAATATCTTTGTGTTGGCGGGGGTAAACTTTTTAAGCTCAGGTGGAAAACATTCTACTTTTAGAAATTCAGGTTTCTATATTCTGTACTGGGATTCCCTGATAGCTCAGTTGGTAAAAGAATCCGCCTGAAATGCAGGAGACCATGGTTCAATTCCTGGGTCGGGAAGATCCCCTGCAGAAGGGATAGGCTACCCATTCCAGTATTCTTGGGCTTCCCTGTGGATCAGCCAGTGAAGAATCCGCCTGCTATTGATTACGGAAATGTTCCTTTCATTTTAAAAGACTAAAAGTGAAGTCTGTCAGTGTCTGCCATGCTTTTTCCATGATTGTTAAGGGGAGGCTGTGTCGCAGCTTCCACCTTCTACACTCTCTGTGTGCAGATCAGGACACTAAGAAGAGATGAGTTAACAGAAACCTGAGTGGGCTGTTAACCTTTTTTTTTTTTTAATCTCCTAGGAAATGTAGATGCAATAACACTTCCAGATGAAAGCAGCATTCTAAATTCCCAGTGTTTAAGGATGTAGATGAAGTATTCCTTCCTTCTGGTTCCTGGAGGTGTTATGTGAGAAAACAGAAAAGAAGTCTCTAGGATTAGTTCCACAGACTTCCTTTATCATGTAAAATCTCAGACCGGTTGCTCTGGTCAGAATCAAAGAAAAGCCAAAGAGAAGACACCCAGAGAAAATGAATTCAGTAACTTCTTTAGCAGTAAACACAGAAAATTAGAATTAACTAAGAAGTCTATCTTTGAAATAAATTTTAGCCTTCTTCCTTTAAAGAAACTCCAGTTTTAATACTAGAATATATATCTTTTTAATATTAGCAAAATGTTGATGATCAATTCATGACATTAAATTTGCTTGGATGAAACTGTTAGCATTTAGCTACCTGGCATTTTCCAGAAGTTAAGCTTATTTTTGCTTTGTAATACAACAGTAATAATGCCTTAATTAAAGATGCAGGCACAATTGTGAACTTCTTGTTGAATTTTCATAGAGACAGATCTTCTTACTTGATGTTTAAAATATGTAAATAAATAATTTAAATAAATAAGATAGCATCTGAATATATAAAAATTTAAATTTGTTGATATAAAATTATTAATGTAAAACCTTAAACTCTTAATCATTAAGTACTGGATCGAACAAAGTATGACACTCATGATTTGAAGTCCCAATTGTCTAAAACCTGTAAGAAATTCTATTTTAAATACAATGACATAGGGTTTAATTCCCATTTAACAGGACTACCTGTAGGAATGTGTCTGTGTTCCAATACTGCTAATAAATGTTACTGCAAAATAAATTTTTTTTAAAAAGATGCAGACACAAATGTTAAAGTATCTCTTCTAAATGTATTTTTTAAGAGGATAAGAAGCTTTATAATTAATATGGTTGTGTATTGGTAAGGTTCTCCTGGTCACAGGAATTATTTCGTTATGAAACGTAATTTCCTCCTTTTGCATGTCACGTGAAATACTTTTATAGCTCAACAATCTGGAAATTAAAAATGAGTTGCTTTCATTTTTCCCTGATCAAATTATTTTTTGTTGTTCCATGAATACTAAAATTGATTGGTACTTTTGGATTGAAAACTAATTTTTCCAGTTCAATTCTGGAATATACCTTATAACAACTATGGAATTAGATGAGCAATTTTACAGTTTAAGTCTTTAAAAAAAAGTAAGATTTAGTAATACTTCAAGTAGCATAAGGGAATGTTAATGTAGATGCCTCCTGGCTCACCTTCCTGTTCATTCCTCACAAGCCATTAACATTTACTGTTGGTAGTAAGCTGGTAAAACTGGTGAAAGGCTAGAGATTTTGTGTTTAATCCAAACATTAGATATTAACTTTAATTTTTAAACTTTTTCAATTAGTCTGGCACATTGTCTGAATTATGTACTCTCTTTTGAAAACTCGAATTTCTTTTAAAATTTGCTACAACTAGAAGTCCTTCCACACACTGTACTAAATTTACTGCTTTCTGGAACACATCAAGTTTTCAATACCACCACTGGATGGAAATAAGAGTCATATGGTTTGAATAAAGCATGCTCTACCTACAGTGAGGATAGTCTTTTTCGTTAGCAGATTTAATTGCTGTGCTGTAGTACAGCCTACATTAGAAAGCTTATCTCAAATAATGAATGGAATGCAAAAAAAAAAAAAACCAGCAGAGATCATGATGTTCAGTTAATTGCCTAGAGTAACTACATAATTCCTCACCCTACTCAGCATTAGTCTGAGTGGCCAACCTGTTACTTTCACCCTTTATTTTGGTTATTAACAAGGATACAATGAAGAGAAAGTGACAATAAGATGTAGCGGAATGACCCAAGTAGAGATAAATCTAGGTAGGAAATAATTTTTTAAAGTTTGAAGAGAGTCAAAGAACGAAGAATGCACTAATCTTAACAATAACCATGTAAGTATTTCTCTACTTCCTTATTTTGCGCTGTCTAGGAAAGCACCGTAGTTATGGCTCACTTTACCCTAAAAACCATTTTACAGACAAACATTTCAGTCATCAGGTTCCAGCTGGTTTACAAAGTTAGGACATCTTCAATTTATTCTAGAATTACACATATTAAATAAAATATCTTACTGTAACATTCCATAGTTCTTAAAGTTTCAAAAAGTTTTTCACTGAGGTATAGTTGATTTACATTATATTAGTTTCAGGTGCACAAAACAGTGACAACATTTTTACAGATTATAATTCATTTTATAGTTATGACCAAATAATGGCCATATTTCCTACACTGCTCAATATACCCTTTCAGCTTATATATTTTATACACCAGAGTTTGCACCTCTTAAGCCCCCGCCCCCTACTTTGTCCCTCTCCCATTTCCTCTCCTCACTAGTAACCACTAGTTTGTTCTCTATATGTCTGTGAGCCTGTCTCCGTTTTTTTTACATTCACTAGTTTATTGTCTTACATTCCACATATAAGCGGTAATATCTAATTACAGTATTTGTCTCTCTCTGACTTACTTCACTAAGCATCACGTCCACCGGGTCCACCCATGCTGTTGCAAACAGCAAAGCTCCATTACGGCTGAGTGGTGTTCTACTGAACATATATACCACATCTTCCATATTTTTTCATCTGTTAATGGACACTTAGGATGATTCCATATCATGGCTACTGTAAAAAATCCTGCTATATATACTGGGGTGTGTTATCTTTTCCAAATTGTATTCCTTAATCATTCGTCCTCAAAAAAAAGAAGAAAAACAGGGCTAAGAAACCAGCAGGACATAACTAGTCATCTCTACTTAATATGTCAGTAAAATTGGGATCTGAGGGATGCAACCAAATATCCACCATGCCTAAATAGGTGAAGTGGCAGAAACAAGATAAGACCCAAATCAGCGTTTTTTATCTGCAACTCTGCTGCTTCCTCATGCCCTGGGTCAGGCGGCACGTGCTGACTACTGGGGAGGCTCATACGCCTCCTGACACGGCCCCAGGACACACCTTTCACCCCAGCACCCACGGGACTAGCGCCTCTTTTCACTCTCCAAAGCATGCTAGTTCGGACTAGCCTGGTAGTCTAGTAGAACAAACTATACATCCCAAACATTAAAAACAACAGATGGTAGAGAGCATAGTAGAGGCGCTGAACAGGTAAGGAAACATCAGGCACGGTCAACAGTCTAGTCAGGGAATCAAGGAAGACGCCACGAAATGCACAGCGCTTGAAGGAAAAAAAGACTATTTGGATTGTTAGGATTTGAAAAAGCAGCATGGGAAAACAAACATTTACATATTCAAGAGAACAACCCACTCACTGGTCTCTAAAAGGTTCTATGGTCTCTAGAGAATCATGATATATCTAGAGAATCACACAACCAAAGGTCTCCTCTCTTTCTCTTAAGCCTTACAACAATCCGATCTCAACTGCATACTTCAATATACACGTAAGGCCACTCTACAAATACCCGCTCAGTACCCACGCTGTGTCAGGCACTGTGGTAATCCGAGGGAAACGATGATGGATAAGACAAAGACGTACCATTGCCCTCTTTTAGTTGACAAACCAACTGGAAAGACAGGATACCACAAGCAATCAAAGTCACAGAACAGCCTGGCTGCCCTGACACCGAAGTACAGTAGTATACTCTGGTAAAGGAATGGTAACTAGAATAAAGAATACAGGCAAGGAAACTGTTAGCCAAATCAACCTGAGTTTACTGTGATGGCACTTCTACATACAAAGTGGCAATGATGCAACTGTCAACAGCATGGGCAATAAAGACAAGGGAATTCTTTCCAGATAAGACTTTCCTCCCCTCAGCATCAGAGAATCTCCCCCTTCCGCTCAGATTTAAATACTGCTGCAACTTTAACATGCTCAGATCACCTGATATTTCTTTCTCAGAAAGTCCACCCAGGGCCTTTCTAACCTGCTATATAAATGAGACTTGAGAATGCAATCTTTGCCCTTCAGTCTAAGTCTTGTGACTGAAGAGGGGGTAAGTTGACATCACATATAAGAGATGAAGAATCATTTTATGGCAACTACATAAATATTAACTTCAGCAAAATTATATGCTTTTAATGTTTTGCCAGCCAGTGAGTCCTGTCAAATATATACTCTCAACCTCTTGCATGGCCTTTTGAAGTTTTCAAGTTATGACTGACATCACCTTTAAAACCCCTCACCTCCCACGGCCCTTGTGTCATACAGAACAACTGTCAGGCAGGGGTGTAAATTATATTCTTGTACGAAAGAAAGGCGGGGGTTTCCTTGATGGCTCAGTGGAAAAGAATTCGCCTGTCAATGAAGGAGATATGGGTTCGATCCCTCATCCAACAAGATCCCACATGCCGAGCAGCAACTAAGCCCGTGGGCCACAACTCCAGAAACTAGGCTCAAGAGCCTGGGAGCCAAAGCTACGGAGGCCCCCACACCCGAGAGCCTGTGCTCCCCAACAGGAGAAGCCACGACAGCGAGAAGCCCAAGCACGGCAACTCGGGAGCAGCCCCCACACTCCGCAACTAGAGAAAGCCGAGCACAGCAACGAGACCCAGCACAACCACAAACACACACACATAGTTTTTTAAAAAAAGAATGGACGCAGGACTTAGAAACAATAGCGTATAATGGTTAAGAGCAGGGACTGTGGAGGCTGCCTGAACTCCAACTCTACCACCAACTACATGGTTGGCCTTGGACAAGTTACTTAACCACTCTGTGCCTCAGTTCCTGTATCTGGGAGGGTTAAATGAATTTGTCAGTGGAAAGCACTGGGCTTCCCAGGTGGCGCTAGTGATAACCTGCCTACCAGTGCAGGAGACGTAAGAGACCCGGGTTAGATCCCTGGTTCAGGAAGATTCCCTGGAGAAGGAAATGGCAATCCACTTCAGTCTTCTTGCCTGGAGAATCCCACGGACAGAGGAGCCTGGTGGGCTACAGTCCACGGGTCATAAAGAGTCGAACACTGCTTAAGCAACTTAGCACGCAAAACACCTGGCACAGAGGGGACCGCAGGGAGCTGCTGCCCTACTGTAAGGAATCCAGAAGTCACAGTTCCACAACTGTTGGCTGGTGAGGTCTCCCCACCCGCCTTCCCACGTGCGGGTGTTTAAATTATTCCAAGAGTCTCGGTCCTGAGATGGTATAACCCTTCCTAAAGCAGTTAAACTTACCTCTTCCCCACATCTTTCACCTCCTCCTCTCACCCGAAAACCCTGCTCTCTTGTAAATCTACTTGCCCTTCCATCGCATGGCCAAAGTTGAGGCAAGCAAGCAAGGCACTGTTCTCAAAAAAGCAAAGATGCTCTTCAGATGAAAGCTAAACCCCCCCGCCACACGCACACAATTAAAGCAGCCAGCCGACTCTGGTAACAAATTACAGAGAAGCTAAGTAAGCACAGTGTTGGAAGGCAGACAGAAATGGAACTATTGTGCATGCCACCTTGAGGAACACAGGCTCTATAGGCAGCAGTAAGCCACGGAAGAATTCTGAAGTATACGAAGTCATCCGTGGTCCAGGCGAAAGAAATGAGGGAGGAAGTAATCTGACAGCAGCAGAAATTCAGTGAAGAGAAAAGCAGTGAGAAGAGCCGCAATGATATTAATTAATAGTGGACCCGGCAACGGATTTAGGGAGGATGACAGTATTCGGAAGTACAAGGGAAAGAGAATAGTCAAAGTTGACTATAAGGTTTGCAGATCAGAAAACTTAATTCAGACAGGAAACTGAACAGCAGGTTTGGTTACAAGAATAAGGTTCATTTTAAGTTTCACATAAGTGACTTGCTGGCAGGACATCCAGGGGAGACTTCCACAGGAGACCCTCTTACATGGGATGGAAATGTCTTCAGTAAGGCAGATACCAAACCAAATACAATTTCCTGTGATAAACTACCCAGAACTTGAAACCTTAAAAACCGTTATTGTTCAACTTATTTTGCAACCCCATGGACTGTAACCCGCCAGGCTCCTCTGTTGATGGGATTTCCCAGGCAAGAATGTTGGATGCTGGAGTGGGTTGCCGTTTTCCTCTTCGGGAGATCTTCCTGACCCAGGGATCAAACCCACGGCTCCTGCACCGCAGGCAGACTCTTTGCCGCTGAGCCACCAGGGAGCACGGCCACTGGTATAATCACTGCTGCCGTGTGCTGCAGAGTGCTGGGAGATTTCGAGTAGTTTACCCACGTTACTACTACCTTAAAACTTCACTGCCAATACAGAAAGAGAGTGTTGGAGTACTACTCTTCATGCTATAAATCTCTGTGATTTAGAATGTTTTTCAGTTTTCAAAACTGAATTTTGAAACAGCAGTTACTCAACATGACCAGAGACTTCAACTCTCATTTAATAATGCTATTTAACAACAAACTTCAAAGTCTGAGTTTTTAGGTTCAATATCCACAGTAGAAATTGCATAAAGAGAATTATCAGAAGTCAGGAGAAGATATAAACAAGTCATCAAGGATGAACTCCATGATCTGGGAAGACATGTCAAGGCATTTTCACAGCATGCTGAGACCCACCCATGATACCAGCCAGAAAACAGTGCTCTCATGCTATAATACCAATCCATCATAAGCAATTTTCAACTATCCTAAGAAAAGCCTTGCTGTTGTTGTTCAGTCGCTAAGTTGTGTCCAACTCTTTGTGACCCCCTGGACTGCAGCCCACCAGGCTCTTCTGTCCATGGGATTTCCCAGGCAAGAATACTGGAGTGGGGTGCCATTTCCTTCTCTAGCGGATCTTCCGGATCCAGGGATCAAACCCACATCTCCCGAACTGGCAGGTGGATTCTTTACCACTGAGCCATCAGGGAAGCCCGAGAGGAGGCTAGACTATAGTTTAAAAACCGATAAAGAAATAAAAAGCCAACACACCACAAAATGCAAGTAATTTGAAATTAAGTCTTCTATCTTCCTTGAAAAAGTGAAAGTTAAAGTCACTCAGTTGTGTCTGACTCTTTGCGACCACTTCAATTCTTCAGGCCAGAATACTGGAGTGGGTAGCCTTTCCCTTCTCCAGGGGATCTTCCCAACCCAGGGACTGAACCCAGGTCTCCCACATTGCAGGTGGGTTCTTTTACCAGCTGAGCCACAATGGAAGCCCCTATCTTCCTGAGGTTACCTATAATTAAGCTCTAAAGAGATTCAGTCCGTTTCCAAGAGAGTTGTCCAGTCTAGCAAAGACTTTGCAAATTAACAGCATATAAGTTGATTTCAGGTTTTCTGGATAAGAAAACAGCACAGAAATGATCTTAGGCTGAAAAAAGCATAATTTTATGGGTTTAAAATAAAAACCATACAGTTCTGGAAAACAAAAAGTTATAATCATTGTTGGTTCTAAATGGTCAAGACATCAGCAAAATAATCAACAACTTACTCAGGTATAACTTTCTAAACAAAATAGAAAAAAGTTGTTTTAAATATTTTAACTCGCTATTTGCAACAACTCTGGATGATGTCACAGGTCCTCCAGAAACAGCACAATTTCAAAGAAGGAAGCCTAAACACAGAGCAAAAGGCCTGACAGTTGTTTAGTCTCTGTTTCCAATACTTTCCTCAAAGCTCCCAATCTTCTCACTCCGGGATTCCTCAAAACACCCATGGACAATGTGCATTGTGAGGCTAGCCACCCAGCAACACCGTTAAAGCAGCTCACAGATTTGACATTGTCTCCCCGACTGATAAACCTAAGGGTTAATGCTTTAAGCTCTGGTTCTGAAAGTTTCAACTGAATAGTAATAATGGAGTGTTCTCTCAATCTGCAAAACCAGTACAAGAGACAGCCACAGAAGGAATCAAAATCTAACGTCCATAAAGAAGATTCCTGAAAAAGCAAGTCCCGTGGCCTGCTTTACTTCTTAGCTAAGCTAGCTGCTCAGTGTCCAGCACAGTGGGACAGAAGGCTTTTTTGATCAAGTACAAAAGGGCTTTCCCTGATGGCTCAGCGGGTAGAGAATCCACCTGCAATGTAGGAGATACGGAGACACGGGCTTGATCCCTGGGTCGGGAAGATCCCCTGGAGAAGGAAATGACAACCCACTCCAGTAATCTTGGCTGGAGAAGTCAATGAACAGCCCAGTGGACTACAGTCCATGGGGTCGCAAAGAGCTGGACACGACTGAGCGACTAAGAGAAAGTACAAAATGCTGTCAACCCACAAAGCCCCGACTCTCCCTTCCCCCAACACACACTCCCTTCAGCACCAAGAGAAACTCTTTCAAAAGGCTGCCTCCCAAGTCTGGGTTTCTCTGCCACTCTTTCAGATCCGTCCCATTGTGTAAGTCAGCTGTGTCCTTGGCTGGCTATCCTCACAGTCACAAAATGGCTGCCAGATGCACCAAGCACTCTCACTCACCGAAGGGTGGGGGTGGGGGTGGTGTGGAGCTTGAGCACCAAGGCCGCTCTAATGAATGAGAAAGCTTCTTTCCCAGGAATGCCAGAAAAGCCTCACATTCTGTTTCACTGATCCAAACTGGCTTGAGCCTTCACTGATTCATCCTTGAATCAATAATTGTCAGAAGAGACAACATGATTATAACCAGCTTAAACAAATCACCAGTGGTGGAAAGAATGTTAGAGAGGCAAACTGTCCACTGGAACGTAAGTGATTGTGTGCACATGTCCACGCCTACCGTATACAAGCGTTCACCGCAGCATTTACTTGGTATAACCATCACCTGCTGGCCAGACAGAAAGGTAAAGAAGTTTATCAGTAATTAATGGGCTTCCCAGGTGACTCAGTGTTAAAGCATCTGCCTACCAGTGCAGGCGATTCGGGAGACACGGGTTCAGTCCCCGGGTCAGGAAGATCTCCTGGAGAAGGAAATGGCAACCCACTCCAGTATTCTTGCCTAGAAATTCCATGGACAGAGGAGTCTGACAAGCTACAGTCCATGAGGTCGCAAAGAGCTGGACACGACTAAATAAATGAGCACACACATCAGTAACTAACACTGGCAGGAAGATATCAAGAGAGAGGGAATTTCAAGTGGCCACCTTAAACTATGATACCATCTATTCCCTTTGTATCTACACCCTCCCCTGACTGTCCTTAAGACTTGAAGGGTCAAGAGTTACTACGGACAGTCTTACTAGGTGTTTTTCAAGACTGAATAATCAAGACTGAAGGAAATAAGTCACTGCAGGAAGAGGAATGCTTCTTGGTCTCAGACTAATTTCTAAGTAAGGGGGGGCTTACTGAAAAGGGGATGATTTGCAAAGTACAAATTAGAAGACAGCACTGTTTTCACAGGGAGATGTGTCCTCGGAGCAGCAAGACAAAGTTAAGTAGGGAAGATTTGTACAGAAAGACCAGCAGGAGACTTCGAGCTTCTAGGGCACTGTTTCTTGTTATATATAGTTTACATTTTTTTTCCTACTCTCATTATCATAACTGCTTTTAATCACATAATTCTCCAGTCTGATATGCATTCGTTACAGATAATATAGAAATACACCACATTACGTCACTACGTGCTTAAAATTCCCCACGGTGTCTCCCCAGCGCTGCTCAGGTTAACATCCCAGCTTCTTCCAGTGACCCTCGCAGATCTGCCCTGAGCACATCTTTCCAACCGCATCCTGCAACACATGCCTCCTCAGGCGATCTTCTCCTGCCACACAGGCCTCTTTCCCTCTACCCAACATGCTAATCTTCCAGCCTCAGAACATTTACACCTGCTCACTCCCTCTTCCTGGAAAGGGTTTACCCCCAGATCCTCACGTGCTGGCCGCTCCTTCTCATTTTTCACCTCTTCCAGTTCAAATGTCACAACCTTCTCTGCACCGCACCACCACCCACAACCCCCACCACACACGGCCCCATCCACACCCACACACCCTGGGCCGAGGGCCTTCCACAGATTGACTGCCTTTGGGTCAGACGCTAATCAACAGAGTGACAGGCTCACAGGATAAAAAGAGCCTGGCAATGTAAACAACAGCAACTGCAAGCAAGGAGGCAAAGAGAAGCAAGAATATAAACAACAAGTTCAGTGTTAGTGACCAAACTGAGCCGCAAACACAGAAATGATTAACAAGACAAGCCTACAGTGATCTCAAGTTTCCTAAAAGATCAAGAAAGTATTTCGGGGCAGAGAAGTAAATTATTACCCCAATTCAAATACCAGTCATAAATTTCAGTCTTCTTTCCAGTAAAATACAGCTATCAACTATTCTCATTTCTGAACAGCAGCGCAAGCATGAAAGGATGACAGGAAAGCCACACAGAGCACCTCTAAGAGAATGAGACCCCGAGGTGGTATCACATCAGTATATAAACCATGTTTACTAATAATGTCAGAGCTATTTACAGGAGCAGTAAGCACTGTTTTAGGGTATGTCATGGGACAAACCTTATATTTATCTTCACTATTGTTAGGTAAAATTCAAGATTAAAAAAGCTCATTCAAACCAAAATTTAACATTGAAAAAAGTACAGCTAAATGCTGCATCTAAATTATATTTTCAAAGAAACTGGCATTAACATGGGTATCAAAGAAACATTATAGAAAACAGGAATTCTCTGACTGAAAAGAAAAACACCTTAGCATTTGCCCATAAGATGCTACCTGAACCTCCCATCCATTCTTCTAAATTTGGGGAGACTTAAAGAATCTCATGTTAGCAATCAAAGCCAGTGCTGCAACCCAACTGTAGCAATTCACCTTCAAAATTCTTAAAAACCCATTTGGGGTTTGTCGGTAGGAGGTAGATTAAAGCCTTATGTATTGAAAAGCAAATAATTTGAAAAATGTACTGGGGCAATGAACCTTGAAGTTATCAGGCACTGAAATGACTATAAAAGTGTTTTGTACAATTTAAAGGGAAGAGCTAAATTTCCGATTTTTCACATATTTTTTAAAAATGTACAAGAAACTGTTAAACTTGACCTTTGAGTTCAAGATGCTACTTATCAACTGTTAATTTATATAAGCATCTTTTCTAGTTATTAAGTTGAAATAAAATCGATACAGCATCCAAGTAACTGAACAGGACAGATTTTGAATCACATTAAACAACGCAATGATTTTCTGGCAGCAAAAACACATTACTACATAGACATTTATCAGATATTCTAAAGCGGACAATTAAAAAGAAACCTGAATTAAAGGTTTCTTAATATTAAAGTCTAGTGATATTTGGAGACTAATCTGAGAAATGCTATAAGTCCTAACCACTTTCTAAACACAATTCTACCTCTAATATACAGATCTATTTAAATAGAAAAAGGAGGAAATCTACTTTCATATTAACGATTAGGGGAAAAAAAATGATCCTCATAGTTGAATTTTTAAAGACACTTTCTATAAAGAGACTACTCAGTACCACGCTGAAATTTTCAGTAACTAGAAAATGTAAATGTAGTCACTATGATGAAAATATTTTCTTTGGTCTCTTTTAGGTCTGAGAATGTTTGAAGTCTTGAGTTATTTTTACAGGTTCTTCTTGAAGGAACTGATTTCTCTACTCTTACGTTTTATATCTTAAAATGTTTGGGAAATGGTAAAAACAGAAATAATTTCCTTTTTTCAACAAGGGGTCCATGCAAGGCTACCTTTGTGAAGAATCAAATACTCCTTTCTCAACAACAAGTATATATAAGAGAATATCACCTTAAAGTTCAGTTTGAGATTTTTTAAGCTTTTTTTTTTTTACTATAAAGAATTTAACAAAGAAGTTTACTACATAAATAAGACTTGAGAAACAGAAGAATTCTATAATGCCTTATCTGACCCCAAGTCTACTAGACCAAGAATCACTAAAATTAGTTAAGTGTTAATTATACAAGAGGCAATTTGCCAGTAATTGAAAAAAGCCTACAAAATTAACAAATGAATACTATCTGACACAAGAAAGCTGGCAGTGGTTATGGAAGCTTTTGCCTTCTAAAAGCATAATCAGAACTCAGAACGATTAATCAACATTTTAACACTTTCCATCTGTATAAGTACTCAAGGTAGTATCCTGTCACTTGACAAGTTGCTTAGCATTGCAAAATTTGATAATTCATGTCTTACTGAATTTTTACTGACTTGGAAGAAAATAAAACACCAATTAAAAGCAGATGTCACCTTTAATTCTAACTGGCTGGCAAACTTCTCATTTTTTTTAACTCAATGCAGAGACAGAACGCACGTAGATGACAGTTTGGACAGTTAAATATTTAAAGTCACTGATATCCCCCACAAATTTGCAAGTGATTTTCCAGAACTTAACCCCGTGGGGCTTTTATCTGGCAAGCATCCAAGAGGAATAGTTTCAAGTCGTCATCTAGAAGGTAAATTTATGGTTACATTTTTGCAAAGGCTACGAAAACTGATCAGAACATTTCTAAGCTAACATCCTCAAGATTCCCATCTTTACCTTCATACACATAAAAAAATTTCCAAAAACTACATTGCTCCATGTTGCTCTTTATTAAAATCTAGCTTAAAAAAAAAACCTAATAAAAGATTTAATAAATTGTGCTTAACATACGTTCATGTTTAAGAGCGGAATCACATCCAACTCAATTTACCATAAAATAGTAACACATTTTTTTATCTTTCAGTATTGTTGGTCATAAATTCACTCACCTTTGCTTCTAACCATGAATTCTGAACAAAACTTCTTAAATTTAATGTTTTGAAAATCATCAGAAAAATAAATAAGTAGACAGGTGACCATACTAACACCCAACGGGCAATACTAGTATCTACTTTCTCACAAGAAACCCAAATTTCCAGATATATGTAAATAAAATATATAGAAAATTACATTATTAACCTTCTAAAGACAGTGAGGCTAGTGTTTCCTAATGCTACTGTTTCTATGCATAAAGTAACTTAGAATAAAATCCCAAGGTCTAAAAATGTTTCTTTCTAATATAGCAGGTTTTTCTACAAGAAGGAAACTTCTGGATTTTCCCTAATATCCCAGTTTCGAGGACAACGTTGTAACAAGAGACCTGGCCTGATATGCAGTAACACTGACCCACAGGCTTCACAGATTACCCCTGAATGATCTAAGCCAGCTTTCAAAAGCCAACAAGCTGCTACCAATCAGGCAAAGAGGGAAAATGAATCCCAGAAGGAATCACCCCAGAGATCCCTCACAATAACGGGGTCCCTAGGAGCTCTAAAGGCCTAGCAAGGCTTTGCTCACATCGACTCATTGCATAACAATCAGACTTGGCTTAACAGTCAGAAGGGGTAAAGGAACCAGGTCGGTCCTCTATTGTTCACCTCTGAGCTCTAACGGAGTATTTGCACTTTGACAGCAAGTCTGTCTTGAAAGAAGAACCTGAGGAAGATGAAATGGAAAGGTGGTCACAAAAAGGGGATTTAAGGGAGTGGCCTGCCTGTTACAACTTCTGCAAGCCTTGTCTTTGCATTTCCACCCTGCTTCATGCATTGCTAATCAGAGATCCACTGGAAGCTTCAGAACCAACTGAAAGGCCTGGCAGGGTATTTGGCTTTCAATTCTTCTACTCTGTTTATTCCCAATATATATTCATTGGGCTTAGAAACAATTCTGGAACAGGGCACCCACTCAGCAATGAAATGTAAATTACTGACGTGTGCTTAAACCTGGACTTGCCATCACTAATGAGCACATTAAAGGAAAAATGCTCGCTAGACGACTGAACCCTGTGTGCATGGAAAGCCACAATTCAACATCAATTAAAAGAGCTAGCTGCAAAACAGTAACAGAGAAGCCCTGTCACCACTTTTAATACCTCAGGGACCGAAAAGCTAAGACAAACATGAAATTTTTACACTTCATCGGCTAAAAATGTTGTGCAAAACATTATCGTAAATGTGGTCCACTTTGGTTAAGATTTGTGAATCATTATTTTAGTTTCTGAAGAGGGAAAATAAGATCTCTGGTGGTTTAAAAAAAAAAAAACCAACAAGCTATTAATCTATTGCTTTATTCATTAATTCAGTCAACAAATTCTAGACTTAGTGATCTAAAACTCACCAGAGACTCGGCAAGACTGAAAATTATATAAAGTTTGTCAGGAAAAGAAGTATAAACCATAAGCTAATGATTTAATCTCAAAATAAGTAAAATATTTGGTTTATATGAGTAGGAGATAATATATAAAGAGGCAAAGATTATTATTAACCATTATCTCTGTCTCTTATACACATCTGGTAAAGGAACCATCATCTCAAGCTGAGGAGGGGANNNNGTTATTTCTCTTAAAAAACTGCAGATGTGTATAAGAGACAGATCTAGTATCTATTAACTTTTAAAATAAAATTTTCATAACTAAAATAAACTTTATAAATTTTTTATGAAAATTTCAAAGTAAAAGTGGCACGAGAATGAGTAAAATAAGGCTATCATTAGTTAAATTTACCATTTTAAGTTATTATGAGTTAGTTTTCCAAAGAATGCTCTAGTATAAGTAAGCACTCACAATATTAACACATTTGAATACAATTTTATCTTTCTTTGATAATCTAAAAGCACAGCAGACTCTTAAGGCCCTAAACGATTAATAACAAATAATCATTTGTTACAACATTAAAAATCTGCTTATTTTTTCATTGTGGTTTCTGGTTAAATTTAAGTTTTCCCTATAATGAATGGCATGCAGTTAAACTCCAGCTTTTTCGAACCCTCAGGGCTTGAAAACACAATGAACTTTAGTCAAAAGAACTGACAACCTACTAGTATAAGATGAGGAAAATCATTTTATTTCAGATGCAGTTGCTGCTAAGTCACTTCAGTCGTGTCTGACTCTATGCGACTCCATAGAGGGCAGCCAACCAGGCTGCCCCATCCCTGGGATTCTCCAGGCAAGAACACTGGAGTGGGTTGCCATTTCCTTCTCCAATGAATGAAAGTGAAAAGTGAAAGTGAAGTTGCTCAGTCGTGTCCGACCCTCAGCGACCCCATGGACTGCAGCCTTCCAGGCTCCTCCGTCCATGGGATTTTCCAGGCAAGAGCACTGGAGTGGGGTGCCATTGCCTTCAGATGCAGCATCTTCATCTAAACTTTAGATAGTAATATCACAGCCTATATGGGCTTCCCTGACAGCTCCCATGGTAAAGCGTCTGCCTGCACTGTGGGAGACTCGGGTTCGATTCCTGGGTCGGGAAGGTCCCCTGGAGAAGGAAATGGCAATCCACTCCAGCACTCTTGCCTGGAAAATCCCATGGACGGAGGAGCCTGACAGGCTACAGCCGGTGAGGTCACAAAGAGTCGGACACGACTGGGCGGATTTCACTTTCACCACAGCCTATATACGGCTTGGGGGTGGGGAGGAAGCATGTGCAACCACTTTTTATACTATTTGATAATAACTCAATGGACACGAACTTGGGCAAACTCCAGAAACAGTGAGGACTCACTATTGTGAATAAAGGTTGCACAGGCAGGGCTTGCTGCAGTCCGTGGGATCAAAGAAAGTCAGACACAACTTAGTGACTGAACAACAACAATTCCCCAAACAAGAGATTCATTACTTTGCTAGGAACCCAAGTCTTCATTCCTCCCCTGTCAGAGACCTATCTAACAGACCCATCTCTCACTCAGAGGTCCACTGCCTATCTATCAGGAATCCAGTAACTTTTGACTTTCCTTTTCCATGAAGAAAATACACATTTGTCTAGGTGATTTCTTCAGAGGACACAAGCAATTGCCTACCTTCTATAGGATATATACTTCTGCATTATTGGTTATTGTTGCCAACTCGGAAGGATTATTTTCTCTCTCTTCTTATTCCTCAATGATCTTTCAGTATCTGTAGTTTCCTCACCCTCAATGCTGTTTTTAACCTCTACCAAATTTTGTTACAGCTGCTAAGACCCACATACCCCACTCACTAGAACAATACTGGCCAAGACATCTGAAAAGGGAGTCAGCCGACATGGGTGTTCTCAGTGGCGGAGGTAGCTGCCACACATTGGCCCAACCAGGACCTCCACACCACAGACTCCACTACAAACTACAACCACTGCTTTCCATTTCTTTTATTCCTATATGCTTTTCTTATTTTAACTGCTTCCTTTCCTCACGTCCAGCTTTCAGGAGAAAAGCTTAACTTTTGCAGACAACTCTTCAGATAAGCTTTAGATCAACAGGCCTAACAAAATCATAATTATTAAATTATATAGTTTCCGGTGGCTCAGTGGTCAAGAATCTGCCCGCCAAGGCAGGAGACGGGGGTTCCATCCCTGGGTCAGGAAGATCCCCTGGAGAAGGAAATGGCAATCCACTCTCGTAGTCTTGCCTGGGAAATCCCACAGACAGAGGAGCCTGGGGGGCTACAGTCCATGGGGTCACAAGTTGGACACGACTGAGAGAGCACACACAGTCTGGCAAGGAAAACATAACGATGGGTGAGGAAAAGAAGAGAAGAGTTGGAAACCTGTAAAGGTTTTGTTTTGCTCTGAAACAAGTTGTACAATCTTTTCTTCAGCCCTGAAGACAGGAGGGTAGGTGATGCCTGGGCTTGAATCCTTACCCAGGTACGAAGAGCTAGTTGAGCAATCTGCATAAATTCATCTTGCTTTTGCTTCCTACACTTATGAAAACAGTACTATCCACCAGTAGGGCTGTTATGAAAGCAAAAGACTCAGTACACGAAGAGTGATTGGAATAGTGCCTGGCACACAATACATATTCAAAAAAGTTAAACTGCTAAAGGTAGAAATCTTATCAAGTCACATCATGATCAGTTGTTTTGCTTGTACTCTTCTACTGTTGTAATCAACAACGGCATCTATATTTATTAATCAAAATATTTCCTTATAAGTACAGTGGCTGAGAAATGTAACACATAATTTTTTCTAATGATATGCTATTTCTCTGGTTGTGGTTCAGTTGCTAAGTCATGTCTGACTCCTTGAGATCCCATGAACTGCAGAACGCCAGGATCGTCTGTCCTCCACTCTCTCCCAGAGTTTGCTCAAACTCATGCTCACTGAGTCGGTGATGCTATCTAACTATCCCATCCTCTATTCCCCTCTTCTCCTCAAGTTCTCAATCTTTCCCAGCATTAGAGTCTTTCCCAATGAGTCAGCTCTTCGCATCAAGTGGCCAAAGTATTGGAGCTTCAGCATCAGTCCTTTCAATGACTATTCAGAGTTGATTTCCTTTAGGATTGACTGGTTTGATATCCTTGCTGTCCAAGGGACTCTCAAGAGTCTTCTCCAGCACCACAGTTCAAAAGCATCAATTCTTCAGCACTAAGCCTTCTTTATGGTCCAATTTTCACATCCATACGTGACTACTGGAAAAACCATAGTTTTGACTAGACAGACCTTCGTTGGCAAAGTAACGTCTCTGCTTTTTAATATACTGTCTAGGTTTGTCATAGTTTTTCTTTTAAAAAGAAAACTGCGTTCTGCAGTCCATGGGATCTCAAGGAGTCAGACATGACTTAGCAACTGAACCACAACCAGCGAAATAGCATATCATTAGAAAAAATTATGTGTTACATTTCTCAGCCTCTGTACTTACAAGGAAATATTTTGATTTAAAAGCAAGCATCTTTTAATTTCGTGGCTGCAGTCACCATCTGTAGTGATTTTGGAGCCCAAGAAAATAAAATTTGTCACCATTTCCACTTTTTTCCCGTCTATTTGTCATGAAGTGATGGGACCAGATACCATAATCTCAGCTTTTTGAATGTTCATTTTTAAGCCAGCTTTTTCACTCTCCTCTTTCACCTTCATCAATAGGCTCTTTAGTTCCTCTTCACTTTCCGCCATTAGAGTGGTATCATCTACATATCTGAGGCTGTTGATAGTTCTCCCAGCAATTGATTCTAGTGTGTGATTCATCTACTTGACATTTCTCATGATGTACTCTGCATAGAAGTTAAATAAACAGGATGACAATACACAGCCTTGACATACTCTTTTCCCAATTTGGAATTAGTCCATTGTTCCATGTCTGGTTCTAACTGTTGCTTCTTAATCTGCATACAGATTTCTCAGAAGACAGGTAAGGCGGTCTGGTATTACTATCTCTAAGAATTTTCCACAGTTTGTTGCGATCAATGAAGCAAATGTTCTTCTGGAATTCCCTTGCTTTTTCTACAATCCAATCCAATGGATGTTGGCAATTCAATCTCTGCTTCCTGTGTTTTCTAAATCCAGTTCGTACATCTGGAAGTTCTCAGTTCACCTACTGCTGAAACCTAACCTGAAGGATTTTCAGCATTACTTTGGCAGTATGTAAAATGAGTGCAACTGTACGGTAGTTTGAACATTCTTTGGCATTGCCTTTCTTTGGGACTGGAATGAAAACTGACCTTTTCCAGTCCTGACCTTTTCCAGTCTTTTTCTCAGTCCACTCTTGAGTTTTCCAAATTTACTAACATATTGAGTGAAGCACTTTAACAGCATTATCTTTTAGAATTTGAAATAGCTCAGCTGGAATTCCATCGTCTCCACTAGCTTTGTTCCTAGTAATGCTTCCTAAGGCCCACTTGACTAAACACTCCAGGATGTCTGGCTCTAGGTGAGTGACAACATCATGGTCACTATTTTGCCCAGTTTTTCTATGTATTCTTGCCCCCTCTTCTTAATCTCTTCTGCTTCTGTTAGATCCTTACCGTTTCTGTCCTTTATTGAGCCCATCTTTGCATGAAATGTTACCCTGATATCTCTAATTTTCTTGAAGAGATCTCTAGTCTTTCCCATTCTACTGTTTTCCTTTATTTCTTTGCATTGTTCACTTAAGAAGTCTTTCTTATCTCTCCTTGCTAGTCTCTGGGACTCTGCATTCAGTTGGGTATATCTCTTTTTCCTTTGTCTTTTGCTTCTCTTTTCTCAGCTATTTGTAAGGCTTCTTCAAACAACCACTTTGCCTTCCTGCATTTCTCCTTCTTGGTGAGGTTTGGATCACCACCTCCTGGACAATGTTACAAGCTTCTGTTCATAGTTTTTCAGGCACACTCTGTCTACCAGATCTAATCCCTTGAATCTATTTGTCACTTTCACTAAATAATCATAAGGGATTAGACTTGGGTCATTAAGGTTATTTCTCTTAAAAAACTGCATTCAATAACCAACTCCTATGTGAAGGGCTGAATAAAAAGCTAAGAAAGTGCACACATTTGCAGACATGCCCTAAGCATGTTGGGAAGTACACACACACACACACACAAAAGAAAGGAACACTCTCTGCTTAGGCAAATTAGCATGTCACACATAGTTTTCAGTATGGCACCTCAAAAACTTTGTAACAGTATCTTTAGATAAGGTCTAGTCAGAAAACAAAGCCCAAGAATCATCTCATTATTTCTGCCTCTTTGTCCCTTTTTAGATAGCATGCACTGAAAAGCCTAATTTTAGAATGTATGTGGGACAGTAAGAATCATTATCTATATGTAACCATGATAATTAACGTTACTTCATTTAGTCCCACAAAATCATCAATCTATTACCTTCATGAGAACAACAATCTTCTCCACTAAATTTTAAGTATAAGAGTTATAAATAAATGGATAAAAATAAAGAGATCACAAAGTTACTATGTTAAAAACTGCATTACAACAGTATATTACAGAGAGGCTTCACAAATACCCCTTCTATTTTCAAAATTCCAAATTTTAATTCAGCAACTTCTCTGGTCTAAAGAATAGTTAACAAACCTGTACTGAAAGCTTCTCGAATGATACAAAAAAACTAAAAAGGGTAATTTCTACCTTCTGCTCATGTACCAACTGGGTGATAATCAACAGATAATGGATAATCAAAATGTTGTATATATCCATACAGCAGACTATTATTCAACCTTCAAAAGGAAAGAAATCCTGACCCGTGCTACAACATGGATGGAGTAAAGACATTATGCTAAAGTGAAGTAAGCCGGTCACAAAAGAACAAATATTGTGTAATTCCACTTAGCTTCCCTGGTGGCTCAGACGGTAAAAACGTCTGCCTGCAATGTGGGAGACCCAGGTTCGATTCCTGGGTTGGGAAGATCCCCTGGAGAAGGAAATGGCAATCCACTCCAGCACTCCTGCCTGGAAAATCCTACGGACGGAGGAGCCTGACAGGCTACAGTCCATGGGGTCGCAAAGAGTCGGACACGACTGAGCAACTTCACTTTCTTTCTTTCTTTCCACTTAGAGTTACCCAGAGCAGTTAAATTCAGAGACAGAAAGTAGGAGGGGTAGGGGAAACAGAATGTTACTATTTAATGGGTTGAGAGTTTCAGTTCTAGATGATGAACGAATTCTGGAGATGAAGGTAGTAATAGTTAGACAGTGTACCAATAAGTATACTTAATACCACCAAATTGTACACTTAAAAATGGATAAAAAGGTAAAGTTTATGTTATGTATATTTTACCACACTTAAACATAATAAAAAATGAACTTAATAATTCTTCTACATAACCAAAACAAAAAGAACAAAAATTAAAATCAGTGTTAATTTCAACTGAATGCTATTTGGGTCATTAATGAAGGAAATGTCTTAACTCACTTCAAAGAACATTTAAAGGAAAAATTATGACATTTTCCCATGGAGTTTATAACATATGCAGATGAAACACATATGAAAACTCAACACAGAGAATGGAGATGGAAAGAAGGAAATAGTGGGCTATGAGACTGCAAAATTTCTACATTGTACATGAAATGGCATAATACTGTACTAGGTCTAAGTAGACCATATAAAAAAAGGATGTATACTGTAATCCCTAGGAAAACCACTGAACAATTTAAAATAGAATTCCAGAAAATAAAATAACCCAAAGAAGACAGGAAAGGTGGAGAAAGAGGAGATAATTACAAAATTTTATAAAATGTTAGACATAAACCCAGTCATATTGGTAATTTATTAAATGGTAATAGATTCTACAGAAATTGCATAGTGGCAATAGTTATATAACTTGTTTTTACATTATAAAAGGGTGAGTGTTATGATATAAATTATATCTCCAAAAAAAATGCTGTCTTTAAAGAAAATAAGACTGAGGAAATCCAAAAAGTTTAAAAGGCCAAACACTACAATTAAAAAATACAGATGCTCAGAAGGATTGAAACAGCGTGGCGTGACTACACGCTGGGCACAAGAGACATGAGTCAGATGGAGAAAACCAAGCCCTGCCAACAGAAAGCACAGGACCTGTCTTTCAAATCAAACATTAAGCAACTTGTTCAAGATCACAGAGCTCCGAACTGGCAGAGTAAGAACTTTAACACAGACTCCAGACGGTGGTAATACCAGCAAGCAAGCAGACAGAAAGGAGAAGGCGGAGGAAAGTGTGAGTATAAAATTCAAACTGTTTTAACCTCAACCCAAAAGGGAGAAAGAAACCTTCCTACTGAAATCACCCCCAAGCCCCACAACTCTAAACGAATCTGCCCTAAAGACTCCCTAAAAGCAGAAGATTTTTCCTTCTCAAGGCATCCGATTTAGAGCATTTCTAGGCTGTATCATCTTTCCGAAGCTGAATTCTAAGCCAGTGCATTCTCAACCATGTCCTCAAACGTCCCACAGGCAGTCCGTTATGAAGGACAGAGTCACCAGATCTCTCCTCTAAATTCAGGAAGACATTGTTAATTCAACAGAAGATCCCTGAGAGGACACGGACATCCGTGACTATTCTGTAGTTTCTTCCAACTCAATTTACCTGTAATACCAAATCCAAGCCAAGAGTTACTTTCACTGACATCCAAGCTCAGGAGACCAGAAAACCAAAAGAAATATTCTGATTTTAGACCTTAACAATGGTATACCAATTAGAGGGGGGAAAGGGAGTCAAAAGAGAAACAGTTTCCACCAACAGTTAAAATAAGTGCCAGCCAAAGCAGTCAATTCAAAACAAAACACTAACAATTCCACCTAGTTCCTTTTCATCTTAGAAGCAGTTCACAACATTTACTGAGACTGGGATTAACAAAGACTTTTGTAAGATTCTATGCTCTTATTTTCAGGCTATGGTTTTTCCAGTAGTCATGTATGGATGTGAGAGTTGGACTGTGAAGAAGGCTGAGCGCTGAAGAATTGCTTTTGAACTGTGGCATTGGAGAAGACTCTTGAGAGTCCCTTGGACTGCAAGGAGATCCAACCAGTCCATTCTGAAGGAGATCAACCCTGGGATTTCTTTGGAAGGAATGATGCTAAAGCTGAAACTCCAGTACTTTGGCCACCTCATGAGAAGAGTTGACTCATTGGAAAAGACTCTGATGCTGGGAGGGATTGGGGGCAGGAGGAGAAGGGGACGACAGAGAATGAGATGGCTGGATGGCATCACGGACTCGATGGACGCGAGTCTGAGTGAACTCCAGGAGTTGGTGATGGACAGGGAGGCCTGGAGTGCTGCGATTCATGGGATCACAAAGAGTCGGACACAACTGAGCGACTGAACTGAACTGAAGCTCTCATTTTCAGGCTATGTGTCACTGGGCAAGGCATTTATTCTGAGATTGTTCTCTTTGATATAAATCATAAGATACCACACGCTGTCAGATTAAGTAGGAATGTTGCAAGAGCATCTGCATGCAGGTGTTCCAATCTATTTCTAAAAGTCTGGGGGAAGAGAAGAAAATGTCTGTGCCACTTCTTTTCTTGTTAGTTTAGTGGCTTAGTCAAGTCTGACTCTGGAACCTCCATGGACTGCAGCCCGCCAGGCTCCTCTGTCCATGGGATTCCCCAGGTAAGAACACTGGAGTAGGCAGCCATGCCCTCCTGTACGGTATCTTCCCAACCCAGGGATAGCACCTGCATTGGCAGGTGGATTCTTAACCACTGAGCCACCTGGGGAGCCCCACTTCTCTTCTTAAAAACAAACAAAATCTTACTTCAGCAAATATGAGTGCCCTATGTAACAAATTTATATGCAAATTCTAGCAGGCTAACACAAATGCATGCAGGCACTCCAGAAGAATACACATTTGGTAGCAGCAGTAGCCACTAGGGATTTAAACTAGGGGCTGGGGTCAGACATTCACAGATAGAAGAATCCTTCCTTTTCAATGTATACATGTGACTTAAGTTTCTTAAGACTTTACATTCTCAAAACTTTTTAATTTTAATATAATAAAATCATAGACCTGTGTCCAAAATGGAAATTTCTAATAATGTTAAGAGCAGTTATATAGTTAAAATTAGATGTCTATAAAATGCAGTGTAGTATTAACCTTTTTAAGCCATGACATACATAATTAAGTCACACACAAAACATACTTCCATGAGCTACACAGATCACAACCTATGTAGATAAAATAAGAGTTATAAAACAACTTTGGGCTTGCAAGATCTTTGCTTTTTTTTCAAATATGAATGAACAGAGCATAAAATGGATTATTTTAAGTGCACTCTTAATATTTTAAGAACAAAAATATTGTTAAAGTCATTAGCAAACTTGCTAACTTTATAGTTTTAGTATCAGTTGCCAAGTACTTAACACACACTTCACAATTCCTACACACTGTGGATTACAATCTTGCAACTGAAGACCTATGACCTTGCAAAAGGGTTTCTTCAAATTTCTATCTACACAAGCTGATCGTGTGCTACCTCTGTTATTATAAACTGGGGGAACAGATTTCTGTGTGTTCTGGCTAAATTCCCTACAGGTATTTGGTCTTCACAGTGTTTGGCTTCTGACGCTTTTCAACTAAGCAACTCACGGTACAGGGTTTTTTTAAACTCTATGTACTTATGCTCATCCCACTGAGGTCAAGTCCTGATTCTGTTCCTTACCAATAAATAGCATGTGATTGCTGGCCTATCACTGCATCTGAGTCTCAGGTTTCTTTTTGTTAAATGGTTGCATGAATTAAATGAAATCATATAGGTCAAGGTGAAAGTATTTTGCAGACTACAGAATCATGCATGTGTGTACAGGAATATAATATTATCAGATTATTAATCTCAACAGGGAAAACACCTAAACTCACATGAAAATAATATCAGATTTCCCAAAAAATGCTAATATTAACTATCTCATTCTCAAAAAAAAAAAAAAGAAAACTCCTCAGTAGCTTTCTCTATTGACTAAAGTAATAATTACTAACACCTATAATGATAAGGTGATCTGCCTGGTAATGCCGGACTTTGTGCTAAGTTCGTTATACATGTGGTTTCTAACCTTTACAACAACCCTACAGGGTAGATGTCATTCTCTTCAGTTTAAAGGAAAAAAATTTGAGCTATTTCCAAAATTTGCTACTATGAACAACCTTACAATGAACATTTTTAAAGTATATCTTTGTAGATGAAATTCTTAAGAGTGGAATTATTGAGTCAAAGAATATATAAGCTTTATATTTTGGTAATCCTAGCAAATTTCTGGAACAAAAAGAAAAAAGGGGGCTGAAAAAATTTACATTCCCATGAACAAGAAGATGCTTCCTGTTCAATTGCCTACACTGGATATTATAGCTATTTTCTAAATGTTTGGTTAATTCAATGGATTTAAAAAATCCGTCTATTGTTTTTGAAAGTTATTCTCTATCTTACTAAAAAGTCTCCAACAAAGAGAGACAAAAAATACAATCATCATACCTCAACTGCTTCCCACAGCTCCTCTCTCCACCCTCAATGCTGAGCATTGTGGATAGAATGCACTATCTGTATATATGCATATATACACTTATCTTTTTTTAAATACATGGTTAAGACCCATACATGAGACACAAATTATCAAATCTAACATGAATTTCTTATAAAGGTAGCTACTGCAACTTATAATGCTGTGCTGCATTAAAATATGATATGATAACATGAAAATATACATATATAAAAAAACAGAAAGATAACAGAATACTAGGAAATCTTTTCAATGCATGCTCAGTCACTCAGTCTGACTTTTTGCAACCCCATGGTCTGTAGCCTGCCAGGCTCCTCTGTCCATGGGATTTCCCAGGCAAAAATACTGGAGTGGGTTACCACTTCCTTCTCCAGGGGATCTTCCCTACCCAGGGATCTAACCTGCATCTCTTGCATTGGCAGGCAGATTCTTTACCAACTGAGCCACCTGGGAAGCCCCAGGAAATCTCTTTAAATCTCATTTAATCTTTAAACCACTCTTTCCAGGGGCTGAAACAAGATTTTGTTTAAATTATATGCAGTAGGGATACCCTATAATCTGATCTCACTTCATGTAAGTTAAGCATAAAGAATACTTAGCCTTGTAAAAAATATGTAAGTTTAGAATGCTTTTGACATTTGATTCATGGTACTTTCTAAAGCAAAAAAAAACTGCATAAATCAGAAAGAGATTTAAGAAACCATTTTACTCAAAGCTGTAAACTAAAAACAATGTATCAGATAATAAAGAACAAATATCTTTTCTATCAACAAAGTAAATATTATGCTGATTTTGAACAGCAATAAAACAAATATAGAACCAGAAATTAATGAGGGGGCCCTCCACATTTGATTAAATTTCAAATATAAGTCACACTATTACAGTAAAAGGAGCTCCACAGTAATTAAACTTAAAAATTTCTTTTCCATGTTCTGCTCATCTTTCTTGCCAAAGGTTGTCACCAATACAGTAGTCTATCACCACTATCTTGGAAAACAGATTCCAATGCACCCAATTTGAGATAATAACCATTAGATTTCAATGGCTAATGACTAACCACACAATGTTGATATGCGTAACAAAATCAGTAAGCAATTTTATGTCATTCTATTTTTACAGAATTTGGCAGCTATAGTCAGACATTTCAAAAGGAATAATTTAAATGGCACACATCAATGGGAAAAGTTTTAATGTTAGCAAAATTATATCCCAAGTAAGAATCTTGCCATGATGTACAAAAAGAGGAGGTTAGTTATCATCACTACATGTTTTCATGGTGAATAAAAACACACGGCAATTATCACTTTCCCATTACAAAACCATCTCTTCTGTCAGAGGAGCAAAGTTTTCTTGCAGGTTATTCTATGATTCTTCATCTAATAATATTTCCTGAATCTTTCCATAACATTCACTGAACTTGCTACACAGAAATCATTAGGTGATAAAACAAAAGAGAATCAAAGAATGAGAAGACCAAGTTTCTTATTTTAAGAGACTAAAATACAGAAACAATTGTAACATAATAGGGAAGGTGGTATACCAAGTAAGAAATTTTAAAAAAAATGTTAATGCTCTAGAAGACAGAGGAAAGAGATTAGTTCTCACCAGAGGGACATGGAAAACTATTCTGGTGGAGGTAACATGAACTGTGCCTTCAAAGAAAGATGGTAGTTGGAAATGTGGAGCGAGGGGACAGCTGGGACCACTGAGGACAGTGGTAAGAAGGATGGGACAGGGAGAGCCAGTCACATTTGGGAACAGCACTCAGCCTGGCTTGGCTGAGGCATAGCATGGATAAAGGAAAACGGAGCAGATAAAAATAGAAAAATAAATGAGAAAGGAGGGTAGTCACACATTCTATCCTCTTTTCTCTAACATGAAACACCCAATGGCACAATCTTATACTCATTAACAGAGAGCCTGAACTTCTTCATAACACTTTCCTCCCTGAAGTCATGTGGGTACCTGACGTATTTTTCACAACATGACTGTGAGCTGCTCATGAGCAGGACACACACCTGATGCAATTTTATATCATTCTTAAATGCCTTGAACATAAGATATCAACTAATCCTTTTTAATGACTGCATAAAGGTATGAATGAACATATTAGCATTTCACTTCTCCCAGACTCAGATACTCATCTGTACTAGGAGCTGGCAAACTTCTTCTATGAAGGGCCATACCATAAATATTTATTTGCAGGCCATTCAGTCTTTACTACAGCTCTGCAACCCTGTGGTTCTAAAGCAGAAGCAGCCACAGACAACTCGCCTGTAATCGCTGCGAGGCTGTGTGACAATAAAGCTTAATTTATAAGACAGAAACAGACCACGGCTGCATTTGGCCTGTGGACCATAGTTTAGAGACTCCTCATTCATACAAACATAAATGTCATATTGTACAAATACATTTAAAATATATTCGAATCATTTTCTTACATAATGACAGAACCTCAGCCAAAATTTCAAACAAGATAATATAAAGTGATAAACAGAAAAATGTGGATATACTGCACAAACCTGGGAGATCTGGACCCTTAGATACCTATACCTCATGTGCCCTCTGCAGACATTTCTAACTATTAGCCATCTTTGTGAGCTCAAGTCAAAACTTCTTTAGGCCTTAGTTTTTAATCTATAAAGTAAATTGGTTGAAACAGATCATTCTGAGCTGGAACTCTATGATCTTTAGATTTGTCCAAATTAAATTTATGAATTTTAAGTGAAAATAGTCAATGCTATGGTTTTTCCAGTCACCATGTAGACATGTGAGAGCTGGACCATAAAGAAGGCTGACTGCTAAAGAACTGATGCTTTTGGATTGTAGTGCTGGAGAAGACTCGAGAGGCCCTTGCACTGCAAGGCGATCAAACCAGTCAATCCTAAAGGAAACTGACTCTGAATATTCATTGGAATATTCAATATTCAGCATCCAATGCTGAAACTGACGCTCCAATATTTTGGCCACCTGATGGTGAAGAGTCGACTCACTGGAAAAGACCCTGATGCTGGGAAAGATTGAAGGCAAAGCAGAAGGGAGCGGCAGAAGACAAGATGGTTAGATAGCATTATTGACTCAGTGGACATGAATTTGAGCAAACTCCAGGAGATAGTGAAGGACAGGGGAGCCCGGCATGCTGTAGTTCATGGGGTCACAGAGTCAGATATGACTTAGCGACTGAACAACAATAACATCTTCAAAATGGTAATTGCATTCAAAAGTAATTTTGAATCAACAGAAGAACAAAATACAAGCATATTATAGAAACAAAATATAATGTACTAAAATATTAAGTTAACTTAATACCTAACTGATCTAAGGAGTTTCTTGAAGCATTATTCAATATCATACTTTAGTACACAATAACTAAGGTTTCAGTACCATCTTGAATGTAGATGTAAATACACTTGGAAAATCAGTTTAATAGCAAATATCCTAGTCAGGATGATGGTATCAGCAGGATACTCAAATCATTAAAAAAAAAAAACTTTTCCCACAATAAAGAAGCAGTAGTAAGATTTAATATTAAATGTCATAATAGGCAAAGGGACAAATACCAGAATCTTACTTCTGGCTTCACATTCCTGCTTATGGTACAGTAATTAATAAATCACTGGACTCCTGACATATTTAGCTAAAAGTCTGAAATATTTAATTGTAAAAGTCAAAGTCCACACAATGTGTAAAAAACTAGGTATCATTCATTATGTGTAATGATGATTTTACAACTTTTCCATTTTTACTCTTCAAATCAAGACTTAAGGTTAGAGAGTAAGTCTTCACTTTTCCCAAACTATTTTCAAAGAATCATTCTGGGGTCAATTAAAAGTCTATAACTCACCACTACCCACATTTACAAAAGCAACACCATGGCACTTTATTCTGAATTATAAGCTAACAGTTTCTCTTTAACTACAAACTTACCAAACGTTTGGCAAATTCTTTGTTTTCTGAGAGAAATCCATAACCTGGATGTACCTTAGAAATGAAAACAAAAAGCACTTTCAGTTTTATTGATTTGCAAAACCTTTATAATAAGCAAAACAGAGAACGTTAATGCATTTATTGTTCAAGGGCTCTCAGGTAAGGTTACTGACCTCTCTAACATCTT
Organism: Cephalophus harveyi; assembly: GCA_006410635.1. Classification (NCBI taxonomy): domain Eukaryota; kingdom Metazoa; phylum Chordata; class Mammalia; order Artiodactyla; family Bovidae; genus Cephalophus; species Cephalophus harveyi. The sequence goes on from SJYT01044818.1 coordinate 121,275, forward strand.
GAATATCTCTAAGTTCAAACCCCAAACGCCAAGAACAGCACGCTGCTTCTGACCTAAACACAGTCAGGGCCGGCTACATACACACCTTCCTACCCACTTGCACTTGGCTATGCTAGTCAACCCCACCCAAACTCCCCCACTTTTCCTGAGACCAACTTTGGTCGTAAGCATGGTGGGTCAAAGAGTTATGTTAAAGGAAACCTTTCACAAGATGGACGGAAACTCTTTAACTCCCCTTCCTTTACAGTACCAGAAAAACTGCTACTTTCCAACACCCTGGCTACTAAGCCAATGAATGTATTTTATTCCTGATAATATGAACATACTCAGCCAATACCCAATGATCAGTTTTCATCAAACCTAACCGAAACCAACGTTTGGCTTTACTTTTTCACCATACTCTGGATTTTTCTTCTAATATTTGCCCCCTTTCCTCTCTTCATTCCACTCAGCCAATCACAACCACTCCATGCTCTCTTCTCTCACAAGCCACACTGCAACAACTTAAATTCTACCATCCTGTTCTAACCAAGTAAATTTGACCAAACGTAAATTTAGCCACCCTATTATTAGTATTAAACATATTTCTAGGAAAATAATTCTGCTATATGTCAAATTTCTAAGTGAGCCAATATCATAATCTAATCTGGAAGTATCTATGCATTTGAGATTTCTTTTTTTAACCTGAATGTTTATTTTTTTCTCTGCAATTACATGATCAACTTGGTATAAAAAGATAGGATCATTTTTCCCCTCAATTTTAAAGTTTAATCTATTTTTTCAAATTTTTATTTTATTTTGGACCATAGGCAATTAGGGTTAGGGTTAGTTTGTGATAGTTTCAGGTGGACAGCAAAGAGATTCAGCCATACATATACACATATCCAATCTTCCCCAAACTCCCCTCCCATCCAAGCTGCCACGTAAGTATCTTCACATCTGAGATTTTTTAAATGTTAAACTAAGCTTTATGAACATGGTACAGAGTAATTTACACTACTACATCATATGAGAGGAGTTTCACTCCAACAATTTCATTTTATATAAACATTTAACTAAAGATTGTATTCTGGCAATCTATAGTTTTACTATAGAGTTAACAGAATTTTATCTTTATAGGTTAGCAGAGTTTTACCTTCACTAACTCTGCTAATAAATTATAACATCTATAATAGGGGCTCATGAATTCAGTTTTTTCTTCAAACAGGCATCTTAGTAAAAGTTGTTGTTTGTTTTTTTTTTTTTTTTTTTTTCAAAAGAAATGTTCCCAGTAACTGGAACACTCCAGGCTAATTGCTGGTACTGGCTGCTTCTATCCAATTTCAGATAACTCTGCAGAGGTTTTCAACATTATATGTAATTAGTTATCTGATAAAAACACATACACACACACAGCAACAATATTAATAAAACACTATGGCCAATCAGAAACTTTTTTTTTCCTTGGATTCCACTCCATTCACACAGAATTGGGGATGGAGAGAACTGCCAATTTCTCCATGTAAATCATGTACATTCCATTGACACCAAACCCAAATAATTACCAACTGCAATTTTATTTCTGGAAGTATAAGGAGGCACAGATAATTTCTGAATGATTAAAACAGAATTTCAGACAGGGTCTTTTGGGGCTTATTTATAAAACACATTTTTTTAGTACTATTATCACACTGAAAGGGCTAATACTCAAAACTAATTGGGATTTCTTTTTTTTTTTTTTCCCTTCTCCTAGCAAATTTGGAAATGAACTGAAACTGCTCCCTGGTGTGAAAGCTGAACCAGCAGCCACCTGCGAGATCAGAGAGCAACCCTGCCAGAAGCCACGCCGCCTGACTCCCAGCGGCGGATTCGGCCACACTGCACTCATGGGGCGTGAACTGCGACAGCACCCTCGCTCATTCTTTTCCTTTTTTTTTTTTAAATACAAACTCTAGCGTTCCGCTCACTACATATGAAACAGCTGCGGCAGAAGGACGCATTCGGACTCACGGCCTGGGCCCCGGTGCTCCTGACGGCGGCCACGATGGCGTCCATGCTGAGGTAGCTCTTACTGGCGGGCGCGGGGCCCACGCAGACGGCCTCGTCCGCCATCTTCACGTGGACCTGCAGAGAAACCGCGGCGTCACCAGGGCCTCCAGCCGAGCCCCCCGCCCCTGCAAGCACACCCGGAACGGCGCCCGGAGCGCCTCGCTGTCCGCGGGTCCCTCTCTCAAGATGCACTAGGAAGCTAGTGTGGCAAATAAGCGCAGGGGCTACATTAACCAAGATTCCATTTATTACAAGCCCAACTCACCGTCTAACCCGATAATTTCCACACCAATCTGATTAGGTAAAATCACAGCAAACAATTTTAGCCTCCTATTAATATTCAGTTCATCTCTACATAAATCTTGTATCAAAAACTACCCTGTTACAGGTAGCCAGGGTAGCCTAATATACTAACAACAAGCACTGCTGCCCAGTTCTAAGCAAACTCCCCAGGAAGTGGAGATAATCAGAGGAACTGAGTGAGGGGACGGGGCGAGTGTCCTGCACAGCATCAGGTCAGCACCAGGCACACGCTGAAGCTCAGCAGTGAGGAGTTCAGTACCACCACACAGGCGCCAGAAAATCCTCACCCATTTTAACCTTTCTTCCTAAAAGAACCTATACATGCATTAAGCGCTAAATCAACTCCAAATTTAAGATTATGTGCTCCATTTTTAAGACTATTTCCTCCACTGTGTTTCAAACATATTTTTTCACAAGAAACGCAAGGCATTCAATACAGGGTAGAGTAAGTTACTTCTGAAAGCAATCTATTCTTTTAAAATGATGAAAGGGATTCATAATGTTTTTGAAATGGCTTTTCCTAGAAGTTTTCCAGGTTAAAGAACTCTGTTTAAATTTATTTTACAAGGCAGACATTAAAAACTGGAACACATCCATATACCCGGGCATGTATGACCCTCTTCCAAAAAGTCAAAGGTGGAAAATAAATTTGGGTATTGCTAAGTTATATTCCCCAGCTGTAAAGTAGTTTTTAAAGAAGCACTTGGTTTTAAATGAGATCAAAAAGACAAAAAACAAAAACAACCCACCCAAGTCATCTTTAAGAAAGTTCAGAGTTCTCTTTACCAATTCAATTAAATATTTTCAAACTATGCAAAAAACTGTATGGTGTATTGAAAGGTTAAAAATACTTACCACTCAAGGGATTTACAGATCGGTATCTTAACATCAAATACTCAAATCTACACAGTTCAGTTTCTTTAATAATATCTGAGGAAAGGCAGCCAGGCTCACAAAAGAATCCTAAAGATTCCTAAACTCAAAGCAAGGCTCTCCTGTATGCCTTGCTTATTTCCAACTTCAACTTGCTCTTCTCCCCTGAGACCAGAATGTCCGCTCTTCTACTGCCTTCTGCCCAGGTCAATCCCTATTAATAGCAATTTTGTTGCTGTAGTTGTGGTTGTGGGTTTTCTCTATAAGACAGAAATTGAATACTGAACAATCCTTTAAAAAGAATGCCTGACTCAGGTGGGGATGGTTTTAAAGTTAAATCCACGCTTATTCTGTGCCTTTATCTCCCTCCAGGTGCTGCTGCTGCTGCTAAGTCGCTTCAGTCGTGTCCGACTCTGTGTGACCCCATAGACGGCAGTCCACCAGGCTCCCCAGTCCCTGGGATTCTCCAGGCAAGAACACTGGAGTGGGTTGCCATTTCCTTCTCCAATGCATGAAAGTGAAAAGTGAAAGTGAAGTCGCTCAGTCTTATCTGACTCTTAGCGACCCCATGGACTACAGCCCACCAGGCTCCTAGGTGCTACTCAGTGTCTAAAGCTTCACTTCTGCCAAAGTTTTCAGATCAATCTCCTGCGATCTGAGCTTCCGCAGTACCTGATACAAAATTTAACCTTTCATTACCTCCTGCCCAGTAATGTCATTTTGACTGCTTTACAGATTACGTCTGTTAAAATTTATACACTCTCCTTTGCCAGATCATAAGGTCCTGCAATGCAGAAGTTGTCTTAAATTCCTTTTTAAAAAAAACCTCTCGCAGCACAGTTTTACTGCTACAAGCTTTTAAATTTATAGATACACTTGAATGACTGCTTAACTTTCACTGTTAAGCCATTGTCTTTGAGTTAAAAGGATATGCTAAATTAAACCTTCTCCAATTTTAGTAATCCATGGCAACTAAGGATTATATGGTGGGGGTGGGACTGAAACATCTACACACGCATCCATGTGTATTGGTATGTCCAAACTTTCTACAATAAATATGCATTAAAAAGGAGGGGAACTCTAATAACATTTTGACTTGTTTACTTTCAGGCTTTTCTTTAAATATACTTCTGTAACCAAACTGCATATATAATGTTGCATCCTTTGTTTTTCCAACTATCATCAAAATAGACACTCCTCCTAGGTTAGCACAAACTCTTACACGTAAACAAACTGAGAATCTAACAAAGCCTATAACATGTTTTGCTGCTAAGTCGCTTCACTCTTGTCCGATTCTGTGCAACCCCATAGACAGCAGCCCACGAGGCTCCCCCATCCCTGGGATTCTCCAGGTAAAAACACTGGAGTGGGTTGCCATTTCCTTCTCCACTGCATGAAAGTGAAAAGTGAAAATGAAGTTGCTCAGTCGTGTCCGACTTAGAGACCCCATGGACTGCAGCCTACCAGGCTCCTCCGTCCATGGGATTTTCCAGGCAAGAGCACTGGAGTGGGGTGCCATTGCCTTCTCCGATAACATGTTTTAGCAGATCATTAATATTGTTTGAATAAACATTCAAATAAATACATCAAAAGCAGGTCAAAACTGCCTATGGACTTCACAAAAAAAAGCAAAACATGCTGTTTCTAAAGGGTTGGTCGGTTTCTTCTATTTCTCAGAAACAAATCTTGCTTTAAGGTAGAAGCATATACTAGCATCTCAAGTCCACAGTCTGGCACAGGCTCAGTACTAGCAAAAATATATGGTAAAACCATTTGAGAGAGAAAAACTAGGAACATTCTGCTGCCTTAGTGCCCAAGGAGATACTTAAGAGCCAACCAGGAAAGAACAGTTTAAAATACTTTCAAAACCCAATTTCAATTTGGTTGCTACTGTTCTAAATGACTAAAGTGGTTTCTTTGGCTTAATAATATTCATACAAAGTGAAAGTCACTCAGTCGTGTCCGACTCTTTGCGACCCCATGGACTATATAGTCTGTGGAACTCTCCAGGCCAGGATACTGGAGTGGGTAGCTGTTCCCTTCTCCAGCATATCTTCCCAACCCAGAGACTGAACCCAGGTCTCCCAAATTGCAGGCATTTTCTTTACCAGCTGAGCCACAAGGGAAGCCCAAGAATATTGGAGTGGGTAGCCTATCCCTTCTCCAGAGGATCTTCCCAACCCAGGAATCGAACTGAGGTCACCCGCATTGCAGGTGGATTCTTCACCAGCTGAGCCACTAGAGAAGCCCCTGATATTAATACAAAACAAACAGCATTCAAGCAGTGCAGACTCTCTTCTGAAGAATGACTTAGCAGCATCACCACACTGACTGGATGTATTTGTCTCACAAATGTCAATACCCTGAAAAAATATAAATTTCATTTTTATATTTCAATAGTAAAAGGAAAATATAACAATAATGGAAAATTGAAACTGAACTAGTGAATTAACCAGGATATTGCTGACAGCAAGTTTCAAATAAAAAATCAGATTTTAAGTACTATGTCAAGGAGTCAGTCTTCACAAACTTTTCCAATAGAAAAGTTTCCAAATGGGGTCTTATTTATTTTAAAGATTATTAGTTTTCTCCTCAAGCATTAGTTTTTATATAGGTAAAGAATCTACCTGCAAGACAGGAGATCCAGGTTCAATCCCTGGGTTGGGAAAATGCCCTGGAAAAGGGAATGTCTACCCACTCCAGGATTCTTGCCTGGAGAATTCAGAGCAATCTGATGGGCTATAGTCCATGGGGTCGCAAAGAGTCAAGACACAATTTAATGACTAACACTTGGAAAATTTCTGATTCTTTAAATAGGGGGAAATTACTTGTATCAGCCTTTTATTTTAAGCCAAATAAGAATCTAGCAGAACAAGGATGTGTTTTTAAATTTATGGGACTGAAAAAATCATCTTCCTTATTGACTTTTTGTTGAAATAATTAAATGCTTGGCCACAGATATGTTAAAAATTATGTCTGAATTTTAAAACTTCAAGTTAATGGAAATTTTCATATTAGTCCATTAGATGCCTGAGACATGATGAAAAGATAACTCTGCTTGGGCCCTAATCTTATCAAATAGATTGCACCTAAGGTGAAAAGGAGACTAAAAAAAATAGACTAGACCAGCTCTATCTAGGGAAAGAAAGCTTTGAAATACCTGCTAAACTAACAGAGAAAGAGAAAGCTAAGGAAGACAAGCAGTGCTAAAGATGTTTCTTCCCCACAGACAGAGAGGACAGACTTGGACACAGTGGGGCAAGACCAGGGCAAGATGAAAGGAGAGAGCGGCGTAGAGATAAACACACCATCACAGGGAAACAGACGGCCAGGGGAAAGCTTCCTGCAACGCAGGAAGCTCAACCCGGCGCAGAACCAACGGGGGCTGACAAGGTCTCCAGGGACTGACAACAGTGGCAGGCCATGGCCTTCACAGCCCTGAAGGGGCTCAGAGCGCAGATGGCAGAGAGAGCTGGTGAGCGCGGGGGGCCCCAGGCTAAACTAGCAGAATGTGGCCACTGTGAGAAGGGCAGCAAGGTAGGGAAGTGGGGCTGGGAGAGGCAGCCTGACCTCCTGCTCTCGTCTTCAAACCCCCAACCCAAGGCAGAGGTCAAGGAAGCTCAAGAGACACACTCCATCCCACTGCTGGGCATACACACCGAGGCAACCAGAACTGAAAGAGACACGTGTACCCCAATGGTCATCGCAGCACTGTTTATAATAGCCAGGAAACCTAGATGTCCATTAGCAGACAAATGGATAAGAAAGCTGTGGTACATATACACATGGAGTATTACTCGGCCATTAAAAAGAATACATTTGAATCAGTTCTAATCAGGTGGATGAAACTAGAGCCCATTATACAGAGTGAAGTGAGCCAGAAAGAAAAACACCAACACAGTATACTAATGCATATATATGGAATTTAGAAAGATGCTAACGATAAACCTATATGCAAGACAGACAGACACAGATGTACAGAACAGTCTTTTGGGCTCTGTGGGAGAAGACGAGGGTGGGATGATCTGAGAGAATAGCACTGAAACATGTATATTATCATATGTGAAATAGATCGTCAGGTTCAATGCATGAGACAGGTGCTCTGGGCTGGTGCACTGGGATGACCCTGAGGGATGGGATGGGGAGGGAGGTGGCAGGGGGCTTCAGGATGGAGAACACATGTACACCCATGGCTGATTCATATCACTGCATGGCAAAAACCACTACAATATTGTAAAGTAATTAGCCTCCAACTAAAATAAATAAATTAAAAATAAAATAAAATTGAAAAAAAAAAGAGAGAGATACACTCCACAGATGTCAGTCTCCTGAAGATTGATCCATAAAGGAAAAAGTCTGATAGAATTAATCAAAATTTAAAACTTTTGTTCTTCAAAGACAATATTAATAACAATGCAATTCCACTTCCCGCCCGACAGGATGTCTATAATCAAAAAGATAATGACAGACATTGGTGAGAATGAGGAGAAACTTGAACCCACATACCCTGCTAGTGGGAATGTAAAATGGTACAGCTGCTTTGGAAAACAGTCTGTTAGTACCTAAAAAGTATAGTTATCAAATGACCCAGCAATTCCACTCCTAAGCATACACCCAGGAGAAATGATAATATATGCCCATTCAAACACATGTACACAATTGTTCATAACAAGCTTATTCATAGTATCAAAAACTGAAAGCCACCCAAATGGCCAGCAGCTGGTAAATGGACAAAGCAAAATGTATTCGATTCATATAGTAGAGTATTACTCGGCAAAAGAACGGCCACAAACTGATAAATGTAGTAACATAAATCTCAAAAACATCCAAAATTGGGATAGGAGTACGTCAAGGCTATATACTGGCACCTGGCTTATTTAACTTATATGCAGAGTACATCATGCAAACTGCCGGCTGGATAAACCACAAGCTGGAATCAAGACTGCTGGGAGAAATAACAACCTCGGATATGCAGATGATACCACTAATGGCAGAAAGTGAAGAGGAACTAAAGAAGCTCTTGATGAAGGTGAAAGAGGAGAGTGGAAAAGCTGGCTTAAAACTGAACATTTAAAAGACTACTATCATGGCATGCAGTCCCATCACTTTATGGCAAATAGATGTGAAAAAGCTGGAAAGAGTGGCAGATTTTATTTTATTGGGCTCAAAAAAATCACTGCAGATGGTGAATGGAGCCATGAAATTAAAAGACCCTCGCTCCCTGGACGAAAAGCTATGACAAAACTAAACAGCATATTAAAAAGCAGAGACATCACTTTGTTGACAAAGGTCTGTATAGTCAAAGCTATGGTTTTTCCAGTCATCTGCAGATGTGAAAGTTGGACCATAAAAAAAGGTTGAGCTCCGAAGAAGTGATGCTTTTGAATTGCGGTGCTGGAGAAGACTCTTGAGAGTTCCTTAGACAACAAGAAGATTAAACCAGTCCATCCTAAAGGAAATTAACCCTGAATATTCACCGGAAATACTGATGCTGAAGCTGAAGTTCCACTACTTGGCCACGTGATGCAAAGAGCCAACTCATGGAGGAAACCCTGATGCTGGGAAAGACTGAAGGCAGGAGAAAGAAGGGGGCAACAGAGGATGAGATGGTTGGATGGCATCACTGACTCAATGGACATGAGTTTGAACCCACTCTGGGAGACAGTGAAGGACAGAGAAGCCTGGTACACCGCAGTCCACGGGGTCGCAAAGAGTCAGACGTGACTTAGCGGCTGAACAACAACCACAAAAACATTATTCTACGTGAAAAAGCCAGACACAAAAGGCCCACTATTAAATAATACGATGTATCTGAAAATTTTTAGAAAATGCAAAACTACAGACAGAAAGCTTATCAGTGGCTCCCGAGGTGAAGGTGGCAACAAGAGTGACTGCAGATGGACACGAAGAGATCTTTCCGGGTGATGGCTACGCTCTAAAACTGGACAGTGGTGAGGGCTGCACAGGTCTAAAAACTACACCAGATTCAATAAAATTGTTAAATAAAATCAGGAAATTTCATATAAAAATATTTTAAATCCACTGTGCTGTGAGGTCTAATGAGATACTCCTTGTACACAGCACAGTGCTATATGCTATTAATTTTTGATTAATGACTAACCAATAAAGAGAAAGTTAAGATTCACCTGACAAAGAAGATTCTTGAGACAGAAGCCAACTGAGAAGGGCATTCCAGCAATACAAACACTGTACCAAATGCATGGAGGCCTGGGAGGGAATGAAAATGGTATGGAAGTAATAAGCATCAAAGCAGAAGGAACCAGTGCTGCATGCTCCAGACAGACCAGAGAAGGCAGAGATTTAGAATAGCTATTGGATCCAATGAACCAGATCTCTGGCAACTTTGGGGACTTAACTCGAACAACAGAAATAGAAGCCAGACGTCCCTCAGCTGAAGAGCAAATGGGAGGCAAGAAAAGAAAGGCAAACCGAAGGTGACTAGTCTTTCATGTGGCTTAACCGTAATGCCAGGGAATGTTGGGGGATGCAAGAGTATTTTACCTTCTTCTTTAACTGTTGGTAAGATGCAGTACACACACAAGGTATTCAATAAAACTTCTTCATTGCACATTGATAGAGCTTTTCAGGGAGATGTCTTCACAGAAATACCTAACAGATGTGAGTGTGTGTGCCCAGGCTCACAAACCTGACTAGAAGCCCCTAAGATGGAAACAAGACCACTATCAGCAGCCAAACACACGGCTGTGAAGACAAAAGACAATCTGGAAAGAGAGTCTACAAAATTTATAGAGATTCAGTGGGAGAAGTTCTGGAAATAGAAGGTGGTGATGGTTGTACAACAGTACAACAGTGGCATTAAACGCACAATGCCACTGAATTGTACAATTAAAAATAAAGTGATAAACTTTATGTAATTTTACAGTCTTTTAAAAAACTATATAGATTCATCACCACTTGCAGACTATCACTGACAAGCAATTGTGAAAAAATGTAGTTTCAGAACTTATATAGTCTGCTACACACAGACACACACACACGTGCATGTGTGCACACACACATGCTGCAGTTCACGGGGTCACAAACAGTTGGACACGACTTAGCGACTAAACAACAAGAAGGAAAAATTCAATATGGGAGGAAAAACACAAACAAACAACACAAAAAAGAAAATATCAATAATGAGAATGTGGGCATAATTCTAGCTTGTAATCATTTTCCATTTGCTAAAGAAAAGCTACCACACATTCATTTAAGACTCTAGTCATGAAAGCTTGCATATACATATGTAATTCTGAGTACAGATTTCTGAAACAATGTTAGAGTGAGAGTCTAGGAATAGAATTAAGAAATATCCTCCATTGTAAGCAGTGTATTTTTCTTAAAGTGGTCTCAAACCCTACGAACAGTTAAATGTCAGTTCTAATAATTTAAATACAAATAGTCACCAATGCCATGAGCTCTCAAAAACTCCTAGAACCTGGCCAGCAGCACCACTGCTTCTGAGGTGCCGCTAATTGATAAAGACTACACATCCAAGTGAGTCATCCAGGTGTTCTCAAGTTTTTTAATCCCAAGTAATGTAAAAATAGCTTGACAGAAAATTTAAAAGTTTAAGTAATACGGATAACCATAACTTCTCATCCCCATTAAGGCATCTAAGTCCCACTTCCCAAGCTGAAACAAACTGTCAACGGTTTTGTATGTGTCCTTTCAGACTGAGCTATTTTCATATGTACAGCAGACATAAAAGTGTATGGTTTTATATTAAGCTTAAGATTTTCTTCCCATAAATTGCATCACACTATGTATTATTCTTGCAACTTGCTTAACTGCTATATAACATTCCTAGTAACTGGGTAAACCATAACTTAACCTTTTCTCCAGTAATGGATATTATGGCCCATCTGCAGATATTACAAGCTGCAAAAGGATTCTCTAAATATGTATGCATATTTCTATGAGAAAAATATTTGCAAGTGTAAAGGCTATAAACCACATACTTAAGAGCCTATGTCTATTAACATGCTGAGCAGACATGAACTTCCCCACACCACACCACCACTGAACATTTTTACTGTTTGCTGATCTAATTTTCTTAATCTAATGAAGAAAAATGACTCCTGACTGGTTTTCAATTTGCATTTCTCTAATTATGAGTGCCTTTGGGCATATTTTCATGTTTGTGAGCTATCTGCATTTCTTCTTTTGATCACTGATCATTTTTTAATTTAAGAGAGATATTACAAAGAAACAAAGGCACCTTTGGGTTTTGGTTTTTTTTGTTTTAACAACATGTAACTCCAAAACATTGTTCTTGTTCAAAGCTAAGCTAACAACTCTTTCAACCACACTTTCAACCCCATCACATTTTTTCTCTCCAGTTATCACTTCTCAGGTGAAGATGCAAGCTTAGACCTTTGTCTATGCCAGGGATCTCAACTGGGAGCAACTTTGTGCCAGGACACAGCTGGCAACGACTGCAGACAGTTTTGCTGGTCAAGACGGTGGGATGGAAGGATGCTACTGCTGTCTAGTGGGGAGAGGACAGGATACTTCAAAACATTCTATTAGACCATGAGCAGGACAGCCACCCATGAAGAAGAATCACTTAACCCAAAATGCCAATGGTGCCACTGCTGAGAACCCCTGGTCTGTGCTTTTACATGATGTACATACTATTTTTTAGAGTGTGTGTGGGGAAGGTGGGGTTTAAACATTAACAGGGTTGATTTTTTTTTTGGTCAGGCCATGTGGCATGTAGGATCTCAGTTCCCTAATCAGGGATCGCACCCTGCATTGGGAATGTGGAGTTTTAACCACGCCAGGGAAGTCCCACACTGATGGTATTTTCATATCACATGTCATTCTATATGTTCTTTTTCAGTCTTTAAAATGTCTCAGAGATGTTCTACCAATATGTAGAGATCTATCTTATTATTTTTTAACTACTAGAGAACTCTGAGACATGGCCCTCCAGTCTGCCAGCCATCTCCCTGCGCGTGGCCCTGCAGCACGAGGAATCACCACCTGGACGACCATCGTGATCTTTCCTAAGTAGACACCCTGTCCACTACCCAGGTCCCGTCCTACTCTGGATCTCTCTCTTCTGGAAAGATTCCCATCTTTTACAGCCATCCTCTCCTGTCCGTGTTGTAGACAGCGGTTTTCTAATGAACAGTTCCATCTGCTCTCTGTCTTTCAGAAATTCCTCATCATTTCCAGGATCATACTCCCCACTCTGTTTTACAACAAAATTCTGTTTTGTTTTTTTTTTCTTTTGAATTTGTCTTTTTAACTGTTTCTCTTCCTTGGGAATTTGGAATGGGAAGATAGAAGTCAGACTCATTCCACCAGCCTCAATTAGAAGTCAAGACCTTTAAAGTTTTGTATTTTTTTTTACCACAGAAAATACAGTATATTTTAATTTAAAAATCAAAACTTGTGACGAATATAGCTTTCCAAAATGAAATAGTTAAAACTTATTTTTAAGACTGTCATGAAAAATATCAACAGTTTCTTACACAGAATCTAATTTTAATAAAAATCTGAAAATGCTCATCCAGCTCCTAAATTACTATGGCCACAAATGCAACCTGGCTGCAGGTAACACAGTTACCATTCCTCTCTTTGTGCATCTGAACGGTGAGTATCTTTTTCATAGCATCCATTCTACCTAGTGTCTGCGCATTCCTAGGAGCTCCCAAAGCTGGCTTTCTAACCTCAGATTTCACTTCCCAAATTGTCCAGCATTGCGGCTGGGTTCACAAAGGGCATAAAAACCTTGATTTACAGCATATGATTGGTTGGTTTCTCTCCAAAGAGCTTCAGATGAGTATCAAAAATAACCTTCCCAATGCTCTTCTCCCCTGAAAATTCCTGGTACTCTATAGTTAGCTCCCTTACATGAAGCAGCGAGCATCAAAAGCCATCAGGGAGCTCAGGGTTTTCACGAGCATAGTCATTCTCAATAAGCAGGGGCAAGATACAGGAAGCCACCCCAAAAATCTGGGAAATGTTTCATTTTCTAAAAATATCCTTCATTCTCATCAATGACACCCCCCCACACACACACAAAAAAAAACCCTCTTCTTTGCCAGAGGACAGGACGAGTACTTTGAAAGCGCTCCAAAAACTATTTTGAATTCCTATTCCAAGCCTAACGATTCACCTTAACAGTTACCAATCCAAAGTGAGCTTGCCATTCAGTGAATTCCCCTGTGACTCTGTAACTGGGCCTGGCAACCAGGAAATGAACGAAAGCAGAGAAGTGCTTCTCTGGGGACTTAGTCTAGAGACTCAGAGAAACTCAGATAAACAGAGCAAGGGTGTCAGGAATGAAGCAAAGCTGAGTCTCCTATCTTCTACCTTCCTTGGAACTGACACACCTAATCTAAGGAGAAGGGTAAGAAGACTCAAAAAGCAGGGAAAGTAGATACATGTCAGGAGAGATGAAATCGCCTGCTAAGCTGAAGCATGACTCATCTCCGGAGTTCTGCCCCTTCCTGGGAGCCTGGCACACTCTGCCAGGTCAGAGGTGAGCATCAGCAGAAAACATCCGGAGCATGTAACTTCAGTGAACTTACCAGCTGCACAGAAGTACTCAGGTACAGACTTGAGCCTGAACAAAGGCTCATTTCATATCATAGAGATTTCAGAGTGAATTAGGTCTTTACTTTTTGGAAAGAATTTGTGACAGGATGCTATAAAGACAGAGGTAAAAAGGTACCCAATCTGGCAGCAGCAATGGGTGAGGGGGGCAAAAAAAAAAATATATATATATATATATATCAGTTCAGTTCAGTTCAGTTCGGTCGCTCAGTCGTGTCCGACTCTTTGCGACCCCATGAATCGCAGCACACCAGGCCTCCCTGTTCATCACCATCTCCCAGAGGTCACTCAGACTCACGTCCATTGAGTCCGTGATGCCATCCAGCCATCTCATCCTCGGTCATCCCCTTCTCCTCCTGCCCCCAATCCCTCCCAGCATCAGAGTCTTTTCCAATGAGTCAACTCTTCTCATGAGGTGGCCAAAGTACTGGAGTTTCAGCTTTAGCATCATTCCTTATGACTCCATAAGCCTGTAAGCAACTTGGCTTTTACTTCAAAATCTAACTTTTCTCTAAATCCAAATGTCTGGTTGGCTTAGGACAGAACAGAACACTTGGTGCAGCTGTCAGCAAGCCGCTTTTGTATGAAAGGGTAAATAAATATATCCAAATTGAAAGGAACATCTGGACAACAGAAGGGAGCAAAACTGTGTGGCAGCTGGTTCTCTGGACAGGAAGGACTATAGGAAAAGCTGTCCTACCACAAAGAAAAACTGTATATAATTAAAAGACCAGGAAAATGAGTATCTGAGTATTATATCCAAAACTCAAAGGAAGAAAACATTCCCCTCCCCCAATGTTAGGTCCTAATTCCATTTACACAATACTGGTCCCTGTCTCCACTCTCTTTTCCAATTCAGCTATTCCATGTTCCACCCAGGGGGCGTCCCAGGTGGCTCAGTGGTAAAGAATCCATCTGCCAATGCAGGAGACACAGGTTTGATCCCTGGTTCAGGAAGATCCCCTGGAGAAAAGAAATGCAACCCATTCCACTATTTTTGCCTGGGAAATCCCAAGCACAAAGGAGCCTGGTGGGCTACGTCCAAAGGATGGCGAAGAGTTGGGCAAGACAGAGCACATGTTCCAGCCACCATATCCCTTTTACCATTGGGTAAACCCTGAACGCTTCCCTGACTCTGTCCAACACTCATCACAGGTGCTCTACCACAGAAGGATAAAAAGAGATTTGATAAATCAGTCTCCTCCCCTCTAGGGATTCAGTCCAGTGCAAAGACAGACGTCCATACCAACTGCAATTAAAATAAATAAGAGCATGTATAAAGAGCTAATGCAAAAAATGGTTTCACGACAAATTAGTTACGGAGCTATTAAAGTGGATCACTGATCAAAAGGAAAAAGTGAGAGGGGAACTATCAACAGAGAAAGGGCAGACTCAAAATCATGGAATGCGAAAGGCCCCAGATTTAGAAATCTGTGAAATGGCTTGAAAACAAGGTGAGTAGGAGTCACCAGGAGGATGGTAGAAGAGAAAGACTGGCAACAAGGAAAACCAGCTTGCAAGGAGTCTTGAATGCCATAGGAGAGCTTGGGCTGTAACCGGTAAGTCAGTGGTTCTCAACATTTATCTTCCATGGAAAGAAGATAACCATTCATATGAGGAATGCGACCCTCCATTATGAACAGCAGCTTACTATATGCGGCCGCAGCTGGGCCATTCAAAGCAATTAGCTGCAAATGTTCTCCTTTCTCTTCCAAGTCTCTCACACGAAGCTTAATAAGTAGAGACCTTTCTACTTAGGCAGAGACCTTTCTCGTCCTCTGACGTCACCTAACCAAATTTTTCCCATAATGTAGGATATACAGCATAACATATAGGATGCAAAAACAAATTCAGGCATATCAAAATCCTACCCACACTCATTTTTCAATAACTTTTCATTAACACCACTGGTCATTCTAATTTCAGGTAAAACAGAGTAAGCATATTCCATTCTGTTTGTCCCACTGAATGCAGCTATGAAATCTGAATAGAATACATTAACCAACTACTTGTGAACTCTGAAAAGAACATAGCAACAGGCAGACAGATGGAGAACAGAATTCAAATGACCATGAACCACCAATGAGACCAGCACTTTCCTCTGGGCACTGGGGTGCTGAGAGAGACAGAAGCCCTGTATTTCTGACTCCAGAAGCAGAAAAGGAAGCTGCTAAGCAGTATGTGAAGCGAGAACTTCCAGATGCACAAGCTGGGTTTAGAAAAGGCAGAGGAACCAGAGATCAAATTGCCAGCATCCACTGGATCATAGAGAAAAAGGAAGGGAATTCCAGAAATACTTCTACTTCTGCATGATTGACTATGTTAAAGCCTTTGATTGTGTGGATCACAACAAACTGTGGAAAATTCTAAAAAGAGACCAGAATACCAGACCACCTTCCCTGCCTCCTGATAAACCAGCACGTGGGTCAAGAAGCAACTGTTAGAACCTTACATGAAACAACAGATGGTTCAAAACTGGGAAAGGAGTAAGTCAAGGCTGTATATTGTCACCCTACTTATTCAACTTCAATGCAGAGTACATCATGCAGCCACAAAATTAAAAGACGCTTAGTTCTTTGAAGAAAAGCTATGACAAACCTAGAGAGCGTATTAAAAACAAAGACATCACTTTGCCAACAAAGGTCCCTATAGTCAAGCTATGGTTTTTCCAGTAGTCATGTACGGGTATGGGAGTTGGAACATAAAGAGGGCTGAACACCGAAGAACTGATGCTTTCAAACTGTGGTGCTGAAGAAGACTCTTCAGAGGGCCTGGGTTGACAAGCAGATCAAACCAGTCAACCCTAAAGGAAATCAATCATGAATATTCATTGGAAGGACTGATGCCAAAGCTCCAATACTTTGGGCACCTGATGAGAAGAACTGACTCACTGGAAAAGACTCTGAGGCTGGGATTGAGGGCAAGAGAAGTAGGGGATGGCAGAGGATGAGATGGTTAGATAGCATCATTGACTCAACAGAAGTGAATTTTAGCAAACTCCAAGAGATAGTGAAGGACAGCGAAGCCTGCCATACTGAATGAAGTTCATGGGGTCACAAAGAGTTGGACATGACTTAGTGACTGAACAACAAAGAATGATACACCACAATCAAGCAAAGCTTATACCCAAAATGAAGGACTGGTTCAATATTTTTAAAATCAGCCACTCAATGCAAAATATCATACTATAATCCAAAGAAAAAATTACAGATAGTCATGTCAATTGATTCAGAAAAAGTATTGATGAAAAAAAAATTCTTAGAAAACCAGAAGTAGACAAGATCTTCCCCAACCTGATAAAGGGCATCTACAAAAATCAACAAATAACATCAAACTTAATACTGACTGACTGCTTTCCATTTGATTGGAAAATATGTACTATCAACACTCTTATAGCAAAACATACTGGAGAGTTCCCACCTAGTGTAATAAGAAAAAGAAATGAGGCATACAAATCATAAAAGAAGAAACAGAACTGTTAGAGTCAGACAGCTTAATCGTCTTCACAAAATATCAAAAAAAGTGAAAGCATTAGTCACTTAGTTGTGTCCGACTCACTGCAACCCCATGGACTGTAGCCCACCAGGTTCCTCTGTCCATGGAATTTTCCAGGCAGGGATACTGCAGTGGGTAGCCATTCCCTTCTCCAGGGGATCTTCGCGACCCAGGTACGGAACACAAGTCTCCCACACTGCAGGCAGATTCTTAACCGTCTGAGCCACCAGGGCCAAAGGGATCTACCAAAAAACTCCTACAACTAGTGAGCTAGCAAAACCACAAGATAAAGATCAACATGTAAAAATTAGTCAAAATCCCAGAAAGATTTTTAATAAACACAGACAAAACTCTAAAAATTTATATGGGAAAGCACAGAAACTAGACTAGATAAAACAATTCCGGATAAAAAAGAACAAAGGTGAAGGAATCCAACTTTAACACTGATGATAAAGCTACAGTAATCAAAACAATGTAGTACTGCCAAATGGACATACACATAGATCAATGGACTAGAAAGCTGAGTTCAGAAACAGAATCATAGAAGTCACTGTTTGATTTTCCATACAGGTGCAAAAGCAATACTACAGGGAAATGACAGTCTTTTTTAGTCCTTTCACCAAATGGTGTTGTAACAACTCAACATATGCATATGCAAACAAACCCCAACTAAGACTTAAAATCTTGCATAAAAAGTAACTAAAAATAGATCTTATATCTAAACATTATTAAGAGATCTAAAGGCTTTTAGAACAAAATCTTCCTGAGCTTAGAATTAGGCAAAGAATTTTTAGACATGACACGAAAAACAAAACCCACAGAATCAAAAACTGATAAAATGACTATCGAAAGTAAAACCTTCTGATCCGCAGTAGACATTGTCAAGAGAAGGAAAAGGCAATTTCTCCAACTGAAAGAAAATGTTCACAAATCATATACCCAACAAGGAACTCTATCAAGACTACATAAAGAAATCTCTGATTTCAACAGCAGGAAAACAAACATTTTTTACATGTGTGAACCTTGAACAAGGATGTCACCGAAAAGGATATGTGAGTTGCTCAGTCATCTCCAACTCTGCAACCCCATGGACTGAAGCCTGCCAGGTTACTCTGTCCATGGAATTCTCCAGGCCAGAATACTGGAGTGGGTACCTGTTCCCTTCTCCATGGGAATCTTCCCAACCCATGGGATCGAACCCAGGTCTCCTGCATTGCAGGCAGATTCTTTACCAGCTGAGCCACCAAGGAAGCCCGAAAAGGATATAAGAATGGAAAATAAGAACAAGAAAAGATGTTTAACACTCTAACCATTAAGGAAATACAAATGAAATTACACTGAGATACCACTACATACCTATTAGAATGATTAACATTAAAAAATTCTAACTGCTGAAAAGGACACAGTACCACTACAACTCTGACATACTACTGACAGGAACGTAATATATACTGGAATTCTGAAAAACTATGGCAGTTTTCAACTAAGTAAAACATACACTTATCATATGATCTAGCAATCCCACTCCTAGCCATCTACCCATGAGAACTAAAAACTAATATTCAAACAAAAATTGATACATAAATGTTTATAGTAGCTCTATTTATAATTCTCAAAAGTATGAAACAATCCAAATAACTTTCAATGAATAAATGGATAAACAAACAGCATGTACGCATACCATACAATGCAAAACTACTCAGTATTTTTATTTTTATTTTATTTTTTATTTTAATATAAATTTTTTTATTTTAATTGGAGGCTAAATACTTTACAATATTGTATTGGTTTTGCCATATATCAACATGAATCTGCCACGGGTATACACGTGTTCCCCATCCTGAACCCTCCTCCCTCCTCCCTCCCCTACTCAGTATTTTTAAAAGGAACAGACTGATGAATCACACAATAATTTGGATGAATCATGATAGCATTTTGCTGAGTGAAAGCAGCTAGCCTCAAAAATGAAAGAAAGGACATCCTTATTCCCATTAACATTCCCATTAAGATCAGGAACAAGGCACAGATGTCCCCTTACCACTGTTTTTCAACATCATACTGGAAGTCCCAGTCAATGCAACAATAAGAAGTAAACAGATTGCAATGAAACACATAAAACTATCTGTGTTCACATGGACATTAAAAGAATAATAAAGGAATACTGGGAACAATTCTAACAGCCTAGATGAAATGGACCAAAACAATAACTGCCAAAACTTACACCAAACAAAAAGGAGAATCCAAGTGGGTATGTATCTCTTAAAGAAATCAGATCAATAATTAAGAACCTTCTAAAACAGAAAGCACCAGCCTCACATGGGTTTTCACTGGTGAATTCCACCAAAATTTTAAGGAGAAAATTTTACCAGTTAGGTACAATCTTTTTGGAGGACAGAAGCAGAAGAAATACTTTCTAAACCACTCCACAAGGCCAGCATTATCCTAACACCAAAACAAAGACATTAAAAGATAAGAAAATCACAGACCAGTATCTCTCATCAACATAGATGCAAAAATTCTCAACAAAATATTAACAAACTGAATTCAACAATGTATTTAAAAGAAAAAAAGCATACACCACAACCAAGTGGGATCTACCCCAGGCATGCAAGACTGGTTCAACATTTGAAAATAAATCAATGTAATCCATCATATCATCAAGCTAAAAAAAGAAAATTCACATGACCATATCAATAAAAGAAGAAAAAGCATTTGACAAAATCCAACACCTGTTCATAATAGACTATCTATTTAAAAAAAACTGTTGCTAACATGTTTAGTGATGAGAAACTCTGAAAATTTCCCATAAGATCAGGAACAAGGCAAGGATGTCCCTTTACCACTGTTTTTCAACATTATACTGGAAGTCTCAGCCAATGCAGTAAGAAAAGAAATAAAAAGTATACAGATTGGAAAGGAAAACATAAAACTATCTTTGCTCAGATGATATGATTATCCAATAGCAAGGTTGTAAGATTCAAGATTAATATAGAAAAGTTAATTTGTTTTCCTATATATCAATAATGAACAAGTGGAATTGGAAATCTGAAAAACAATACCATTTACATGAACATCCCAAAAAATGAATTACTCAGGAATAGATCTAATAAAATATGTACAAGATCTATATGAGGAATACTACGAAACTCTGATGAAATCAAAGAACTAAAAATGGAGAGAGTTTCTATCTCCATGGATAGAAAGACTCAATATTGTCAAGATGTTAGTTCCTCCCAATTTGATCTATAATTCAGTGCATTCAAAATCCCAAGTTATTCCGTGGGTATCAACAAACCTATTCTAAAGTTTATAGGAGAGGCAAAAGACCACATAGCCAACTCGATATTGAAGAAAAACAAACGGAGTATTAACACTCAACATCAAGACTTATGATAAAGCTACAGTAAGCAAGACAGTGTGGTACTGGCAAAAGAACAGTCAAATAGATCAAAGCAACTGAACTGAGAGCCAACAACTACACCCCACTGATCTCTGACAAAAGATAAAAAGCAATACAATGGAGCAAAGAAGGCCTCTTCAACCAATGGTCCTGACATAACTCAATATCCACATGCAAAAAAAATAATAATCTAGACATAGACCCTATACCCTTTACAAATATTAGCGCAAAATGGTCCACAGAGCACAGAACAAAGAGCAGTTAAAACACAAAACTGTAAAACTCCTAGAAGACAATTAAGGAGAAAACCTGGACAAGCTGAGGTATGTCAATAACTTTCTACAGTAAATACTATCAAAGACACAGTCCATGAAAGAAAGAAGCAGCTAGACTTCGTTAAGATTAAAAACTTCTCTGCAAAAGACAATGTCAAGAGAACTAGAAGACAGGTCACAGACTGAGAGAAAATATACGCAAGAGATATCTGATAAAGGACTATTATCCAAAATATACAAAGAACTCAAACTCACCAATAAGAAAACAACTCAACTAAAAAACATGCCCAAGGCCTTAGACACCTAACCAAAGATACATAGATGGCGAAAAAGCACTTAGAAAGATGCCCCACATCACATAAGAAAATGCCAAACTAAAGCAGTAAGGTAACACCACACACCTATTAGAACCACCAGAATTCAGAGCACGGACGACAACATCAAAGGCTGATAGGACGGGGAACAACCAGAACTCTCAGTCATTTACTGCTGAGAATGCACAATGGTACAGCTACTTGGGAAGACAGTTTGGTGATTTGTTACACAATTAAACATGTTCATACCATATGATCTGACAATCAGACTCAATCAGACTCCCATGTCTACACACAGATGTTTGTAACAGCTTTATCTAAGGACCAAAAGCAAACGAGATGTCCTTCAGTAGGTGAATGACTAAATAAACTGCAGCAATCTAAACAACACAATTACTGTTCAGCACTAAAAAGAAATGAGCTATCAAGCTATGAAAAGATGTAGAAAAAAACTTAAATTCATACTACTAAGTGAAAGAAGCTAAACTGAAAAGGCTACATACTGTATGATTTCAATTGTATGATATTCTGTAAATGGGAAAACTATGGAGATCATAAAAAAGCCAGTGATTGTCACAGAAGGCAGGAATGAAGCAGACAGAACTCAGAGGATTTTTACAGGAATGCAAATACACAATATCATACGTAATGACAGATGAATGCCATTATGCACGTATGCTAAGTTGTTTCAGTTGTGTCCTACACTCTGTGACCCCATGGACGACAGCCCTGCAGGCTCCTCTGTCCATAGGATTCTCCAGGCAAGAATGCTGAAAGGAGTTGCCATGCCCTCCTCCAGGGGATCTTCCCAACACAGAGACTGAATTCCCCTCTCTTATATCTCACATCTCCTACACTGGCAGGTGAGTTCTTCATCAACAGTACCACCTGGGAAGCCCACATGTCATTATCAGTTCAGTTCAGTCCTTCAGACGTGTCAGACTCTTTCCAACCCCTTGGACTGCAACACGCCAGGTCTCCCTGTCCATCACCAACTCCCAGAGTTGACTCAACCTCATATCCATTGAATCAGTAATGTCATCCAACCATCTCATCCTCTGTCATCCCCTTCTCCTCACACCTTCAATCTTTCCCAGCATCAGGGTCTTTTCAACTGAGTCAGTTCTTCCCATCAGGTGGCCAAAGTATTGGAGTTTCAGCTTCAGCAGCAGTCCTTCCAATGAAGACTCAGTACTGATTTCCTTTAGGATGGACTGGTTGGATCTCCCTGCAGTCCAAGGGACTCTCAAGGGTATTCTCCAACACCACAGTTCAAAAGCATCAATTCTTTGGCACTCAGCTTTCTTTATAGTCCAACTCTCACATCCATACATGACTACTGGAAAAACCATAGCCTTGACTAGACAGACCTTTGTTGGCAAAGTAATGTCTGTGCTTTTTAATATGCTGTCTAGGTTGGTCATAACTTTTCTTCCAAGGAGCAAGCATCTTTTAATTTCATGGCTGCAGTTAACATCTACAGTTGATTTTGGAGCCCAAAAAAATAAAGTCAGCCACGGTTTCCACTGTTTCCCCATCTATTTCCCATGAAGTGATGGGACTAGATACCATGATTTTAGTTTTCTGAATGTTGAGTTGTAAGCCAACTTCTTCACTCTCCACTTTCATTTTCATCAAGAGGCTCTTTAGTTCTTCTTCACTTTCTGCCATAAGGGTGGTGTCATCTGCATATCTGAAGTTATTGATATTTCTCCTGGCAATCTTGATTCCAGCTTATGCTTCATCCAGTCCAGCATTTCTCATGATGTACTCTGCATATAAGTTAAATAAGCAGGGTGACAATATACAGCCTTGACGTTCTCCGTTTCCTATTTGGAACCAGTCTGTTCTTCCATGTCCAGTTCTAACTGTGGCTTCTTGACCTGAATACAGACTTCCAAGGAGGCAGTCCAGGTGGTCTGGTATTCCCATCTCTCAGAATTTTCCACAGTTTGTTGTGATCCACAGAGTCAAAGGATTTGGCATAATCAATAAAGCAGAAGTAGATATTTTCTGGAATTCTCTCGCTTTTTCAATGATCCAGTGCATGTTGGCAATTTGGTCTCTGGTCCCTCTGCCTTTTCTAAAACCAGCTTGAACATGTGGAAGTTCACGGTTCACATACTGTTGAAGTCTGGCTTGGAGAATTTTGAGCATTACTTTACTATGTGAGATGAGTGCAACTGTGCGGTAGTTTGAGCATTCTTTGGCATTGCCTTTCTTTGGATTGGAATAAAAACGGACCTTTTCCAGTCCTGTGGCCACTGCTGACTATTCCAAATTTGCTGACATATTGAGTGCAGCACTTTCACAGCATCATCCTTCAGGATTTGAAATAGCTCCACTGGAATTTCATCACCTACTAGCTTTGTTCGTGTGATGCTTCCTAAGGCCCACTTGACTTCACATTCCAGGATGTCTGGCTCTAGGTGACTGATCACACCATCGTGATTATCCAGGTCGTGAAGATCTTTTCTGTACAGTTCTTCCATGTATTCTTGCCACCTCTTCTTAATCTCTTCTGCTTCTGTTAGGTCCACACCATTTCTGTCCTTTATTGTGCCCATCTTTGCGTGAAATGTTCCCTTGGTATCTCTAACTTTCTTGAAGAGATCTCTAGTCTTTCCCATTCTATTGTTTCCCTCTATTTCTTTGCATTTATCACTTTTTTCCCACATATACAGATGTGAAAGTTGTACCATAGGGAAAGGCTGAGTGCTGAAGAATTGATGCTTTTGAACTGTGGAGCTGGAGAAGACTTAAGAATACCTTGGACAGCAAAGAAATCAAACCAGTCAATCCAAAAGGAAATCAATCCTGAATATTCATTGAAAGCACTGATGTTGAAGCTCCAACACTTCAGCCACCTGATATGAAAAGCTGACTCATTAGAAAAGACCCTCATGCTGGCAAAGACTGAAGGCAGGAGGAGAAGGGGATGAAAAAGGGTGAGATGGCTGGATGGCATCACTGATTCAATGGACATGAGTGTGAGCAAACTCTGGGAGACGGTGAAGGACAGGGAAGCCTAGAGTGCTACAGTCCATGGGGTCACAAAGAACCGGACACAACTGAGCAACTGAACAACAACTGAATGTACAACACCAAGAAAGAACTCTAATGTAAACTATGGACTTTGGGTAATCATATGTCAATGTAAGCTCATCATTTGCAATATACGCTCCGTTCTGATGCTAGATGTTGATAATGGGCAGGCCATGTATGTGTGGAGGCAGGAGTGTATATGAGAAGACTCTATACTTCCTCTCAATTTTGCTGTGAACCTAAAACTGCACTTTAAAAAAAGTATTTGAAAAAAATAATGTATATGTGAAAGCATTTATCAAGAGGAAAAATTAAACCCTTCACAAACAGGTTTGTGTGGTTTTGCAACTATTTTCCCCTACACAGAGCATTCCTGCTGAGTTTCATCAACATAGCCTAGGGATCTATAACACTTAATTGGAATAGCTCACTGAAGTTAGTCTACTATATTTAATTATAAACTCCTTTTCACTAAAACATCTAGTATCAATTTGGGGGACACATTATAGACCTGGAAAGTAAAGTAATATATGATTAATTTGTAGGAAGACCTGGAAGGCACTGAAATGTTTATAAAACAAGACATTTAAAAATACTATCTGTATCAGTTTTACCTGGACTGTCTCCCTCATAGAAAGACAAGGTTCCTGCCTTTTGTCCCAAGCCTACAAGCCTCCACTGAGAGACCACATCCCACTCCCAGTACCCTGACAATGCTCTGCATCAACACATTGAATGGATACATGACCGAAGATGGCAATAATAGGATTTACCTGAATTGGAGCCTCTCTTCCTTAGGCTAAGCTTCAACTCAAATAAATTGATACATCAGACATAAATCTATTGTCACTCAGACAGCCTTATATCTTCCTGAAGATGCCTCCTGGACTCCTCCCTTCACTACTCCAAATTGGCAGCTGCCACTATGACAATCAAGCAAGAGGAGCAGCAAATAGCAAAAGAAGCTGTCCCAAGAAGGGTCAAGCCACTGGCTACTACCGCTGGAGATCAAGAGCTAGCAAGTAAATGAAACGCCTACACAGGCTGAATCGTGCTGATTTACATGTTAAGAACCAATCTACTGAGCTGGCTCAGGACCTTTGCACATGCTGCCCCATCTGCCTAGCTGACTGCCTAGTTAAGAGCTGACTCTCATCTATCAGGCCTCATCTTACCTTTTAAAGAATTTCTCTGATCACCACTATTCTCTCTTAGCAACTGGTCTGTTTCCTTCACAACACTTACCACAATTTGTAATTATTTGTTTGCATGTTTTCTTATTTTATATTTATCTCTACCACTAGACTCAAGTGCCATGAGAGCAAAAATCAGTCTTATCCTAGTCACTATTCTAATTTTAGTGACCAGCATAGCATCTGGCCCATAACAGGCCTGCAACAGCACCTAGCATAGCATCTAACCCTAAGAAACCTGACTTTCTTTGGAGGAGAAAAGGGACTTCTCCATATACTTAGCATGGGAAGCAATATGCTACAATGGAAATAGTACAAGTTGGAGACATAAAATTAGAACTTCAGCTCCATTGCTTGGCCTAGCTAAACCATCTTTGACAACCTGGTTTGTATCCAGAAGCCCCAGTTTTCTCAACTTAAAATGATGACAATAACACTTCCCTTACATAAACACCAATTCTCTAGGAAACTGCAGATATTCAATAAGTGGCATTTATTAATAGTTCTTAGAATAATCATATCTTTCCATCTACTAAGAAGTCTTCAATGAATGAGACTATAACAGAAATGAGATAAGTCAAAGTCTTATAAACATGCCAATATCAAAAATATTGTATTTATAAAGGTAAGCTATATTTTCAAATCTTTTTTTGTATGTTTTCTTTCAGTAAGACTACAGAACTTCTAAACTTATGTAAATAGATGTTTAAAGAAAACTAAATCTACGATCAGGTATTTTTTTCTCATACCATCAGGTACTAACCTACATCGAAACATGTAATATTCTATTTCAGACTATGCTGTTTAAAGTCACCAGAAACTTTCAGATATACAAAAACAAAAGGTAAGCTCAGTATTTCACTGTGCTTTCTTTTTAAACTAAACTTGTAGTATCAGTGAAAGGATAAAGGTCTTATTACCAAAAATTAAGGACTTAGGGATGCTTTTTAATTTTGGAAAGGAAAATTGCCACAAGTCACTTTCCAAAGATTAAGAATTGTAATGCTTTTATAAAGGTTAAACAGCAATTATACAAATGCAAGAATTCATACATAAAGATACTGATATCAGTACTTTTTTTTGCCCCTGTCCAAATATAATTTTTGCCTTGCTGCTAAATAGTCAGTCCTTCCTTACTGGAATAATTGATTTACCCTTAACTCCACAGGACTTAAACTATCAGTCTTTTAAGAAGCTTTGACAGGTTTTGACTATATAACCTGCTGAGCTCCCAGCACCCAAGGGAGGGTCCTGGTTGCAAATTTTACTTCTGATATAGCTGACCACTAATACTGGCTCCACAGATAATGGATTTCAATAACCACCACCCACAGGTTAGGTTAAGGCGTCTGCCTCTGATGCGGGAGACCCAGGTTCGATCCCTGGGTCGGGAAGATCCCCTGGAGAAGGAAATGGCAATCCACTCCAGTATTCTTGCCTGGAGAATCCCATGGGCGGAGAAGCCTAGTAGGTTACAGTCCACGGGGTCGCAAAGAGTCGGACACGACTGAGCAACTTCACCTCACCTCACAGGTTAACACTTTGAGTAGTACCCATAATACTGCTTTAATTAAGTTAATACATAAAGGTCACAGTTTGGTAGAAAGTTTTATTAAATTTGGCACTGCTTACAATAAAAAAAAAACAAAACAGAATTGTGTATAGGAACTCTATAAATTTGCCTGTTGATATAATCCAATCTGCTCATAGATTTATACTGCATTTCAATTTATTTTCTAAAAGGAA
The DNA here is from genome assembly GCA_006410635.1 of Cephalophus harveyi. Classification (NCBI taxonomy): domain Eukaryota; kingdom Metazoa; phylum Chordata; class Mammalia; order Artiodactyla; family Bovidae; genus Cephalophus; species Cephalophus harveyi. Next base: position 148,537 of record SJYT01044818.1, read on the forward strand.
TTCAATTTATTAGTTCCATTTCCCCAAAATGTGTACATTTCTAGCATTTCTAACCGGTCGTTTCACAACAGATGGCTGGGCACAGAATGGGTCTACCTGCCACAAACAGGCCACCCACTAGGGGCAAAGGCGATTCCTACCACCACCATGCCCACCCCCTGATTTTGCAGCATTCTGATGGTGGAAAAGAATGATGCTTTGATTTTTCTTGTGTCTAATGATTAGCTTCATGTGTTACATATTAATGTCTTTCTGAAATAATGTAATTATTTTTTCATCCTGAAAAATAAAGATATATAAAAGTTGTTTTGGAACTTAAACCCTTCATGCAGTAGAAACTAAGACAGAGTATTTACAACACGTGAAAAGGCAAAACAAACAAAAGTTTAAATGAATCTGAAATTAGAGGTTCACTCTAAAGTGTTAAAAAGAAAATGAGATAATGTATTTTAACACACAAATCACATAGTCAGTGGGGTTGATACATTTTTCTATTTTTATATGTAGTATTAGGTAATTTGAGGTTATTTTGCAAAGAAGCAAAAAATGGTGGTTGAATTTATACTTATTGAATTCAGCCATAATTATATTTTTTAAATACACAACCTGACAGGCACTATGGTAGATAATAATGAATCAGCATGGGAGCCATTTAATATACTTCTTGATTAACTCATTGCCTGTCCACTTCGCATACAGACACGCTTACATGTCATAATCGTCATAATTCCCATCATCCCCACTGCTAACACTCAAGCTCCTTGATTAGTGCATAACTCCCAAACGAGCCATTGCTAATGCTAAATAATTCTCTTCAGCCTCCTGCTACTATTCTGCAGGATCTCCAATTAAATATAATGTCCCTGATGAGCCATATTAATGTGAACAAATTCCTACCAGGGAATCCTAACCTATTCCATTTTCCCAAAAAATATGTAGAGAAAGTAATTTAGTCAAGACAAAGATAATCAAAACAGTTTAAACTGATATAGCACAATGTCTCTGCAAAATATGTTTTTTCAAAGACAATAAAAGAAAAAGAATGGGAAAAGTAATGTCTAAACATCTTAAATGATTCCTTCTGAATAATCTGTTCTTCACCGAAAAGCCTAGTGTTTTAAATATGCATACGTAGATACACTGTATTCTTAATCCAAAAAGGCTACTGAAAGCTAAGTTTTAAGAAAAGTGAGCATTACCAAGTTTTAGAGTATGCCATTCAAAAACCCTTTAATTACCTAATTACCAGAACTCCAAGGTCCATAATCATATTAATGAAACCAATTCCTTCCTTCCCATTAAATGCAGTATTACCGTCACTATCAGAGGCTTTGCCATGGAACTCTACGTTGCCGATAAGAAAACTTCATCCTGAACCCATGACAACTATAAGCATTTTTTGCAAGAATGAATTAAGAATCCTATAGATTTTCTACTGCAATCTAAAAGACTGGGAAGGTTTCTGACCTAATTAAGACCAACCAGGAAACGTGGACAATGATGGCCATTATCTTAAAATATTCTGCACTAGTGAAACAACAGAAGAAAACAGTAGATACACCATCTCAACTACACACATACACATGACAAAAGGCCATCTGATTTCTCAGTTACCATCCCCAAAAAGGTTTACAGAGCTGACTCTGGTCACTGACTCCTATCTGAAGATTAATAATGACACTAGCTGCAAATAAGTCCATTAAAAGATTTTGTAAAAAATAAATAAAAATTTTTTTATTAAGAACTTTAACTCTCTTCCAAAGAAAGAAAGGTTGCAAAATATCCTGAAAAGTAAATGAAGTAAATAGAAAAGGTAAATGCTTGAGGTTTTGACACTTAAATTGCTTTCAACTCTTGATGTTTACATAGGACAAAAGATATTCAAAAAAAATGCTAACAGATCTAAGTTTATTAAAAGATATATATATATATAAATATATAAAAATATATAAAACATTCTAACCAACCTGTAACATTTTTAAAAGGTTTTCTCTAATATCTTTTACACCTTAGCCTGCACTGATATATTCCATCTCCATTTACCTGATCATTACCCTCCAGTTTGTTCAGCTGGAACCAACATACACTAATTACACAGACATCACAAAGTCCTATTTGTCCCCAGTACCTCCCCAGACAGCAGGGAAATAACACCAAGGGTAGGCAAACTAAGTGATGATCCCCCCCACCTTGCTGTCAATCATCCCAGAGCGCTCACAGGGGCACCCCACTCAATCTCATTACCGAATCCTAAGGGTAGGACTACAACACTCACCAGGAGCCACAGTTCAAACAGCAGGCTGCCTGGCCAACATGTGCGTCATAATGACTCCTTCCTTGATTTTAGGTTTTGGTATTAATGCAATAAATATCAGGTATTTCTCATTCAAATCCATTGTCTGTTACAATACACAGACAAAGCAACAAAATATCGGTAAGTTCAATTTAGGAATCTAGATAGGAAATACAGTCAAAGGTTGAAGTTCAGAGTCATTTAATCCCATTTAAAAATAAAAACTCACAGCCCTAACTTCATGTTTAAAGCAAATGTAACAATATTTTGCGGTTTCTTAGGGGAAGGTTTAGTAAGTCTTTTCACCTGAAAACATACATACATAGATAATTATTATAAAAGTAAATTATCTAACATGCATTTTGAGAAGTACAAACACAACAATCACTAAATTCTCATAATTATTTGTTCCCACTATTCACCAAACTAATGAAGCAAGATCTGACTTCCCATTTAAAAAGTCTTGGTCACTAAAACTGTCAGACAGTTCTCATTACTTATTATTTCTTAATTTCTCTGGGGCTACCTCCAACCATAGCACATTAGGCATAAAACCCTACAATACACTTCTGCCTTTTATGTCAATATTATATTAATAAGGTCCTCAAACAAATAAAATCTCACACATCAGCCCTCTACCTAAAATCGAATGAATTTATTCCATAAATCTGTGTCTTCTGGCTCCAAAATTTTATGTAATGGTCCTAATAATTTCCACTTTATAAGGTATTACAATTTTTTTTTTTTTTTTTGCTACACCACATGGCATGAGGGATCTTAGTTCCCTGACCAAGGACTGAATTCACACTCATTACAGAGGAAGTTTGAAGTCTTAACTCTTGGAGTGCCAGAGAGTCCCCAATATTTTTTAATATCTGTTAGTGCGGACACTACTGAAGCGACTTAGCAGCAGCAGCAGTCTTTATCTTGGAGAAGTTAGTGGCAACCCACTCCGGTATTCTTGCCTGGAGAATTCCGTGGACAGAGGAGCCTGGTGGGCTGCTGTCCGTGGGGTCGCAGAGAGTTGGACCTGACTGAAGCGACTTAGCAGCTGCAGCAGCAGCAGTACAGTTACCTCTTTGATTTTCCTCAAAATTTCCTAGGCTATTCTTGCGTATTTTTTGTCAATTCCCCTTTCCCATTACATTATTACATTTATTAGGATTTAATACAAAAACACAGATCTAGAAATAAGTAGCATTTACAATATTGTTTCCCCATAAAAAAAGAAGTCCTCATATAAGTCATACAAATTCACTTTAAATTCATATGTTAAAGTGTTTTATCTTCAGCACTATTTCTATGAGGTCAAAATTTTTTTAAGTTGTATTTCTACCTTGTTAATGTTTAGGAAATCTACAGATATTTGTATTTATTTTTTTAACTATCATAGAGGCCTTCCTCACTGTTTCTAAAGAGTTATTCAGTTGCCAGTGTAACTGGAAATTCAGTACTATCTTATCATTTGTGCCTTTCCTGTCCACCATTTTATAACTCTCGCCTAAAACTGAAACTCCAGTACTTTGGCCACCTCATGCGAAGAGTTGACTGATTGGAAAAGACTCTGACGCTGGGAGGGATTGGGGGCAGGAGGAGAAGGGGACGACAGAGGATGAGATGGCTGGATGACATCACTGACTCGATGGACATGAGTTTGAGTGAACTCTGGGAGATGGTGATGGACAGGGAGGCCTGGCATGCTGCGATTCATGGGGTCACAAAGAGTCAGACACGACTGAGCGACTGAACTGAACTGAACTGCATTGCCAAGTACTTCCTGGATGCTATTAAATATCAATGGTGATAGTAAATGTATGGGTCTTCATTTGGACTTTTATGAAAATGCTTCCTATAAGGTATGACTTAATTTTTATTTGGGGATGGAAGTAGTTATCTGATCCTGTCTTACTAAGGATTTTACAAGAGGAAGACAGTGAATTTCTTTTAAATGACATTTAGGCTTCTATCGATGCTTTTGAATTGTGGTGTTGGAGAAGACTCTTGAGAGTCCCTTGGACTGCCAGGAGCTCCAACCAGTCCATCCTAAAGGAGATCAGTCCTGGGTATTCATTGGAGGGACTGATGTTGAAGCTGAAACTCCAATACTATGGCCATCTGATGCGGAGAGCTGACTCATTTGAAAAGACCGTGATGCTGGGAAAGATTGAGGGCAGGAGGAGAAGGGGACAATAGAGGATGAGATGGTTGGATGGCATCACTGACTCAATGGACATGGCTTTGGGTGGACTCCGGGAGTTGGTGATGGACAGGGAGGCCTGGCGTGCTGTGGTTCAGGGGGTCGCCAAGAGTCAGATACGATTGAGCGACTGAACTGAACTGAAGGCTTCTATCAACGTGATCATACAGTTTTCCTCCACTAACCTATCAGTATATTCAATTAATAGTGTCTAATATTGAAACCATATTAAAATGTCATGAATACATTCTGCATGACTATAGCATTTTATTTAAGTAAATTTTATTCTAGTTCCTATTACTTAGGATTTTTCTAACAATATATATGTCATTTCATTTTATTTTCTGCTTACTTCTTTGTCCAGATTTTGATTTCCAAGTGACTAGGCTGGTTTCAGAAAAAAGAAATAGAAATCTATTTTTCTTTCTCTAAGTCTAGAGCAATATAAATAGTGTCAAAATTTCTTGCTTCCTGAAAATTGCAAAGATTCCTTGTGACAGTCTCTAGGCCTGGACACTCAGAGTTCTTTAGTCATTTTCTACCTTACTTTTCTACCTTAGCGTTTTCAAGCACAGGGTTGTGGGCCTATACTTGCCACAAATTTTAAAAACTGAGCAAAACAAAATACTCAGTAATTTTAAAGGCTTTCAAAAGTATGTTAAACCCCACTTTCAATAATGTATTAAACCACCAGGCAATTAACCAGGATAGATGACTTAAATATCTTTATGAACCAACCAGTCCTAAAGACAATTATAGAACACTCCACCCAGCAACAGCAGAATATAATCTTAAACTCACGTGGAATGCTCTCCAGAATAGTTCATATGCTAGTCCATAAAACAAACATTAAAAACTTTTAAAGGATAGAAAAAGAAAAAATACATTCTCTGACAAAAGCTGAAGGAAATTAGAAATCAGTGACAGAAAGAAATTTGGGAAACTCATATGTGAGTTAAACAAAATTCCTAAATAATAAGTGGTTCAAAGAAAAAATCACCAGGGCAACCAGTAAATACAAGGCAACCAGGAATAATAATGAAAATACAAAATGTCAAAACACAGGATGCAGCTTAAACAATAAGAGAAAGATGTATGGTGAAACCCCAAAATTAAAAAGACCTCAAAACAACCTAGTCTTCTACCTTAAGAAACTTTTTTAAAAGAGCAAACTAAATCCAGAGCAAGCAGAATGAAGGAAACAAAAACTAATGTAAATATAAATGAAGTACAGAGTTTAAAAGGAGAGAAATCAATGAAACCAAAAGTTGGTTCTTTGAAAGATCAATGAAACTGAAAATCTTCAGTTAAATTGACCAAGGAAAAAAATGGAAAAACTCAAATAACTAAAATTTCAAAGGGCTTCCCTGGTGGCTCAGATGGGAAAGAATCCACTGCAATTCGGGAGACCTGGGTTCAATTCCTGGATTGGGAAGATCCCCTGGAGGAGGGCATGGCAAACCCAGTCCAATATTCTTGCCTGGAGAAACCCCATGGACAGAGGAGCCTGGCGGGCTACAATCCATGGGGTTGCAAAGAAACAACACAGGAATAGAAGAGACATTACCACTGGCCTTACAGAAATAAAAACAATAAAGAAATACTATAAACAATTATTTAACAATAAACTAGATAACTTAGGATGAAATGTCTTCCCTAGAAAGAAATAAACTATAGAACTAACTCAAGAAGAAACAGGAAATCAAGAGACTGAATTAGTAATCAAAAAACTACTCACAGGGACTTCCCTGGTAGTCTAGTGGCTAAGACACCATCCTCCCAACACAGGGGGTCCAGATTTGATCCTTGGTCATGGTACTAAATCCCACATGCCACAACTAAGAGTTTGCAAGCCACAACCAAGGATCCCACATGTTACAACAAAGACTGACAATCCCGTGAGCTGCAACTAAGGCTGCCGCAGGCAAATAAATAAACTTTTCTTAATGTTAAAAAAAAAAAAAAACTACCTCAGAGAAAACCTCGGATCTAGATGGCTTCACTGGTGAGTTTCACCAAACATTAAAGGAATAATTAATGACAACTCACAAACTTCCAGAACAACAGAAGATGAGGAAACACGTCCCATAGTATAACATGAAGCCAGAATAACTCTGATACCAAAACAAAGACATCAAATGAAAAGTATAGACTAGTATCTCTTACAAATATGGATGAAAAATCCTCTACAAAACACCAGCAAACTGACTGCAGCAATATATACAAAGGACTATATACATTGTGGCCAAGTGTGATTTATCCCAGGAATATAAGGTTAAACATCCAAAAATTAATTAATTAATATAATACACCACTTCCCTGGTGGTTCAGATGGTAAAGTATCTGCCTACAACGTGGGAGACCCAGGTTCAATCCCTGGGTCGAGAAGATCTCCTGGAGAAGGAAATGGCAACCCACTCCAGTATTCTTGCCTGGAAAATCCCATGGACGGAGGAGCCTGGTAGGCTCCAGTCCATGGGGTCACAAAGAGTTGGACATGACCTGAGTGACATCACTTCACATCAATGGAATAAAGGATAAAAACCACATTATAATCTTGGTAGACACAGTGAACACATTTGACCAAATCAAACACCCAATCATGATAAAAACTCAACAAGCTAGCAGGGCACTTCCTCAACCTAATAGTGGAAATTGATGAAAATCCCAGAGCCTAAATCAAACTTAGTTATAGAATACTGAATGCTCTGTTCCTCATTTTAGGGGGAAAATAGAGTACCTGCTCTCACCACTACTTTTCAATAATTCTGAAAATTAAAGCTAAGGAAATTTGGCAAGACTATAAAATAAAAAGCATTCAGTTAGAAAAGAAAGAAGCAAATCTATCTCTCTTTATACATGACATGATCTTCTAGAGAGAATCCTAAGAAATCTATTTTTTTAACTATTAGAAATAATAAGGAAGTTCAGCAAAGTTGCAGGACCCAAATCACTATATGAAAATTAACTGTATTCCTATATACCTGCAAATAAAATAAAAACTGAAATTAAGAAACTGCAATTCTAGGGAATTCCCTGACAGTCCAGTAGTTACAATTCTGCACTCCCAATACAGGGGGGCATGGGTTCAATCTAGGGAACTAAGATCCTGGAAGGCATGCAGTGCAACCAATAAAAAAAACAGAGAAAAGAAGAAGAAATTGCACTTCTAACAGATCAGAAGTAATACTAAAATACTCAGGAATAAATATAGCAAAGTAAGTGAAAATCACTCTCTGAAAACTATAAAACTGTTGAAAGAGATTAAAGCAATGTGAACAACATCAGATGGAATGTCCATGCTCACATATAGGACTTTAAAATGTTAAGATAAAGATACTTCCTCAAATTGATCCACAGATAACACACAATGCCCATCAAAACACCAGCAGGATACAGTGTCCCACTAGGACCATTTTCCACTCATAAATCATTCTCCACAAATCTTTTCAAAGAGTAATAAGGGCCTGGAGAATGATAGAAAAGACAATTCATGACTTGATAAGAGGCTTAACCCCTATTTTGCTCTCTGGTCCTAACCATTTCCCACTGGAGGAGTTTACACTGTGTTGACTCTCGCCTCATCCCTGGAGGCAGTTGAGCTAACCTCACCAGTACTTACGAACTGTTCTCCTGGGCCATGCCTGCCTCTGAGACTGCTCTGGGTCAGTCTTCTCAAAGAAGGGAAGAGACTGTTTTCAACAGAGGAGCAGGATAGCATACTATTTTAAGATAGTCCAATAATAAGCAGACTAGATAGAAAACCCACAAACTCTCCCTAGAAGCATCTAAAAATTCTAGATTAAATATAACAAATTTCCTTTAAATGAACAGTCTGGCTTACAAGAAACCACAAGCAATCCCTAAGGATCAAAAACAAAGAAGCAGCTAAACGTCAGACAGCCCACTAGAGCCAACACCACTAATCTTGGAGAATATAAGCGGGGATCTAGGTAAACTAGAGAACTTGAGTTTTAACTCTCAAAGACAGGAACCACGTGTGAGCTGAAGATTTGAAGGAAAACTACTACGTAAGGCCTTGCTGCTCAAAGATTACATCCTCAGTGAAGCGGGGGTCAGCGGGTGGGGGGATGAATAAATAATCTACTAAGTAGGGAGCAGACAAATACTATCAGCTGTGCTTCAAGGTTAAGGAAAAGTCTCCTCAGGAAATTAGAAATCATGAGCCTATGTAACAGAAGGAGGGGTGTGGGGGAGGGGGGGAGAGAGAGAGAGAGAGAGAGTGTAGTTTCATCTTGTTTTGCCCATCCTAATAATTCAGCAGCCTTCATGCCAAGAAACAAATATAAAAATTAGTCAGTGACACCCTGGAGTGATCGGCAGAAGCCAACAGAATAACCACCCAACAGGATTACATCTACAACCCAAACCACACAGAATTTAACATTAAAGATACCAAATATGGTATCACAAGACAAAATCTACATGCATGAGGAAATAATCCATTGAGAGAGAGAACAGTCAGAAATAGAAACAGGTATGCAGGAACTTGAAACTACCATTTCCCACTGGAGGAGTTTACACTGTGTTGACTCTCGCCTCATCCCTGGAGGCAGTTGAGCTAACCTCACCAGTACTTACGAACTGTTCTCCTGGGCCATGCCTGCCTCTGAGACTGCTCTGGGTCAGTCTTCTCAAAGAAGGGAAGAGACTGTTTTCAACAGAGGAGCAGGATAGCATACTATTTTAAGATAGTCCAATAATAAGCAGACTAGATAGAAAACCCACAAACTCTCCCTAGAAGCATCTAAAAATTCTAGATTAAATATAACAAATTTCCTTTAAATGAACAGTCTGGCTTACAAGAAACCACAAGCAATCCCTAAGGATCAAAAACAAAGAAGCAGCTAAACGTCAGACAGCCCACTAGAGCCAACACCACTAATCTTGGAGAATATAAGCGGGGATCTAGGTAAACTAGAGAACTTGAGTTTTAACTCTCAAAGACAGGAACCACGTGTGAGCTGAAGATTTGAAGGAAAACTACTACGTAAGGCCTTGCTGCTCAAAGATTACATCCTCAGTGAAGCGGGGGTCAGCGGGTGGGGGGATGAATAAATAATCTACTAAGTAGGGAGCAGACAAATACTATCAGCTGTGCTTCAAGGTTAAGGAAAAGTCTCCTCAGGAAATTAGAAATCATGAGCCTATGTAACAGAAGGAGGGGTGTGGGGGAGGGGGGGAGAGAGAGAGAGAGAGAGAGTGTAGTTTCATCTTGTTTTGCCCATCCTAATAATTCAGCAGCCTTCATGCCAAGAAACAAATATAAAAATTAGTCAGTGACACCCTGGAGTGATCGGCAGAAGCCAACAGAATAACCACCCAACAGGATTACATCTACAACCCAAACCACACAGAATTTAACATTAAAGATACCAAATATGGTATCACAAGACAAAATCTACATGCATGAGGAAATAATCCATTGAGAGAGAGAACAGTCAGAAATAGAAACAGGTATGCAGGAACTTGAAACAATATGAGAGAAACATTAAAACTAAGTTAGGCTATAACTAAGACATGGAATGACTCAGATATGCAAGAAAAAAAAAAAAATCAGGCAGGGAATTCCCTGGTGGTCCAGTGGTTAGGAAATGAAGCATGCAAGATTCTTCCACTCCAAGTAATATTCAAAATGCTGACCTCTTGAAAATAAATACTGAAATATATATAATACATCTGAATAGCATGCCTAGTTCATAATATCAACATTGTAAAGCTGGCTAGATATGGTTAGATATGATGCTAACCTTTGGGATCAAGTATTAAAAAAGCAAAATATGCTGTTAGAGAAATTCACATCTTTGTCTTTCTTGAGACTGAACCAGAAACCAAGCAGCAGATGTAGCCCTATTGCCGAGGATTAAATCAAGCTCTGAGCATTCTAACCATCATGATTATTATCCTGTTTTTACTTATAGTATCTTTCTAGAAACTGACTTACAGAAGCTCATATTAAGAGGAAGTATTGACTTGAGCAGGCATTGCTTGCTTCCCATTGGGTAGCCTGGCAACTCTTATTCTAAACTATGAATCATAATCTTTGGTTTAAAAAAAAAAAGTGGCTAAAAGTTTTTAAAATATCAAAACTACCACCTCTGCTTCTGGAAGGATAAATGTCAAAGATTTAAAACTCACACCAACTCTTTTGAAAGCAGTTTTGCCAAAGTTTAGAAAGTGTCCACAAAGCTAGGAACAAAGTACTCAAAGAACATGAATGAACAAAGTACTCATGCTCTTTGAGGTAACAGCTTACAGAAGCAGGCTACTCTGGAACATCAATACTGAAACATAAGTAAATAGGAAAGAGTGAAAATATAAGTAATTTTGGACTATCCATGTCAACAGTCACCTCCAGGACAACACAGCATAGAGAATTAACTATTCTATGATATGAAAAAGAAAATTGTAAGTGAAAGGTTGCTGTTACGCTTGAAATAAAAACAGTGACTGTCCACAGTTCAGATACTTTTCTCTCTCAATTTATCTATGAATGAAAGCACAGCCTGAGATAGATACACTGAAAATAAAAACATGATGAAAAGAGTGTCCCAATTAAAATTAAATTAAAATTTTTTAAAACGAGAAGAGTGAATTTTAAATCTACTACAGGCTTGATGATAACACAAGCTTTCTTCTGTAGGACTTTACTATTGGTAAATGCCTTACTTTATCAATCAAGAATGACATTAAAGTAACAGTTTTCTCACTGTTTCATGAATATTTTGTAGATATAAACTAACCAAACTATCAGTTAAAACAAATTATTAGTAAAGAAGCCAGAAATGAATAGTCAAAAAAAAAATTAAATGATATGTATGCAAAACAAGTTTTAATTGCTTGATTTAATTATTTTAAGCAAAAGATAAATATTTTAAATGTAGGGACCAAAAAAGGAAGACAAGACAAAATGAAAGCTAGTGGAAGGGATGGAATTCCAGTTGAGCTATTTCAAATCCTGAAAGATGATGCTGTGAAAGTGCTGCACTCAATATGTCAGCAAATTTGGAATACTCAGCCATGGCCACAGGGCTGGAAAAGGTCCGTTTTCATTTCAATCCCAAAGAAAGGCAATGCCAAGGAATGCTCTAACTACTGCACAATTCCACTCATCTCACATGCTAATAAAGTAATGCTCAAAATTCTCCAAGCCAGGCTTCAGCAATATGTGAACCATGAACTTCTAGATATTCAAGGTGGTTTTAGAAAAGGCAGGGGAACCAGAGCTCAAATTGCCAACATCCGCTGGATCATCAAAAAAGCAAAAGAGTTCCAGAAAAACATCGATTTCTGCTTTATTGACTATGCCAAAGCCTTTGACTGTATGGATCACAACAAACAGTGGAAAATTCTGAAAGAGATGGGAATACCAGACCACCTGACCTGGCTCTTGAGAAACCTGTATGCAGATCAGGAAGCAACAGTTAGAACTGGACATGGAACAACAGACTGGATCCAACTAGGAAAAGGAGTACGTCAAGGCTGTATATTGTCACCCTGCTTATTTAACTTATATGCAGAGTACATCATGAGAAACGCTGGGCTAGAGGAAGCACAAGCTGGAATCAAGATTGCCGGGAGAAATAACAATAACCTCAGATATGCAGATGGCACCACCCTTATGGCAGAAAGTGAAGAAGAACTAAAAAGCCTCTTGATGAAAGTGAAAGAGGAGCGTGAAAAAGTTAGCTTAAAGCTCAACATTCAGAAAACTAAGATCATGGCATCCGGTCCCATCATTTCATGGGAAATAGATGGGGAAACAGTGGAAACAGTGTTTTGGGGGGCGCCAAATCACTGCAGCCATGCAATTAAGACACTTACTCCTTGGAAGGGAAGTTATGACCAACCTAGACAGCATATTAAAAAGCAAAGACATCATTACTTTGCCAACAAAAGTCTGTCTAGTCAAGGCTATGGTTTTTCCAGTGGTCGTGTATGGATGTGAGAGTTGGACTATAAAGAAAGCTGAGCACCGAACAATTGATGCTTTTGAACTATGGCATTGAAGAAGACTCTTGAGAGTCCCTTGGACTGCAAGGAGATCCAACCAGTCCATCCTAAAGAAAATCAGTCCTGGGTGTTCATTGAACGGACTGATGCTGAAGATGAAACTCCAATACTTTGCCCACCTGATGTGAAGAGCTGACTCATTGGAAAAGACCATGATGCTGGCAAAGATTAAGGGCAGGAGGAGAAGGGGATGACAGAGGATGAGATGGCTGGATGGCATCACCAACTCAGTGGACATGGGTTTGGGTAGACTCTGGCAGTTGGTGATGGATAGGAAGGCTTGGCGTGCTGCGGTTCATGGGGTCGCAAAGAGTCAGACATGACTGAGCAACTGAACTGAACTTCTGAATAAAATTTTAAAGTCACAAACATTGAAGTCTCTGCATTAAATTACTACACAATAAAAGCTGACATTACCAATAGGTCCTGTTATCAAAAGTAGCGTGAAAGAGTAAAAAACAGTAACTTAGCAAAGTACAACTACTTACATTTCATTCCATAAGGTAAGGTAAGGTGAAGTCGCTCAGTCGTGTCCGACTCTTTGCGACCCCATGGACTGTAACCTACTAGGCTTCTCCGTCCATGGGATTCTCCAGGCAAGAATACTGGAGTGGGTTGCCATTTCCTTCTCCAGGGGATCTTCCCGACCCAGGGATCGAACCTGGGTCTCTCGCATTGGAGGCAGAAGCTTTAACCTCTGAGCCACCAGGGAAGTTCCAATAATTTATATACTTTCCCCACGGGACTTTTTTCTCCTCATTCATAGTCTACTACTGCTACAAATGCCTGCTGTGATAAAAAACCTCCAGTAACATTAGTTATCATTTTGCTCATGTCCAATCAGCATTAGTCTTCCATTTTTTTAAATCAAACTTTCAGCTGAGCACAGTACAACATTTAGGAAGGTCAAACAGTTAGAGCATCCCCTTAGTGACACAGAGTTATCCTGTGAGGAAATGTGCTCCCATAAGGCAGCACTGCACAAACATTGCATTAATAGCTAGCTCTTTTAACTTTCTCATGCTCTGCCTAAATGTACTTGGCGACCAGAATCCCTCTACAAACTATTTATGCTAATCTAACGCCAGTGTTCTTGCCTGGAGAATTTCAGGGATTGCAGAGCCTGGTGGGCTGCCATCTATGGGGTCGCACAGAGTCGGACACAACTGAAGCGACTTAGCAGCAGCAGCAGCAGCCAGCTTTTAAAGCCTCGAAAATAAAATAGTTAAGACACATATTGAAGACATTATGAGGTTTCCATTTTGCTTAATACAAGAATAAGCAATAGGTATTTTTTAAACTGTGTACCTTTTCAGGCCAACAACAACAAAACCCTCCATCTTTCACTTTTTTCTATTTGATCCAAAATAAGATCCTAACTCAAATAAAGCAAATATACTTACAGAACTAGCATCGACATCACTGTGGATGGCAACCGTCTTAATGCCCATCTTCTTGCAAGTTTTAATAACCTATATTAAAATATATTAATGTTATCTACAATAGTAATTCATGTTTAAAGGGATTTAATAGTAAAATTCACAGAGTAAAATGAAAAATAAGATTAAAATTCCACTCACCCGACACGCAATTTCTCCTCTATTAGCAATAAGAATTTTATCAAAAGTCTAAAGAGAGGAAAACAAACATGTAAGAAACTGTTAACTCTCACTATGAGACCAGAAAACATCAAGCTTTGTTTGCCACAGTCACCACTGGGCATAATCCTAACAAGCACTACTTCCAGCATGGTATTAGATACTGTGCATGTGTTCACTTACAACCAGGCTACTACTAAACTCACCTGGCAGGATCTGGCCTTACAATTACCCTGTTAAAAAAGTATCGATTGATGAGGTTCAATAATTCATAAAGGAACTACATTTCTTGCCAAAAGATAATCTTCAAATGAGATTTCAGAAAACTAAAAAACTTTAGTTAAAACTGCTTGAGAGTTTACTTGATTTCTAAATTCAGAGAAATTCTAAATGTTATGTTTCTCAAAGTCAAGTCTGATATAATGTATATTCCATCTCTTTGGGATTGGGGCATAGCATTAAGTGATATTTTCAACAACTCAGAACAGATAAACTAGTTATGCTTTTACCCAAAGAGTTCCAGACCACGCAGGTTATGCTATTTGAGTATAATGTTGAGTTAATGCTACTGAGTATAAATGTTGAGTATAACATTAAGTATAATGCTAAGTTTGAATAACCACATTTTGAAACAGCTAAGGCCACACAATATAAAAAGATGTTCCATTTTGTGTAGGGTGAGACACCTAAATTCTTAGCCCAACTTTGCCATTAATGACCTATTTCACTCTAAGTAAATCAGTCTCTGAGGACTGCAATCTCTTGATTTCCACATAAATAAACTGATAACAGCATTCTAGTGGGAAACTATTTAACAAGGTTCTCTCCTGACTCTAGAACTGAACAAGCTACTCTTTGTAAAGAAATGCACATGAACAATTTTAAGTAACTTGGATGCTATACATTAGTACACAATGATTGCTGGGTCAGTGAACTGTTGCATGTTAAATGGACCCTTTTTTAAAGTTTTAGTTATATTTCTAAAAGAAAAGTTAAAGATATATATGATCTTAAAAGTACTCTTAAATAACTTAAAGTAATATGTTAACCTGAAAGCACATTACAAAATCTCAGAACTGCAAAAGGCCTTTAAAATCTTGACTGAACCTTTATAGGTTCAGCCCACACAAGGGCTAACCCACCCAACTGAAACAAGCCTCCACCTGGGCCCAGAAAACACCCTAATCCCACCTAGGGCTTGGAGCTATAAAATCGTGTGTGTGTGTGCGTGTGTGCGCGTGTGTGCGTGCGCGTGTGTGAGCGCGCGGGTGCATGCATGTGTGCGCGTGCATGTGTGCGCACGCCGTGCACGTGTTAAGTTGCTTCAGTCGTGTCTGATTCTTTGCGACCCCATGGACTGTGGCCCAGCAGGCTCCTCTGTCCTTGGTGTAAAATCACGTGTGTGTGTATGTGTTCAATCGCGTCTGACTCTTTGCGACTCTACGGACTATCACTTGCCAGGCTCCTCTGTTCATTGGATTCTCCAGGCAAGAATACTGGAGTGGCATGCCATTCCTGCTAAACAGTAAGCATATATTAAGAAAACCTGTTCCTACTTCCCTAACTGGATCTTTAAACACTGATTAAATATTAAACAGACTACCTCAAATAAAAGCAGGACAAACACTGGAACTTACACATTAAGCAACACATTAACAACAAATTATAATAATATTACAGGGAGTACAAATTCCATCCTAATTTCTATGGAAGAAGTAGAATGAAGGTTAAGAGCTAGTCTGAAGCCAACCTAGGCCAGTTGGAATCCCAACACTACCACGTGTTCCCCTGTGGACCAGCCAGCCTACTGAACGCTCATTTCCCAGTTCGTAAAATGGGAGTAAGAGCTACCTGACACGGAGGTTGCAGGAATCTGAAGTCACACCATAAAGGGTTTAGTGTAGGCCTAGCGTCCACTATATACTCAGTACGTGTTAGCCAGAGTGTTGTTATTCGATCCTTTGGGCGGCAAACCAGATTACCAATCTAGGAATGAGATTCTGTCTCTTGGGGGCAAATCTGTGCCGGCATGACTGCGGCGCCTGACACATTCCCATTCGTCTCTGTTCAGGGCTTCTGATGGTTAGTGTTATGCACACCCTGACTGGGCCACAGGGTGTCCAGGTGAGACATTTTTTCTGACGGTGTCTGTGATGGTGTTTCCAGATGAGGCTAACGTGTGAATCAGGGGACTTGGTAAAGCAGACAGCCCTCCCCAGTGTGGCTGGGCACCATCCAGTCCATGGAGGGCCTAACAGACTAAAACATGGAGGGAGAGGACTAGTTTTGCCTCCCAGGTTGAGCTGGGATGTTGGTCTTCTCCTACCCTTGGACCTGGGACTTACACCATCAGCTTTCCTGGTTCCCAGACCTTTGGACCTGGACTAGACCTACACACCAGCTTTCCAAGGTGTCCAGCTTGCAAAGAGCAGACTGCCAGGGACTTCTCAGCCTCCTTAATTAGGTGTGTTGGTGGTCTAGTTGTCTCCGACTCCCTGTGACCCCAGGGACTGTAGCCTGCCAGGCCCTTCTGTCCATGAGATTCTCCAGGCAAGAATACTGGAGTGAGGAGCCTTTCCCTTCTCCAGGGGATATTCCCGACCCAGGGATTGAACCCAAGTCTTCTGCACTGCAGGCAGATTCTTTACCATCTGAGCCACCAGGGAAACCCAGGAATTAGGTGAGCCAATTAAAAAAATAAAAGACATTTCCATATGTCTCTTATTGGTTCTGTTTCTCTCAAGAACCCTAACAGAGGACTATTAATGGATTACCAGTTAGCACACAAGTTCAACAAAGCTAATACCAATTAATTTTCCATGCCTAAGGTTTTAACTAACAAACGAATATGGTTCAGATCTTAGAAGGTAAAAACGGGGACACATATTAGGGACACCCAGGTCCTTGCCCCAAAGGCAACAATCACTACTAGTTTCCTGAATATTCTTCCAGATAGGCTATGAGTATAAAATAACATACAAATGAATAAATTTAAACCTACTTCTTTTTTTGGCCACATGACACAGTTTGCGGGATCTTAGTTCCCCGACCAGGAATTGAACCTTCACCCTCGGCAGTGAGAAAGCAGTCTTAACCACTGGACCATCAGAGAACTCCCTAAACCAACTTTACACCTCCCGTCTGCATCAACAAGTACAGGTAAATGTCAAGTGCATTTGATAACTTCAATGTACAATACGGCACAATCACAACAAAGTGTGTTAAGTGCTACAATCACAAAAAAGTGTGTTAAGTGCTGTGTTAAATGCAGCAAAAGGAAAGAGTGAATAGTGTACGTTAATAACGCAGTGATATTGAAAGCAGATGGTAGCACAAAAACTACAAGTAATTTTTAAGATAGCTCAAGCACAAAATACAGTATGGGGTGCTGTGGTAAATAAAGCTGGGGTAAAAATGCCCGATTAAGAAAGGATTTATATGTCATTTAAAGACCTGGGACTGGGAAGTCCCTGGTAGTCAAGCGGTTAAAATTCCACACTTCCACTGCAGGAGGCACAGGTTCTATTCCTGGTCAGGGAACTAAGATCCCACGTGCCTCTCTGCATGGCCAAAAACAAAAGACAATAAAATAAAATATATGAAAGTTAATTTCACCTGTTTATTTTTAATACGGCTACTAGAAAATAAAAAATTATATATGTCCTGCAATTGTCTTCACTTTACATTTCTATTGAGCTACGGTGAATATAGATCCTTTATTCTCCAAATTTCAAGATTCTTTTGAGTAGTTTTGTAGACTTTGGCTATTTAGAAGACCACTTCATTCTCAAATAATCATTCATATTAGTTCTACTTTCAGTTCAGTTCAGTCGCTCAGTCGTGTCCGACTCTGTGACCCCATGAATTGCAGCACACCAGGCCTCCCTGTACATCACCAACTCCCAGAGTTCAGTCAGACTCATGTCCATCGGGTCCGTGATGCCATCCAGCCATCTCATCCTCTGCCGTCCCCTTCTCCTCCTGCCCCCAATCCCTCCCAGCAGTCTTTTCCAATGAGTCAACTCTTCGCATGAGGTGGCCAAAGTACTGGAGTTTCAGCTTTAACATCAATTCTTCCAAAGAAATCCCAGGGCTGATCTCCTTTAGAATGGACTGGTTGGATCTCCTTGCAGACCAAGGGACTCTCAAGAGTCTTCTCCAACACCACAGTTCAAAAGCATCAATTCTTCGGCGCTCAGCCTTCTTCACAGTCCAACTCTCACATCCATACATGACCAC
>SJYT01044818.1:168175-182869 GCA_006410635.1 Cephalophus harveyi
TATTGCTGAAGCCTGGCTTGGAGGATTTTGAGCATTACTTTACTAGCATGTGAGATGAGTGCAATTGTGCGGTAATTGGAGCATTCTTTTGCATTGCCTTTCTTTGGAATTGGAATGAAAACTGACCTTTTCCAGTCCTGTGGCCACTGCTGAGTTTTCCAAATTTGCTGGCATATTGAGTGCAGCACTTTCACAGCATCATCTTTCAGGATTTGAAACAGCTCAACTGGAATTCCATCACCTCCACTAGCTTTGTTCGTAGTGATGCTTTCTAAGGCCCACTTGACTTCACATTCCAAGATGTCTGGCTCTAGATTAGTGATCACATCATCATGATTATCTGGGTCGTGAAGATCTTTTTTGTACAGTTCTTCCGTGTATTCTTGCCACCTCTTCTTAATATCTTCTGCTTCTGTTAGGTCCAGACCATTTCTGTCCTTTATCGAGCCCATCCTTGCATGAAATGTTCCCTTGGTATCTCTAATTTTCTTGAAGAGATCTCTAGTCTTTCCCATTCTGTTATTTTTCTCTATTTCTTTGCATTGATCGCTGAAGAAGGCTTTCTTATCTCTTCTTGCTATTCTTCGGAACTCTGCATTCAGATGCTTATATCTTTCCTTTTCTCCTTTGCTTTTCACTTGTCTTCTTTTCACAGCTATTTGTAAGGCCTCCTCAGACAGCCATTTTGCTTTTTTACATTTCTTTTCCATGGGGGATGGTCTTGATCCCTGTCTCCTGTACAATGTCACGAACCTCTGTCTTTAATTCATCAGGCACTCTATCTATCAGATCTAGTCCCTTAAATCTATTCCTCACTTCCACTGTATAATCATAAGGGATTTGATTTAGGTCATACCTGAAAGGTCTACTGGTTTTCCCTACTTTCTTCAATTTAAGTCTGAATTTGGCAATAAGGAGTTCATGAACTGAGCCACAGTCAGCTCCTGGTCTTGTTTTTGTTGACTGTATACTTTATTGACATTCAATTTGAACCATCTCTTCTTAACCAAAACTCTTCTCTGCCTCTTTGATGCCTTTATTGTCACCAAATCATGTTTTACCTCTGATCACCACTTCCAGCTCCTTTATTTCTCCATTACAGGCCTCAGACATTATCATATACCAAGATTTTAACCGATACTCCCTTGTCACAAAATTTACAATACCCATAACTGCCTTCACTCAAAAATAGTTACAAATATTAAGTAAATGAAAAAAAATTAATAGTTTAATTAAAGTCTTTCAACTGCCTAGTCTAAGAAAGAATATATTAGTGATCCTGCTGAAAACAAGGGAAATACATTGGGCATTTATTCAATTTGCGGTATAGGTACAAATACAAAATTAAAGCCACGGGTTGTGGTCCACAGTGGAAAAAGGGACAAACACTGAACACCTATAAAACCTATGATGCATAGCAATAAAAAATGACACAGCATCAATAAAATGGAACCTGCCTGGTGAACACAATGTGAAGGCAACGAAACGGTTTAACTTAGCGGTTAAAACGATTTTTGAAATACTTACTTTTTCATTAGAATCATATCCAGCTGAACACAGAGTACGAGACACGACTAAGTACCGTCTTGAATAATGAGGAACATGCTACCAAAAGAAAGAAAAGAAAAAAAAAATGAAAGTGAAATAAACTACAGATACTTGAATGAGCTTTAAAAATATTTTTCAGGGTAATTCTTCCAGTATGCTTCTGGCTACAGTGTTTCATCGATCAATATATGTAGTTCTAAGCAATATACCGTAACTATAGAAGGTAAGCCCCAACTAGACACATTCCCTTGGCACACATGAGAATCCAAAGACATCAAAACAATCTCCAGAAAAGTGTAAGAGTCAATGGGTCAAATAAAATCTGAAGAAAAGTCTTTCTGATCATGCAGACAGATATAGCAGGATCAGAATGTCACATACCACACAGAACTTTATACAACATAAAACAAGCGTCTTTGCTTTCAAAAAGCTTCAATTTTAACAGGGCCCAGAAAATAACAAAATATTTTTTATTTGCTAATGTCTGACACATGATTTCTTATTTTACTTATTCTGGTGTAAATGTGGCTTGGCAGATAAAAATGAAAAGGTTAACACTAATAATCAAGTTCACTTTAATTCATTACCATATATGTGTGTGCGAAAAAGTATATCTTGAGCCTTTAAAACATTAAGAATCACTAATAAAGGTTATAGTAAAGGTTTACGAAAATAATTTATCCTATAGTCACTGATGAAGGTAAATCAAGAAAAAAGCGGGGTGAGGGTGGTGGGAAAAGACAACAGGTACTCAGAATTTTCTAACAGCTCAAACAGGAAGCAGGTAATTTACAACAATTTAAAATGAAAAAGATGAATCCAATTATCTTTTTTAGAAGTAACAAGCGCCAAATTACAAAATGTAATCTTTATGCAGAAGTGAAAGTAACAGAGAAGAAAGATACACTTTACAAAATAAAACCTAGTAAAACCTACCACACCAAGTAAAAAGGACTGGTGATGAATAATGAGCTGAAAATGGGAAGAAAACTGACTTCACTACCGTCTCCCTTTCCCAGACCAAAATTTACAGTTCTGCGAGCATCCCTGTGAATTCCAACTCCAATTTAGAAAACTGAGTCTCAAGAATTTTAATTTTGCAGAAATGTCAAGTCTAGGCTGCAATGGTAAAGAAAACTTAAACACAGATCTGGTAAAAGCATTATTAATTTATTTTGAGGTAATATAAATTGTGGCACTTCCACATTAATACTAAACATCTGTGCAAAGAGATGATTTGGCGTTTAAAAATAAATATATACCAAGGGGGTACACCACCACTTCTTTGTGATCAAAAAAAATTCAGTCTTCCACTGCCCTCAGCAGAATAGCTATAATCTGGCAACTTTACTCTCACATCAGATTTAACAGGATAAAGGTAACACCTCCTCACTTAAAAACCATATATTGTGTTTATAGCTTAGCCAATGCAGAAGGCAAACTCAGAATAAAGAAAAGGTCTTCCCTAGTGGCTCAGTGGTCAAGAATGCGCCTGTCAGTGCAGGAGGCGGGTTAGATCCCTGGGTTGGAAAGAACACCTGGAGAAGGAAATGGCAAATCACTCTAGCATTCTTGCCTGGGAACTCCCATGGACACAGGAGCCTGGCGGGCCGCAGTCCATGAGGTCACAGAAGAGTAGGACATGACTTAGCAACTAAACAACAATAAAGAAAAAAAGAAAAGCAAAAGCTACCTGGGATTTCTCACATTTAGTCTGCACCAAGGCAGCACTAGGATACTTACACAAGAAAAGTAAAGAGCATACCAGCTTCCTAACAATTTTATAAAATGAAAACAGCTTACAGTTCTACCAATTTTCCCTAATACCATAAGGCACATAACAGTCAGTTGTAGGAATATGTCAAAATATCCTTTCACAAAAGTATATACAAGAAAGGATTTTACAAAAATCATACATGTGTCTTTAATTACTAACAAATAAAGGGCATAACTGATTCCTGATGGCAAAAGCCAAACGTGAGTCTTTCAGAGACAAAACACAATCTGGGGTAGACATTTTAGGTATTCTGATTAGCTTTGGGGAGAGTAAACAGTGATGTTTATGTCTGGGGAAGGGAACACTTCCCCACCTACCGCCTAGAACAGAACTCTGGGAGAAGAGATCAAAGAGCCTGAGTTCTAATCCTAGCTCAGTCTGACACTATTTCCAGGACTAGAGCAAACCACTTTAACTCCCCAGGTGTGTTACTTAGGCGCTTGCGTGCTAGGTCACTTCAGTCATGTACTACTCTGTGCGACCCCATGGACTGTCGCCGACCAGATGCCTCTGTCCATGGAATTCTCCAGGCAAGAATACTGGAGCGGGTAGCCATTCCCTCCTCCAGGGAATCTTCCCGACCCAGGGATCGAATTCAGGTCTCCTGCACTGCAGCCAGATTCTTTACCATCTGAGTCACCAGGGAAGCCCAGTTTCCTCTAAAGTCTCTACTAATCTACATCACTGTCATTCAAAACACAAAAGCTTATTACAGAGATTCTAACATGTGTGAACATCTGACAATTATGAAGAATATGCAGTTAACCCAAACCGAACGTGTAGTCCAAGAAGACGGTGACAGGGATCTTACTGCCGGACAGCTAGCTCCGAGAGCAAGAAAGTTGTTGGTGAGTTGTTTGGTAGAAATGGAGCTAATTTCACAGATTCGAATAAACATGACTGAAGCATTAAGTTTCTAGAATACCTTTGGGAATAAAAGCCTCAGGATTCTATCTCATCAGATGGGCTCATGAAAAAATGGACTAAACTTGGTCCTCAAGGGACAGTTTCTAACCCAGAAGAATCAGACATCTCCATGTGGCCAAGCTCTGGGAGAGGTTTGGATCAGCCGACTCAGTGTACTCTACATTCACTCAGGAAACTGGTAATAACAGAAAACTCAAATTTTAAAATGTCTACACCACACAGTTCTTGACACTAAATCAACTCTATTACTAATCGTTGCTGTTGTTCAGTTGCTAAGTCGTGTCCATCTCTTTGCAACTCCACAGACTGCAGCCCGCCAGGCTTCCCTGTACTTCACTATCTCCCAGAGTTTGCTCAAACTCATGTTCACTATTACAAGTTGCTGCTGCTGCTGCTGCTGCTAAGTTGCTCCAGTCGTGTCCGACTCTGTGTGACCCCATAGCACACCTGGCCAAAATGTAGGAGACAAGCTATAGCAGTACACATGGATCAAATTGGGTTTGTTTTTTCATTTTTTTATTGCTATTTTTAAATACTTGGCTCTGACGATCTAACAGACTATATTTTACCACCATTATCAAAAAAAAAAAAAAGCATACAGCTTGTATACAAATGAATTTGTGATCACTGGACCCCAAAATTGAAAAACACAGGTGCCCCTAATTAGCCAAGTACCTGGAAGTAAAAATGATGCAACCAGTCAGAACCTTAGCAGCAGAACACACCTACAGAGGAAAAACAGGAAGTTGAGCCATTCCCACAGCAAGCCCAGAGTCGTTTGCAGTCAGCAGTATACTGCTCTCTTGCGCTCGTTTACCCCTGGCAGAGCTTCAACAAAGTTCAAAGCTATAATGTACACCAGTCAAAAATCAGATAATTTTATAGAGCTACAACATAATTTTTTTTAAAAAAATACAAGGAACGAGTTAGTAGAAATCTGCTAATTTGGACCTCTACATAGAATTTTTAATGTTTCTTATTTCTGTTAGGCATATAAAAAACAGGCTACAAGCCCAGTCCAAAACTCTTTAAAGGTATGTCCTAGAATAAGAGTTCAACGGAAAAATGTTAACCAAGTCCATCTATAAAGACTATTTAGTCTATCACGGCTGAAAGGAGAAAGGTCAGTGTGTGCAAAATGACTTCCAGGGAACAGACTGCTCGGCTTCTCTTCTGCAAGAATAAAGATTTTCTATAGTTTCCACACTTGGATGAGAAGTGCCAGCTAGCAAGGCAGCCCATGGCAGGAGCATGGCCTTCTGAGGTCACCACAAAGGTGAAGGCCCAGGCCAGCGCTTACTCCACTGCTTCACAGGCAGTGAAGTACTCCACAGGCACACAACGCTGAGCGAGAATTTCTCTGGACCCCAGTTTTCATCTGTAAAATGTACAACATGACACCTCCCTTGCTTTCCTGCAGAGCTGTCTTTAAAAAACAAACAAAAAACCCAAAACACACAAGCCTTTATAAACTGTAACGCACCAACGAAATGTGAGGTATTACCCAACAACTAAATCCAATTATGCAGCTGTAACTTTCTTTCTTAAAATTACCCCAGACCATTTGGGAGTTATCATTAGAGTAATAATGGAGTAATTAAGAGCTCCGATCTAGACTCAGATTCAGGCCCTGGTTGGGAAACTGGCTCAGCCATTTCTTCAAAACAAGAGTTTTTCTCATAAAAACTGGGCATAAAACCACTTATCTAGGACTTAACACTGACGTGAGGATTAAATAAGAAAATGCCTAGCACAATTTTGCGTATGTTATAGTAAGAATGAAGTAACTGTTAACAAAAAAAAGGGTACAGCTTTTACACAAACTGTTCAGAGGCCTTCCAACCATTGCCAACAGGGAAATACCCTTTTCTAACCTAAGCCAGCACCTACTTTCACATTTTTCTGCTTGTGGCCTCAGGTGGCAGCCCAAACTCACAAATCCACTAAACTCAAGTTTAAAGCACAATTTAAAAACTAAACCCTACCAAATCCAGAACTCTTAACATTACCACAGGGGCATTCAAGTGAGTAATACTAGAACAACTCCACTGACAGGCTAACTCATTAGCACAATGCATTCTACTTCAAAGAAGCCATCCTCAAAACTATGGGCCTTGTTAGTGATTCATCTTCAAAATCTCCAGGAAAAGCTCTCTTCCCACGCTTCATGACACAGAGCTGGTAAGCAAGAGCCAACTGCATCTTCCAGCATTTTAAGAGACACAGAATGACGCGGGAAAACGCCCTCTTTAAAACACTGCCAGAAGTCGGGCCTTTTCATTGTGATGTCCAGGCCTTACCACTTAAAAATAGCTTTTCTTTCACTTACAGTGACTATGTAGCCTACAGGACTTCACTAGCTATCCCAATCTTCAGCTGTCTGCCAAGACTCATTTGGCAAGCTAGGTTGAATACCTAATATTAGAGAGAGATGATAAAATCTCAAGATTTACATCAACTATTTCTCAATTATTTCTCAATATTAGGGCTTCCCTGATAACTCAGTTGGTAAAGAATCGGCCTGCAACGCAGGAAACCCCGGTTCAATTCCTGGGTTGGGAAGATCTGCTGGAGTAGGGATAGGCTACCCATTTCAGTATTCTTGGGCTTCCTTTGTGGCTCAGCTGGTAAAGAATCTGCCTGCAATGCAGGAGA
Source organism: Cephalophus harveyi (assembly GCA_006410635.1). Taxonomy (NCBI): domain Eukaryota; kingdom Metazoa; phylum Chordata; class Mammalia; order Artiodactyla; family Bovidae; genus Cephalophus; species Cephalophus harveyi. The sequence goes on from SJYT01044818.1 coordinate 175,083, forward strand.
CCTGGGTTCGATCCCTGGGTTGGGAAGATCCTGTAGAGAAGGGAACGGCTACCCACTCCAGTATTCTAGCCTGGAGAATTCTATGGACTGTATAGTCTATGGGGTCCCAAAGAGCTGGACACAACTGAGTGACTTTCACTTTTCAATAAAACGGGGGCGGGGGGAACAGTCAAAATTCTCCAGTTTTGCCGCCACGGTAAGCTGGAACCATGCATCAACTCTAAAGCCTCTTCATTCCAACACAGCCCCCTACCCAGGCCATCCCTCCCCCCACACCTGTAGCAGATGCCGTGGGCATGCATCCAGCACCCATTTTCCAGGCGGGAAGGCCCCCGCTGGTGTGCTGACCACCCACAGTTCACACCTGCTCCCTGCTTTGCCTCATCTGCCTCAACCAGACAGGACTTCTCTCTCAAGCCTGGAGCTACATCCCTCCCAGGCCACAGCCCTGATTTGACTATCATGGGGTTCAAAAAGCTGCCCCCACTTCACCCTCAAGGTGGGCTCAACTTAGTACTGCAATCTGTGCTTTAGAGCTGGCTGTCCAGTATGGTAGCCGCTAGCCACAGGCAGCTTCTGAGCACTTGAAATCTGCCAAATTTCTGTGTCTGCCAAGTGTAAAACACACCCCAGGTTTGAAGACTTCATCCGAAAAACAGAACAGAAACATTGTTAAAATTTCAGATTTACATACTAAAATATTTTTAATATATTGGGTTAAATCATTCGTGTTGTTTGTTGCTAAGTCGTGTCTCTTTGGTGACTCCCATGGACTGTAGCCCACCAGGCTTGTTTGTCCATGGGACTCTCCAGGCAAGAATACTGGAGTGGGTTGCCATTCCCTTCTCCTGGGGATCTTCTGGATGCAGGGATTGAACCCGATTCTCCTGTATTGGCGGACAGATTCTTTACCAGTGAGCCACCAAGGAAGCCACTGGGTAAATATAAAATACTAATTTCACTGCTTTAAGTTTTTTTTAATGTGAGTGCTGCTGCTGCTGCTGCTAAGTCGCTTCAGTCGTGTCTGACTGTGCGACCCCATAGACGGCTGCCCACCAGGGCTTCCCCGTCCCTGGGATTCTCCAGGCAAGAACACTGGAGTGGGTTGCCATTTCCTTCTCCAATGCATGAAAGTAAAAAGTGAAAGTGAAGTCGCTCAGTCGTGTCCAACTCCTAGAAACCCCATGGACTGCAGCCTACCAGCCTTCTCCATCCCTGGGGTTTTCCAGGCATGAGTACTGGAACGGGGTGCCATCGCCTTCTCCAATGTGAGTGCTAGAAAATGTTAAATTTTACTTACAGCTCACATTATACTTTTTATTGCACTAGAGCCAGTGCTTGTCAAACTTGACTATGCATCATTTTCACCTGGAGGAGCTTATTAAAACAGACTGCTAGCTCTAACCTCAGAGTTTCAAACTTGGCAGGTCTAGGGCAAAGCTAGAAAATGTGCATTCCTAACAAGTACCCAGGTAATGCTGCTGCTGCTGGTTACAGAGTCCCCTGCTTTGAGAACCACTGCTCCAGGGCTCCTCTGTGAGATGAGACTGAATCTAGCTTCCACCTAGATCCCCTTCCTTGCTTAGATTTTTTTTAACCCCTGCTCTAGCCTGCCTTCTTTACACTTCTCAGCTACCACCACCTGCACGAAATCCCTCTTCAGGCTCTGCTTCTGGGAAATCTTATGATCCCACTGCTACAGATGGCTTTTTTTACACACGATAACTTCCACAAAGTGCTATATTAATAGCAATCAATGAGATGTAAGTTATCACTGCATCTTTCATAAAGGAGTAACAGAGAAGTTTATTTTTTTTTTTTACTGGATTGCTAGTTGCATTTATATAATGAATTTACACATTCAGCGCTAGGACAAGGTTTGTTTATCCTGATTAATGAATGTTCCTTACTATAGGGAAGCCTAAAAGCTTCCCTCTTTTCCATAACTGCTATAAAGCGCAAACTAATTTTGTCCACCGAGATGTATTAATTTGGCCTTTCTCATTTTTTCTCTTCACCCCAGTTGTCAGCAGTTACTCCCACCGCCTCCCTCACCCCTCTCCCCAGCCCTTGGCCCACCTCTGCCTCTGTGGTCTGCCCACCCTAGACGCTTCATACTCATGGAATCATCCACTATGTGGCCCTTTGTGTCTGTCTTTCAAAGGCCCTTGATTCTTCTCTTTCCTTTTATCTCCCTTTGGTTACAGCAAGTACTATTGGTTCTAGTTCCAAAACAGATCCCAAGTCCTACCAGTTCTCACCAACTCCAGTGCTACCAGCAAATCAACATGACTCTTGGAACCCTCTGAGTCTAAATACCTAAAAGTAAAGACTACCCCTCTCCACTCTCGTTTTAAAAAAAAAAAAAAAACACACCTTTTTCCTTCCCAAATTTCCTTTTTCATCCCTGTTCTCCCAGTTACCCACTTTCTTAAAAACTGGAATCACTTAACTTCTGTTTCTTCACTCAATCAACATGGCACCATCTCTTCCTCTTATTCAGAAATGGGTTTTACCAATCACTCCTCTGTTCTGAACCTCTTAAGAATAAAATCCAAAAGAAGCAGATGTATAAATACACGAACGTTCATAAACATTTTCATTCATCAAAAACTGCTTTCTGTAATAATGTTAGAAGATTTTTTTCCCAAATGATTGTCGGAAATCTATCAGCAGGTGGAAACATTTACCTCCAGGCAATGCTAAAACATTCAGATTTGCTTACACATTCTCTTCCATGACTAGAAAAGAAAATCACAGACTTTAAGGAACGTAAAGCTTGAGCATTTGAACTTCATGAATGAACCATATAATGAGACCATGACCCAAACGAGAGACAAAATGGAAAGGCAAGGCTTTCGGAGCATACTATCCAAAGTTCAACATCTATCTCAGCCAGTTGTTTCCTTAAGCAAGTTACTTAACTGCTCTGAGCTTTTGTTTCCTCTTCTGTAAAGTTGGAATTTTTTTTTTACCTACTTGTTACAAGGCTAAGAGGAAATATCTGAAAATCATATAAGGCATAAAAAGTTCAATAAACTGCAGCAATTACCACAAGTCCAACATCCTGGAGCCCCTGAAAAAAGTAGACAGAAGGGAAAAAAACTAGTTATTTAAATAGAATGTGTTTAAAAAGCCAAAATAAGACTAAAAGGCGAACTCTATGGACAGAGGAACCTGAAGGACAGTCCAAAGAGTGACACACAACTGAGTGAGTGCACGGGCACAGGCGTGCACACACGCACACACACACACGCACACACACCCCCTACACACACACACACCCTACACACACACACACCCTACACACACACACCCTACACACACACACACCCTACACACACACACACACACCCTATACACACCCATCCCCTACACACACATCATACACACATACCTTATACACACACCCATCCCCTACACACACCCACCCTACACACACCCTACACACACACACACACCCTACACACACACACAGCCCCTACACACACACACACACACACACACACGCACACTCCTAAAAACAAACTATTAACTGGTTAAAAGAATGGTTAGAACTCTCTAGACTAGAATTGGAGAAGGCAATGGCACCTCACTCCAGTACTCTTGCCTGGAAAATCCCATAGTCAGAGGAGCCTGGTAGGCTGCAGTCCATGGGGTCACTAAGAGTCGGACACAACTGAGCAACTTCACTTTAACTTTTCACTTTCATGCACTGGAGAAGGAAATGGCAACCCACTCCAGTGTTCTTGCCTAGAGACTTCCAGGGACAGGGGAGCCTGGTGGGCTGCCGTCTATGGGATCACACAGAGTCGGACATGACTGAAGCGACTTTGCTTTCCAACCAACCAAACAATTTACAGGGGTGGAGGGAGAAAGGGGAGGAATAAAATCTTCAAAAGGTTCGGCTTCAAACACAGACTCAGTAATGCATGTTTCAAGTTCATAGAAAAGAACCCTGAAGAGAAGCTAAGCAGCTCAAGTTCCCTGCTTCCTCCCTCCTCCCACCTCCCACCTCCAGGAGAAATCCTTTACTGGCACAGAAATAACTCTTCCTTCAGTGTCGCCACACATTCAGCACTACTTTGTCAAACGCTGTGCTAAGAAAACAGTAATAGACAAGATGCAGGCTCTGCCAACACGTTTAAAGGAAGAAACTGGTAAAGAAAAATCAAAGTTTACATGTCATACGATAAGTGTACAGCAGTAAATAGCCTAACAAATTCCCTCTCTCTTAGCCTCTCCTCTCTAACATGTGTCAGTTTAACAATCTCTCCCAACTTCAACATCAATGGCTCCCCGTAACCCTGAGAGCAGGGTCTAGAGTAAGGCCCAGCATGGTCTGCCTCCTGGGGACCCACGCCAAAGCCCCAGGGGGCTTCTCCAGCCTCTCTGTCTCGGCGTTCCCTCTGGCCCAGGCCTTTTGCATGTGCTGCTGTCACATGCAACACTTCTGCCTTCTCCTTCTGCCTCGGAAAAAAGTCACTATGTCCTTCAAAACTGTTCCAATTTTCACTTCCAAAGGAAAACAATCCCTTAACCTTAAGCACGGTTTGAGCAATTCACATAAAAAATTTCTTCATCTAGAAATGGCTATTGTAAGGACTGAATAGGTTAATTCAAGTACAATACCAGAGCAGTATCTAGGACAAAGCTACAAAGCTCAAAATCTAGACTTGGTTAATCCCTCCATTTTATTTTCTTTACAGCACCAAAGCCTCTCCCCTAATGGCATTTTACACTTGTCTCCATAACAGACTAAAATTTCTAAAAGAAAAATTATATTCATTCTATAGAAACAGAACACAAAATGTAGTCCAGAAAGATTTGTTAGGAAACAAAAAAATACCCATAAGCAAGAAGCTGAGAAGTGACTTGTGTAATATGCAAAACTTCATAGGTATGATTCCAAAGTCCATGCCTTTCCCTATCATGTTGCCTCCTACATAAATTACATTAAGAGCTTCCAACTCCAAATGAGGAGGCCAAAAGACATTAAAACATGAGAAAACAATCAAGATTAAGAAACAAAGGTCTTAATTGTGTGCCAGCACAAAGATATCCAGGGATTTTGAATGTCATCACTCTAAAGCTGACCCTAAGCTAAAGCGTGTGCAGACTTACTTTCCTTCCATGATCAGTTCCAGCTGCATCATTTCTCACCTGGGCCTGAGTTCTCTTCTTTTTAGTAGAGTAGGATGGGCTAGATCATCTCTATACTGTCTACCAATTCTAAGGTCCATGACAATAAATCAAGTTATGCGCCTATTTTGTTTTTAAAGGAAGAAAACAGGCAGTGTCCAGAGAAACACTTTGAGTAATTTGTTCCAGTGACTTGAACTCTATTAATAAAGTCAGTTAGGGAGTCTTTGTTTAGAAATTACAAGAGACTCCATTCTGAAGACAGAAAGTGTTAAGAGTCATAAACACGCCAACGTTAAGTCAAGGCTGCCACCATGAAACATGAGGAAATACAGTGCAGAGATGCTGAGAACAGAAACATTAGCCTAACCACTACAGAGGAAAAACAAAAACCTGACAAGACGTGTAAACAGTATAACGTGATGTAAAGCAATTAAAATAGGTTCTCCATGCAAATAGAGGGAAATGGCAACCCACTCCAGTATTCTTGCCTGGAGAATCCCAGGGATGGGGGAGCCCAGTGGGCTGCCATCTGTGGGGTCGCACAGAGTCGGACACGACTGAAGCGACTTAGCAGCAGCAGCAGCAGCAGCCCATCCTGACATGGTACTTTAAAAGGTGAGATAAACACAAACCCTAACTCTTAACTGAGAGGCAGTTTAGGGTCTCTTCAAAGGAGGAACAAGGCAGGAGAAAATGGTAACAGTAAGGACCCTTACAAATGCACCTGAAAAGCTCAGAAGCCAAAACCGCATCGCCCAAGAACGGAAGGGCGCGAAGGGCTGGGAAATTACAGCGAGGTGGCTGTCAGCGGCTCCCAGGGGAGCAGAAAACTCAACGCCGGCGGGCTCTTTGGGCCGCGCTGCCCTCCGTGATCCCCGGAGACACAGCTGGGACCAGGGATGCCGGCTGGGACCCGCTCCCGCGGGGAGGAGTTCGGGGGTGGTGGGGGAGGGCGGGGGGTGCAGCACCGGCCAAAGCCAGGCGGCGCAGGGCAGGCAGCACAGCGAAGCCCGGGCCCAAGAGGAGTCCCGTCGCTCCTCACCTTCACGGTCCACAGCGACAGGCTCCGCATCAAAGGCTGCGGCCACCGCCGTCCGCGCCGTCCCGCAGTGACCAGCGCCGCCGCCCCAGTCCAGAACCCCGCCATGGCCGCCCCTACAGACCGGAGCTCTTCTGACCTTTCACCCCGGCGAAGGGGGCGGAGAAGGGGAGCGCCGCGGCTGCGGCCAATCACGAGCCGGAGATCCAAGGCCCGGGCCCCGAGGCGGGGCCCCGAGCCACTAGCCCAACTGCAGCAGGAGGCAGCCGGGCGGCTGGGCCCGCAAGCAAGCGGCCGCGGCGGCCGGCCGGCCCGACCTGATACAGGGGTTAAACCAAGCCGGGAGGACACGCGAGAGTTCTGGCTGCCGCTGATCCGCGCCTGCTTGGGGTAAACCCCGACTGCACCAGCGTCCGCCTGGCAACCTGCACGCAGTCCTTCCAGCGATCGTCAGTGAGTCACCTCCGCCCTTGATCACCCCTTGGCCTAAGGCCGCGATGTTTTGAATGTCCTGAGTTTCAGCTCAATTCAGGTCAGTTCAGCCGTGTCCGACTCCTTGAGACCCCATGGACTGCAACACGCCAGGCCTTCCTGTCCATCACCAACTCTCAGAGTCTACTCAAACTCATGTCCATCTCATTCTCTGTCGTCCCCATCTCCTCCCGCCTTCAATCTTTCCCAACATCAGGGTCTTTTCCAATGAGTCAGTTCTTCGCATCAGGTGGCCAAAGTATTAGGAGTTTCAGCTTCAGGATCAGCCCTTCCAATGACAATTCAGGACTAATCTCCTTTAGGATGGACTGGATGGATCTCCCTGAGATCTCTCAAGAGTCTTCTCCAACACCACAGTTTAAAAGCATCAATTCTTCCTTATACTCCAGCTTCAGTTCAGTTCAGTTGTCGCTCAGTTGTGTCCGACTCTTTGCGATCCCATGAATCGCAGCACACCAGGCCTCCCTGTTCATTACCATCTATCGGAGTTCGCTCAGACTCACATCCATCGAGTCAGTGATGCCATCCAGCCATCTCATCCTTGGTCGTCCCCTTCTTCTCCTGCCCCCAATCCCTCCCAGCATCAGAGTCTTTTCCAATGAGTCAACTCTTATCATGAGGTGGCCAAAGTACTGGAGTTTCAGCTTTAGCATCATTCCTTCCAAAGAAATCCCAGGGTTGATCTCCTTCCAAATGGACTGGTTGGATCTCCTTGCAGTCCAAGGGACTCCCAAGAGTCTTCTCCATCACCACAGTTCAAAAGCATCAATTCTTCAGCACTCAGCCTTCTTCACAGTCCAACTCTCACATCCATACATGACCACAGGAAAAACCATAGCCTTGACTAGACGGACCTCAGTCGGCAAAGTAATGTCTCTGCTTTTGAATATACCATCTAGGTTGGACATAACTTTTCTTCCAAGGAGTAAGCGTCTTCTAATTTCATGGCTGCAGTCACCATCTGCAGTGATTTTGGAGACCAAAAAAATAAAGTCAGAAACTGTTTCCACTGTTTCCCCATCTATTTCCCATGAAGTGATGGACCAGATGCCATGATCTTCGTTTTCTGAATGTTGAGCTTTAAGCCAACTTTTTCACTCTCCACTTTCAC
>SJYT01044818.1:183587-205511 GCA_006410635.1 Cephalophus harveyi
GTTCACCCTTGTCATCTCTTGTTTGACCACTTCCAATTTGCCTTGATTCATGGACCTGACATTCCAGGTTCCTATGCAGTATTGCTCTTTACAGCATCGGATCTTGCTTCTATCACCAGTCACATGCACAACTGGGTATTGTTTTTGCTTTGGCTCCATCCCTTCATTCTTTCTGGAGTTATTTCTCCACTGATCTCCAGTAGCATATTGGGCACCTAATGACCTGGGGAGTTCCTCTTTTGGTATCCTATCATTTTGCCTTTTCATACTGTTCATGGGGTTCTCAAGGCAAGAAGACTGAAGTGGCTTGCCATTCCCTTCTCCAGTGGACCACGTTCTGTCAGCCCTCTCCACCGTGACCCGCCCATCTTGGGTTGCTCTGCAGGCATGGCTTGGTTTCATTGAGTCAGACAAGGCTGTGGTCCTAGTGTGATTAGATTGACTAGTTTTCTGTGAGTATGGTTTCAGTATGTCTGCCCTCTGATGCCCTCTTGCAACCTACCATCTTACTTGGGTTTCTCTTACCTTGGGTGTGGGGTATCTCTTCATGGCTGCTTCAGCAAAGCACAGCCGCTGCTCCTTACCTTGGATGAGGGGTATCTCCTTACCGCCACCGTTCCTGACCTTCAACGTGGGATAGCTCCTCTAGGCCCTCCTGCGCCTGCGCTGGGAGTATAGTTTTCCTCTATTTCTTTGCATTGATCACTGAGGAAGGCTTTCTTATCTCTCCTTGCTATTCTTTGGAACTCTGCATTCAAATGAGTATATCTTTCCTTTTCTCCTTTGCCTTTCACTTCTCTTCTTTTCACTGCCAGGAGCCAGCACGGGAGATCCCACCCATGGCAAAGTTCATTTGGAAGAGAACTGTTAAGCAAGGCTTCAGAACTCAAGGGGCTCCCTAGGCTTTCTCAAGCATCTACCCCCAAACCAGAATCTGTCTATTTTACTATTTCATAACTTTCACCAACTCCTCTGACATTAACAAGGGGCTAACCCTGACCATGTTTCTCTGGAGAAAATCAACTTAGGGCTATAGCTAATAAGTCTTCGGGTCATGAGAGGAATATTTCAAATCAAACCCCCTCTGTTAGCATTCTAGCTTGCTTGGCAGGTATATCCAGACTCTTACAGCTATGCATGTGATTATTTACAGCCTCCCAACTGTGAAAGGCACGGAAAGCCTAAAGCATAGAGCCTTTGAAAGAGGTAAAAGTTATTAGAGTAGTGCTAGTGCTGGCGTAGGATTTCATTATTGGGCCAGTGCTTGTTGCTAAGTTCCCATATCTCTTACCCACTGTGCACCTGGGAATGCATTAGTTAACATAGTGAGAATGCAAGAAAAACACGTGTAGCCTTGAATTTAACCATATCAGACTTTTGAGCTAATTGGTTCTTTCTTATAACTCACTGCACCTTTGCTGTGAAAAACGTAACTCTGTTTGGCATTTTTTGAGGCTGACATAGATTAGAAATATAAAGAAAAAACACTTTGAGGAAAAATAAGTTTTCTGGTTGAGCAGCCTTTATCAAAAGAGGATCATAAAATGTTCACAGGCCTCCAAGGCCAGAAGATACTGTACACAACATCATTTGTGGAAAAGGTATGCAGAAAAATCCTGGTTTCGATAAGGGCAAAACTGCTGGAATGCTGGGCTGACTCTGTATGACCTTGCATCTTTCATTTCCCTCTATATACAAAAAAAGTATATAAGTACCGTTTAAAAATAAAGCTATGGATCTCGCTCATCAAAGCAGCTTGATCTCCTCGTGTCAATCATTTTCCTCCTCTTACTCTCTCTTTCAGGCTAGTTCCCATCTGGAGTACAGAGGTCTGCCATGTCTACTTATTTGCCTGGGTTTCTAAGACCTGAACGGGAAGGCGCTCTGCGCCTTCACTCCCTCGGGAGACCGGGAGGGCACCTGTGACCTTACGTAGACGGTGCAAGTCTCTTATCTTGAGACTACTGATTTTCTGTAGAAACCAAGGAACATCAGCCTCTTTTCTTCTCTTCTCTATTTTCTTATCTACAACATTCTTTCCTTCTCTCTCTCTAAATCAATTGCAATCGCCAACGCCATTCCTTCTTCGGGTTTCCCTGGATCCTGCCGGGGCTGGACTCCGGTGTTTCACAGCTATTTGTAAGGCCTCCTCAGACAACCATTTTGCCTTTTTGCATTTTTCTTGCAGATGGTCTTGATCCCTGCCTCCTGTAGAATGTCATGAACCTCCATCCATAGTTCTTCACTCTATCAGATCTAATCCCTTGAATCTATTTGTCACTTCCACTGTATAATCATAAGGGATTTAATTTAGGTCATACCGAATGGTCTAGTGGTTTTCCCTACTTTCTTCAATTTAAGTCTGAATTTGGCAATAAGGTGTTCATGATCTGAGCCACAGTCAGCTTCTGGTCTTGCTTTTGCTAACTGTATAGAGCTTCTCCACCTTTGGCTGCAAAGAATATAATCAATCTGATTTCGGTGTTGACCATCTGGTGATATCCATGTGTAACAGTCTTCTCTTGTGTTGTTGGAAGAGGGTGTTTGCTATGATCAGTGTGTTCTCTTGGCAAAACTCTATTAGCCTTTGCCCTGCTTCATTCTGCATTCCAAGGCCAAATTTGCCTGTTATCCCATGTGTCTCTTGACTTCCTACTTTTGCATTCCAGTCCCCTATAATGAAAAGGACATCTTTTTTGGATGTTAGTTCTAGAAGGTCTTATAGGTCTTCATAGAACCGTTAAACTTCAGCTTATTCAGCAGTACTGGTCAGGGCATAGACTTGAATTACTGTCATATTGAATGTTTGGCCTTGCAAAAGAACAGAGATCATTCTGTCATTTCTGAGATTGTATCCAAGTACTGCATTTTGGACTCTTGTTGATTATGATGGCTACTCCATTTCTTCTAAGGTATTCTTGCCCACAGTAGTAGATATAACGGTCATCTGAGTTAAATTCACCCATTCCAGTCCATTTTAGTTCACTGATTCCTAGAATGTCGACATTCATTCTTGCCATCTCCTGTTTGACCACTTCCAATCTGCCTTGATTCCTGAACCTAACATTCCAGGTTCCTATTCAATATTGCTCTTTACAGCATCAGAATTTACTTCCATCACCAGTCACATCCACAACTGGCTGTTTTTGCTTTGGCTCCGTCTCTTCATTCTCTCTGGAGTTATTTCTTCACTGATCTCCAGTAGCATATTGGGAAGCTACCGACCTGGTGAGTTCATCTTTCAGTGTCCTATCTTTTTGCCTTTTCATTCTGCTCATGGGGTTCTCAAGGCAAGAATAAGTTCCAGTTATGTACCCAAACTAAGGTCCTGTATGTTTGAAAGTGCATATTGCAAAGCACCAAACCAAGGTAAGTATTTGGACAAGTGCTATAACGTATGAGCTTCCTGGTGGCTCAGAGGTTAAAGCGTCTGCCTGCAATGCAGGAGACATGGGTTCGATCCCTGGGTTGGGAAAATCCCCTGGAGAAGGAAATGGCAACCCACTCCAGTATTCTTGCCTGGGGAATCCCATGGACAGAGGAGCCTGGTGGGCTACAGTCCATGAGGTCGCAAAGAGTCGGACATGACTGAGCGACTTCACTTTCTTTCACTTTCTTTCTGTCTTTCTATAACGTATGTAAAAAATGCTCTAGGTCTAGAAATCAGAGATCCCAGCTCAAGCCCTAACTCTGCTGCAAATACTAACATATGCGTGTCTGAGGAATTAACTCATAACCAGAGTCAACTGCTCTTGCTTGCAAGTGGGCAACCTTATTAACACAAATACTAAGGGCCAGACCTTGCTAGATGCCTCAAATTTTGTCTCATTTAATCTTTGCAAGAACCCTATTGGCCTACACAGTTCCCATTTTGAGAAACTGAGTTTATAGAGAGAAAAAGTTACTTAACTAATAAGTACTGAGACTATATATTATGGGCTTCCCTTGTGGCTCAGCTGGTAAAGAACCCACCTGCAATGCAGGAGATCTGGGTTCGATCCCTGGGTTGGGAAGATCCCCTGGAGAAGGGAAAGGCTACCCACTCCAGTATTCTGGCCTGAAGAATTTCATGGACTGTAATGTCCATGGGGTCACAAAGAGTCGGACATGACTGAGCAACTTTCACTTTCACTTTTCAGTGAAACTAGGGTTTGAATCCAGGTCTGACTGTATTCAGGGATAGGACTTTTGTTTCATTAGGGGCATTTTCTAACATGCACGAAAGGAAAAAAAGACCCCTATGGTCACCCAGGCACATGTGACACAGCTTCAACAAACCAACCTTCTGTTAGTCTTGTCTCATCTGTCCCCCCTGCTTATTTTGTGCTGGAGTATTCTGAAGCAAATCTCAGACACGAGATCCTCTCACCTTACATATAGAAGTGCCAGTGTCAAGGGCTCCCTCATAACTGTTTTGCTTCTCCTACAGCGTCACCTTGACAGCCTTACAAAGCTGGGAATGACATGCAATGTCTTATAACACGGCAAGTGCCAATAGGAATGCAAACAGTTTAAGGACAACCAAGAGGTGACACTTAATGGAATTTTAAAATTCTAAGTAGGAACTGTCATGACAGTTGTCGTGACACACACAAGAGAAAGTAGTATCAGTTTCACAGGATTTCTCACTTAGGTGTCTTAAGGCTGGACTCACTTCCTACCCAGGATACCTGCTTTTTTTAAAATCCCTCCCCTTTTCACCCTTTGGATGGATTCTCCCTGGATCCTATGTGTTTTATCTTACAGATGTTTCTCTAAAGGCATCAGTGGCAGAAACTAATGGTTCCATAATTACTATTCTCCACTCTTTAGTAAGAGAATCCCTGAAAACTTCAGCTGAGCACATGGCCACCCAGCTATAGGCTGCATTATCAGCCCTCCCTAACAAAGTGTGGACTTGTGACCATGGTGTACCTGATGGAGTGGAAGAACTGTGCCCTTAAAGAGTAGACATTACTTTGCCAACAAAGGTCCATCTAGTCAAAGCTGTGGTTTTTCCAGTAGTCATGTATGGATGTGAGAGTTGGACTATAAAGAAAGCTGAGTACCGAAGAATTGATGCTTTTGAACTGTGGTGTTGGAGAAGACTCTTGAGAATCTCTTGGACTGCAAGGAGATCCAACCAGTCCATCCTAAAGCAAATGAGTCCTGAATATTCATTGGAAGAACTGATGCTGAAGCTGAAACTCCAATACTTTGGCCACCTGATGCAAAAGAACTGACTCACTGGAAAAGACCCTGATGCTGGGCAAGACTGAAGGTGGGAGGAGAAGGGGATGACAGAGGATAAGATGGTTCCATGGCATCATTGACTCAATAGACATGAGTTTGAGTAAGCTCCGGGAGGAAAGCCTGGCGTGCTGCAGTCCATGGGGTCATCAAGAGTCAGACACAACTGAGCAACTGATCTGAACTGAAAAGAGAAGAGTAGGGACATGCCTTCCATTTTCTCTTCCCTCCTTCCTGAAAGAAGACATCCTGGAAGTGCTGGAGCGGCCACCTCAACCCATGAGATAGGAGAAGCCAAGGTCCCTGACGCTGTGCAGCCATCTTATCAGTCTTCTACTGCTTAATGCATGGACTGTTATGTGACAGAGAAATGAACTTTTATCTTGTTTAAATCATTGCTATTTCTGTCTTTACTACAGCAACCAAAACTGTACCCTCACCAACTCATAAGGGAAACGTTGAAATGTGAAACCTGATCTATATGGTGATAACTCAGTGGTGACCACCCCAATATAGCAAACCAGAAGGTGAATGCTGGGGACCCCTTATGCCATGGTCTTTCAAAGTCTTGAATAATATTCTTGACGCCTCCTTTGATAGAACCTGTAAGTCTACTACAGTGTTTTGCCAAGAGCATAATTGGCATCTTTGAGCTAAACAGCTCTACCTACAGCTATTTGTAAGGCCTCCTCAGACAACCATTTTGCCTTTTTGCATTTTTCTTGCAGATGGTCTTGATCCCTGCCTCCTGTAGAATGTCACGAACCTCCATCCATAGTTCTTCACTCTATCAGATCTAATCCCTTGAATCTATTTGTCACTTCCACTGTATAATCATAAGGGATTTAATTTAGGTCATACCGAATGGTCTAGTGGTTTTCCCTACTTTCTTCAATTTAAGTCTGAATTTGGCAATAAGGTGTTCATGATCTGAGCCACAGTCAGCTTCTGGTCTTGCTTTTGCTAACTGTATAGAGCTTCTCCACCTTTGGCTGCAAAGAATATAATCAATCTGATTTCGGTGTTGACCATCTGGTGATATCCATGTGTAACAGTCTTCTCTTGTGTTGTTGGAAGAGGGTGTTTGCTATGATCAGTGTGTTCTCTTGGCAAAACTCTATTAGCCTTTGCCCTGCTTCATTCTGCATTCCAAGGCCAAATTTGCCTGTTATCCCATGTGTCTCTTGACTTCCTACTTTTGCATTCCAGTCCCCTATAATAAAAAGGACATCTTTTTTGGATGTTAGTTCTAGAAGGTCTTATAGGTCTTCATAGAACCGTTAAACTTCAGCTTATTCAGCAGTACTGGTCAGGGCATAGACTTGAATTACTGTCATATTGAATGTTTGGCCTTGCAAAAGAACAGAGATCATTCTGTCATTTCTGAGATTGTATCCAAGTACTGCATTTTGGACTCTTGTTGATTATGATGGCTACTCCATTTCTTCTAAGGTATTCTTGCCCACAGTAGTAGATATAACGGTCATCTGAGTTAAATTCACCCATTCCAGTCCATTTTAGTTCACTGATTCCTAGAATGTCGACATTCATTCTTGCCATCTCCTGTTTGACCACTTCCAATCTGCCTTGATTCCTGAACCTAACATTCCAGGTTCCTATTCAATATTGCTCTTTACAGCATCAGAATTTACTTCCATCACCAGTCACATCCACAACTGGCTGTTTTTGCTTTGGCTCCGTCTCTTCATTCTCTCTGGAGTTATTTCTTCACTGATCTCCAGTAGCATATTGGGAAGCTACCGACCTGGTGAGTTCATCTTTCAGTGTCCTATCTTTTTGCCTTTTCATTCTGCTCATGGGGTTCTCAAGGCAAGAATAAGTTCCAGTTATGTACCCAAACTAAGGTCCTGTATGTTTGAAAGTGCATATTGCAAAGCACCAAACCAAGGTAAGTATTTGGACAAGTGCTATAACGTATGAGCTTCCTGGTGGCTCAGAGGTTAAAGCGTCTGCCTGCAATGCAGGAGACATGGGTTCGATCCCTGGGTTGGGAAAATCCCCTGGAGAAAGAAATGGCAACCCACTCCAGTATTCTTGCCTGGGGAATCCCATGGACAGAGGAGCCTGGTGGGCTACAGTCCATGGGGTCGCAAAGAGTCGGACATGACTGAGCGACTTCACTTTCTTTCACTTTCTTTCTGTCTTTCTATAACGTATGTAAAAAATGCTCTAGGTCTAGAAATCAGAGATCCCAGCTCAAGCCCTAACTCTGCTGCAAATACTAACATATGCGTGTCTGAGGAATTAACTCATAACCAGAGTCAACTGCTCTTGCTTGCAAGTGGGCAACCTTATTAACACAAATACTAAGGGCCAGACCTTGCTAGATGCCTCAAATTTTGTCTCATTTAATCTTTGCAAGAACCCTATTGGCCTACACAGTTCCCATTTTGAGAAACTGAGTTTATAGAGAGAAAAAGTTACTTAACTAATAAGTACTGAGACTATATATTATGGGCTTCCCTTGTGGCTCAGCTGGTAAAGAACCCACCTGCAATGCAGGAGATCTGGGTTCGATCCCTGGGTTGGGAAGATCCCCTGGAGAAGGGAAAGGCTACCCACTCCAGTATTCTGGCCTGAAGAATTTCATGGACTGTAATGTCCATGGGGTCACAAAGAGTCGGACATGACTGAGCAACTTTCACTTTCACTTTTCAGTGAAACTAGGGTTTGAATCCAGGTCTGACTGTATTCAGGGATAGGACTTTTGTTTCATTAGGGGCATTTTCTAACATGCACGAAAGGAAAAAAAGACCCCTATGGTCACCCAGGCACATGTGACACAGCTTCAACAAACCAACCTTCTGTTAGTCTTGTCTCATCTGTCCCCCCTGCTTATTTTGTGCTGGAGTATTCTGAAGCAAATCTCAGACACGAGATCCTCTCACCTTACATATAGAAGTGCCAGTGTCAAGGGCTCCCTCATAACTGTTTTGCTTCTCCTACAGCGTCACCTTGACAGCCTTACAAAGCTGGGAATGACATGCAATGTCTTATAACACGGCAAGTGCCAATAGGAATGCAAACAGTTTAAGGACAACCAAGAGGTGACACTTAATGGAATTTTAAAATTCTAAGTAGGAACTGTCATGACAGTTGTCGTGACACACACAAGAGAAAGTAGTATCAGTTTCACAGGATTTCTCACTTAGGTGTCTTAAGGCTGGACTCACTTCCTACCCAGGATACCTGCTTTTTTTAAAATCCCTCCCCTTTTCACCCTTTGGATGGATTCTCCCTGGATCCTATGTGTTTTATCTTACAGATGTTTCTCTAAAGGCATCAGTGGCAGAAACTAATGGTTCCATAATTACTATTCTCCACTCTTTCCTTTAGTAAGAGAATCCCTGAAAACTTCAGCTGAGCACATGGCCACCCAGCTATAGGCTGCATTATCAGCCCTCCCTAACAAAGTGTGGACTTGTGACCATGGTGTACCTGATGGAGTGGAAGAACTGTGCCCTTAAAGAGTAGACATTACTTTGCCAACAAAGGTCCATCTAGTCAAAGCTGTGGTTTTTCCAGTAGTCATGTATGGATGTGAGAGTTGGACTATAAAGAAAGCTGAGTACCGAAGAATTGATGCTTTTGAACTGTGGTGTTGGAGAAGACTCTTGAGAATCTCTTGGACTGCAAGGAGATCCAACCAGTCCATCCTAAAGCAAATGAGTCCTGAATATTCATTGGAAGAACTGATGCTGAAGCTGAAACTCCAATACTTTGGCCACCTGATGCAAAAGAACTGACTCACTGGAAAAGACCCTGATGCTGGGCAAGACTGAAGGTGGGAGGAGAAGGGGATGACAGAGGATAAGATGGTTCCATGGCATCATTGACTCAATAGACATGAGTTTGAGTAAGCTCCGGGAGGAAAGCCTGGCGTGCTGCAGTCCATGGGGTCATCAAGAGTCAGACACAACTGAGCAACTGATCTGAACTGAAAAGAGAAGAGTAGGGACATGCCTTCCATTTTCTCTTCCCTCCTTCCTGAAAGAAGACATCCTGGAAGTGCTGGAGCGGCCACCTCAACCCATGAGATAGGAGAAGCCAAGGTCCCTGACGCTGTGCAGCCATCTTATCAGTCTTCTACTGCTTAATGCATGGACTGTTATGTGACAGAGAAATGAACTTTTATCTTGTTTAAATCATTGCTATTTCTGTCTTTACTACAGCAACCAAAACTGTACCCTCACCAACTCATAAGGGAAACGTTGAAATGTGAAACCTGATCTATATGGTGATAACTCAGTGGTGACCACCCCAATATAGCAAACCAGAAGGTGAATGCTGGGGACCCCTTATGCCATGGTCTTTCAAAGTCTTGAATAATATTCTTGACGCCTCCTTTGATAGAACCTGTAAGTCTACTACAGTGTTTTGCCAAGAGCATAATTGGCATCTTTGAGCTAAACAGCTCTACCTTCTCTGACCTATGCCATGCATTCTGGGACATCTCCAAAACCCACTTCCTGTTACCACAGTCTGAAAATAGTTGTTTCATATATTTGGTCCAATTTTCTATTTATCTCTAGTGGTGAAGTGAAAGTGTTAGTCACTCAGTTGTGTCCGACTCTTTGTGACCCCATGGACTGTAGCCCACCAGGCTCCTCTGTCCATGAAATTCTCCATGCAAGAATACTTGCAGGGGTTGCCATTCCTTTTCCAGGCGATCTTTCCAACCCAGTAATCAAACACAGGTCTCCTCCACTGCAGGCAGACTCTTTACCATCTGAGTCACCACGGAAACCCTACTTATAGCAGGGAGATTCCAGGTACCCCAAGTGGAATCAGTCTGGAACCACTTACTCTGCCTTTGCCAGAAATAATAAATCTCTCAGAATTTGGAAAGCATTTTACATCATCTACTAGCTTCCAGAGCTGCTCTGGAGAAGTCAGATGCCAATCTTTGCTGTGATGCCTTGTATCTTATTACAAAACACAACCCTACTGTTGTGTGGTGGGTGTGGAGCTGAGGGAAGCTGGGGTGTAAATCCGGGAGACATGAGCAGCCACGTGGGCAATAAACGGTATGAATCATTCCAAAGTTGGAGACCCTCAACTTTGAGCTACGTACATATATTTGGCCCTCCCTAAGTGGGAGCACTTACAGACTAGGTAAACGGGAGCGGAAATTATGTTTCCCCGGATCCTCTGCCCTACATGATTCCTGGTAGAGTTAACCAAAAGAGGGCCTTCTAAGATACTCAGAAAGCAAGAGCGAAGCAGCAGCCAGTACTTCCAGGTTATTACCGTAAAGGAGCAGTTTCTGAAAAGACCACCTGTCCTCAGCCTCCACTCTGCATCCAGCTTGTTTTTCCCAACTGCTGGCCCTACTCACCACCAGCAACCCCAGGTCCACCCTCAGACACTTGGCTGCAGACTCACAGATGTGGGAGTTGTCTGGAGCAATTGCTTCTTGCTCAGCATTCTGTGAGAACCTTCTTCTAATTCCTATCTGGCAGTTAGCCACGCTTGGCTTCTCACCTGTCACGGCTCCTCCAACCTGTCCCAAGTTGTCTACCAATGCTTCAGGCAGACTCGTGTAATCACTCTTTCTCTGACACTACCTACAGCCACCGATGAAGGTGAGTATGTACTACAGGAAGGGAAAATCCCAGAATTTTCAGGCAATACTTCCAGCTCTGAATTGACACTAATTCCCAGAGACACAAAGTGCTATTGTGTTCCCTCGTAAAAGAAGTCTTATGGAAGTGTACTTCCTTGACTGAACCTACGCTGGTACACTACTGAGAAGGTGAGAAGTCGTGCATAACTCTGTTGAGTGAAGAAGGGGTGGACTGTGGCAGAGACTGCTAGTTGTCCCCTAATATCCATCTTTCTATTGCTTCTTTAGTCAAAGAACTCTCATGGTTTTAGCTGGGCACATGGCCTTTGGGGAAGAACTACATTTGCCAACCTCCATGACAGCAAGAGGTCTCCCAGGTGGCTCAGCGGTAAAGAATCTGCCTGCCAATGCAGGACACGCAGGTTTGCACCCTGGGTGAGGAAGATCTCCTCGAGCAGGAAATGGCACCCACTCCAGTATTCTTCCCTGGGAAATCCCATGGACAGAGGAGCCTGGCAGGCTACAGGCCATGAGGCCACAAAGAGTTGAATGCGACTTAGTCAAGCAATAACAATCACAGCAAGAGTGGCTAGCTTACTAAGTTTTGGCCAAGGGGATGTAAGCAGAAGGGGTGTGGGCAACGTCTGGGTTGTGTCCCTAATGAGAAAGGACATGCCTTCCACTCTCTCTTCCCCTCTTCCGTTTGCCAGACAGCAGGCATAAGGTGGGGGTGAACCTGTCCTCTTAAATGCTAAGAAGGAAGTCAGGTGTTGAGGAAGACAAAACTATATCCAAGGAGCTCCCTAGGTACTGACCCTGGAGCTGCCATGTCAGCCCTGGAATGTTTGCTCAGATTTTTATGCAAAGGAGAAAAACACTGCATCGTATATAAGTTACAGCATTTTGTTTTGCCTTTGTTACAGTAGCCAAGTGTGCACCCTAACCAACAGAACACAACTCTTATGTCCTGGCCCTCTCCATTTAAAATTATAGAGTGTACTCAACAACAAAAATAAAAATAAAAAACTGAAATACAAGACCTAAGTAGACATTTATGCAGAAAAGACAGACAGATGGCCAACAGGCACATGAAAAGATGCTCATCACTGATACTTAGTGGAGAAATGCAAATAAAACTACAATGAGATATACTGGTCAGAATGGCCACTGTCAAAAAGCAAGTAATAAATGCTGGAGAGGGTGTGAAGAAAAGGGAAGCCCCACCCACCACACACACTGTTGCTAGAATGTAAATTGGTGCAGCCACTATGGAGAACAGTATGGAGGTTCCTTAAAAAACTAAAAATATAGCCACCATGTGATCCAGCAGTGCCACTTTTGGGTATATATTCAAAGGAAATGAAAACAGAAAATTGAAGAGATATCTGCACTCCCATGTTCCTTGACGCATTATTCACAACAGCCAAGATGCAGAAACAACCTAAGTGTCTATCAACAAAGGAATGGATAAAGATACGGTATATAAACAGAAATAACCCCACACGGAAAGGGACAAGTACAACATGGTGTCACTTCTATGTGGAGTCTAAAAAATAAGAAAAAATGTCAAAGTCATAGAAACAGAGCAGAAAAGTATCTGCCAGGGGAAGAGACTGGTAATGTGCAAACTTGCAGCAATAAAATGAGACTCTAATGTAAAACGTGGTGATTGTAGTTGATAACATTATGTAATTGAAATTTGCTAAGCGAGTAGAATTCAATTGTTCTTACCACACAAAAAAGTTATATATATATATGAGGTAATGGATGTGTTAATTACCTAAATGGGCAGAAATCCTTTCACAATATATGTGAAAGTGAAAGTATTAGTCACCCAGTCATGTCTGACTCTTTGCAACCCCACCAACTGTAGCCCATCAGGCTCCTCTGTCCATGGGATCCTCCAGGTAAGAATACTGGAGTGCTACCATTTCCTTCTCCAGGGGATCTTCCTGACTCAGGGATCGAATTTCACCACCCAGATGACCTTCAATCCTTAGGCTAAAGGACAAACAGAATTCTCAACTCTAGTTAAAACTTTTAAAAACTCTTGTACTTGCTTGGCCTCAACTGTTTTGTTGACCTTTTGTCTTAATAACAATGAAGTCTGTCCCATAGACAGGACTGATTCTGAACCGAGGGCATCTTATCTACCTAGGAATGTTGCCCCAATTATAGACTCTGCCTTATTATAGGCTGATACAGCCAAATATTGCAAATGACTCATGTGATACTCAGTTTTGAAATTTTTTTAAATTATGCTAAAGTGTATTCAACATAAAATTAACCATGTTAACCATTTTAAGTGGACAGTTCAGTGACAGTAAGTACAATGACACTGTACAACCATTACCACCTTCCATCTCTAGAATATCTTTCATTTTGAAAAACTGAAACTTTGTACCCGTTAAAAACCAATTCCTCACCTTCCCCTCCCCCACCAGCCCCTAGCACCCCCCACTCTACTCTGTCCCTATGCATTTGACTACATATCTCGTGTAAGTGGAATCAATACACAGTGTATCAACCAGATGCCAGTAGCTTTTCCAAAATATCCTTCAGAACAACCCTATTCACTCTTTAAAACTGAGGTTTCATCTTCTGAAAGAGACATCCAAAAAAGATTGCCCTTGATGGCAATAGAAAGAACGTTACAGGCACTAGTAATAGCTAACATAGCAGTTAAACCCTGCAGCCTCTACCCTTCCATCTTTGTTTCTTAAGTAAAGAGAAATCAGCCCCTCTTGAATCAAGAAGACTGTTCCTGCCAGAGACCTCAACCTGAGAGTTCTTAGGAATCTCCCAGAAGCAGAAAACAGCCTCCACTGAAGACTATCAACAAACAAATGACCGTGTGAAAGAGACAGCCCCAGACAGGAAAAGTTAGGGAACTGGTGCTATACACCGTCACACTTCAATCTGTATCCAAGTTTCCTTAATTTTCCTAAACATTTTCCTTCACCTTTGTTGACTTAAGGTGTTGACTTAAGGTGTTTGCCAAATTGTTGGCAAACAGCTCATTATCTGTAAGCAATGGTTAGCTAAAGCCAGATAGAACCAGCTTAAGAAAATCAATTGTTAAACTGTCAGGAATCTTGCCAGACTGATGTTAAATTCCTGGTAGCCTGAAATCAGCCTGTGGAAATAATAACACAATGGAAATCAGAAAACACTACAAATCATGGCCCCAGTCACTCCCACTCTCCCAGAGAATCTCCTGTTAAACATTTACTAACACACCACTGCCTCAGTTCAGTTTAGTTACTTAATCATGTCCAACTCTTTTTGACCCCATGGACTGCAGCATGCCAGGCTTCCCTGTCCATCACCAACTCCCAGAGCTTACTCAAACTCATGTCCATTGAGTTGGTGATGCCATCCAACCATCTCATCCTCTGTCATCCCCTTCTCCTCCTGCCTTCAGTCTTTCGCAGCATCAGGGTCTTTTCGAGTGAGTCAGCTTTCCACATCAGGTGGCCAAAGTACTGGAGTTTCAGCTTCAACATCAGTCCCTCCAGTGAACACCCAGGACTGATCTCCTTTAGGATGGACTGGCTGGATCTCCTTGCAGTCCAAGGAACTCTCAAGAGTCTTCTCCAACACCACAGTTTAAAAGCATTAATTCTTCGGTACTCAGCTTTCTTTATAGTCCAACTCTCACATCCATACAGGACTACTGGAAAAACCATAGCTTTGACTAAATGGACCTTTGTTGGCAAAGTAATGTCTCCGCTTTTTAATATGCTGTCTAGGTTGGTCGTAACTTTCCTTCCAAGGAGTAAGTGTCTTTTAATTTCATGGCTGCAGTCACCATCTGCAGTGATTTTGGAGCCCAAAAAACTCTTATCATATTGTACTGCTGCTGCTAAGTTGCTTCAGTCGTGTCTGACTCTGTACGACCCCATAGACGGCAGCCCACCAGGCTCCCCCGTCCCTGGGATTCTCCAGGCAAGAGCACTGGAGTGGGTTGCCATTCCCTTCTCCAACGCATCAAAGTGAAAAGTGAAAGTGAAGTTGCTCAGTCGTCTCCGACTTCGCGACCCCATGGACTGCAGCCCACCAGGCTCCCCTGTCCCTGGGATTCTCCAGGCAAGAGTACTGGAGAGGGGTGCCATTGCCTTCTCCGGTCATATTATACTAGAAAGGGAGATTCCTGAAGCCACTTGTGGACCTTTAAGAGGTGCTAGTCTTAATAACTAAAATTTCATGGTAGTTTAGTTGCTAAGTCATGTCCTACTCTTTGCAACCCCATGGACTGTAGCCCACCAGCTACTCTGTCCGTGGAATTGCCCAGCAAGAATACTGGAGTGAGTTGCCATTTCCTTCTCCAGGGGATATTCTCGACCCAGGGATCAAACCCAAGTCTCCTGAATTGGCAGGAGGATTCTTTATTGCTGAGCCACCAGGGAAGGCCCAAACTTTCACAGTAATGGGGTTTTCACAAAGAAGCGGCTTGTGGGTCATGTTTCTGATGATCTGGCTATCATCCATCTGTATGTTGGGCCTCTCTCGCTTCTCAACTTTTTTCACTTTCTCTTCAAATCTCATTTCTCCTTATTCCTCCTTAATATTTGTCTTTCCTCAGAACTCAATAAAGATTGGAAAAGAGGAATATGAAATGTGATCAAGGTTCAGTGTGTAACATTTTCTTCATTCACATCAAGCTCTCAATAACTCTTGTCTTAAATAAAGGATGGAGAATTGGGGAAATTTTGTGATCCAGAATGCACAGTAAAGTTTGTTCTCATGTATTTGTTGCTGTTCAGTCACTGAGTCATGTCTGACTCTTTGCCACCCCATAGACTACAGCACGCCAGGCTTCCTTGTCCTTAAAACTCATGTCCATTGAGTCTGTCGCCCCCTTCTCCTCATGCCCTCAATCTGTCCAAACATCAGGGTCTTTTTCAATGAGTTGGTTCTTCGCATCAGGTGGCGAAAGTATTGGAGCTTTGGCTTCAGTATTAGTCCTTCCAATGAATACTCAGGTTTGATTTCCTTTGGGATTGCCTGGTTTGATCTCCCTGATGTCCAAGGGACTCTCAAGACTCTTCACCAACACCACAGTTCAAAAGCATCAACTCTTTGGCACTCAGCCTTCTTTATGGTCCAATTATCACATCTGTACATGACTACTGGAAAAACCATAGCTATTCGGACCTTTGTTGGCAAAGTGATGTCTCTGTTTTTTAATACACTCTCTAGGTTTGTCATAGCTTTTCTTCCAAAGAGCAAGCACCTTTGAATTTCATGGCTGCAGTCACAGTGATTTTGGAGCCCAAGAAAATAAAGTCTCTCACTGATTCCATTTTTTTCCCCATCTATTTGTCATGAAGTGATGGGATCAGATGCCATGATCTTAGTTTTTTGAATGTTGAGTTTTAAGCCAGCTTTTTCACTCTCCTTTTTCACCTTCATCAAGAAGCTCTTTAGTTCCTCTTCACTTTCTGTCATTAGGGTGTGTCATCTGCATATCTGAGGTTACTGACATTTCTCCTGGCAATCTTGATTCCAGCTTGTGCTTCCTCCAGCCCAGAATTTCTCATGATGTACTCTGCATAGTAGTTAAATAAGCAGGGTGACAATATACAGCCTTGACGTACTCCTTCCCCAATTTTGAACCAGTCTCTTGTTCCATGTCCAGTTCTAACTGTTGCTTCCTGACCTGCATACAGATTTCTCAGAAGGCAGGTAAGGTGGTCTGGTATTCCCATCTCTTTAAGAATTATCCACAGTTGTTGTGATCCACAGAGTCAAAGGCTTTAGTGTAGTGTAGTGTAGTGTAGTCAATGAAGCAGAAATAGATGTTTTTCTGGAATTCCCTTGCTTTTTCTATGATCCAAAGATTTTTCTATGACCCAATGGATCATGAGATTTGTTCTCATGAACAAATAATAAAAAAAAATAATTTTTTAAATAAATGAAATAAGAAACAGATGGTGTATATTCAGGGTTTCTCTCTCCTTTACACACCTTAGGAGACTGGCACATCACTTAAACTTAATCCTGAGCTCTTTTGTTTTACATCTAGCTCATGATTTCTCTACTATGAATTCAGTCACTGGCACTGGACCAAAGGGGTTTCCCTGATAGCTCGGCTGGTAAAGAATCCGCCTCCAGTGCAGGAGACCCTGGTTCGATTCCTGGTTGGGAAGATCTGCTGGAGAAAGGATAGGCTAACCAATCCTGTATTCTTGGGCTTCCCTTGTGGCTCAGCTGGTAAAGAATCTGCCCAAAATGCAGGAAGTTTGATCCCTGGGTTGGGAAGATCTCCTGGAAAAGGGAAACGCTACCCACTCCAGTATTCTGGCCTGGAGAATTCCATGGACTATATAGTCCATGGGGTTGCAAAGAGTCGGACACAACTGAGTGACTTCACTCACTGAACCAAAGCTGACAAGTGACTCAAGGTGGAGAACACTTACTTCCCATGAAAATTTTGGGCTGAAAACTAGCTCTTAATTCCTTTTATACCTTGTTTGGCTCCAAAGCAGAATATTTCTCAGTGGAGGTAGATGGGAAATGCAGACCACTTCTCAAGCTCGCCTGCAGAAGGCAGGTATCACTGCTTGTCAGCACAAGCCTGCACAACTCAGCACCAGCCTAGGCATCTAATTTCTGTCATTAAAAACTAACATTCCCACAACTGGGAATGATCCCAATTGTCCGTTTCTAGGCACAAGTTGCCCTTACTCTAAGCATGTAAATGTATCAATCTGCTGGATTTAAATTATAATAGAAACACTTTTTTCATGTCAAGGTTATAAAGAGATGGACATCTTTTCCTTAAACTTATATTTTCATTTTTTTACACTGAAATAACTCATCTATTTGGAATATATTTTAATGAAAATTAAAGGGAATGTAGGGCTTCCCAGGTGGCTCAGTGGTAAAGAATCTACCTGCCAATACAGGAGATGCAAGAGACATAGGTTTGATTTCTGGGTCAGGAAGAACCCCTGAAGTAGGAAATGGCAACCCACTCCAGTATTATTACCTGAAAACTTCCATGGACAGAGAAGTCTGGTGGACTACAGTCCTTGAGGTTACAAAGGATCAGACACAACTGAGCACACACATATATATGTATAAAGGGAATGTAAATCCAAATACATATATTTTTCCAAATGGCTCTCCAGTCATGTTAACACCATTTTCAACTTTTTAAGTTAATCTCTTTCCTCAATGATATAAGATGCTACCATTGTCAAATGCTAAATTTCCATAGGTACTTGTAACTATTTCCACTGGTTTATCTATCTAGCAATGCATCAACACCACACTGTTTGAATTATAGGGTCTTTATAGTATTTTTTAATATGGAGTAAAGGCAGCCCCCTCTCATTGCTCTTCCCTTTGAAGACTTAAAGAACAAACATCTTCTATGTCCTACTTTCCCTGATCTTAGTTCCATGAACCCCCCTGAAGATCTGTGTGTATATATCGCTGGCTATGCGATTATGTAGCACTCACTCAAACGCTGTCTTTAGTAAGCTTTACTGGACAACGTGGCTGAGCACAAAGCACACGGGAAACAGACGAGAGTGAATTTTTGTTTTGTTTTGTTTTGTTTTAAATCAACGTAGATTTTTTTTTTTTAATTTTTACTTTATTTTACTTTACAATACCGTATTGGTTTTGCCATACATTGACATGAGAGAGTAAATTTTTGAATCTAGTGTATAATAGCACTTTGGAGTTGGACCATTTTATACTCCATTCAGAGACTTTTAAAGAATACCTCTTCGGCCCACTATGAGCTGATTCCAGCAAGAATCAAAGGAGGAATACCAAGCATCAGGAAAGTGGTTTCCCAAAGGTGAAAGCAGGACTTCTCTGACACTGTCAGCTGTCTCTCTGTGAGAGACAGCCGAACTCCAGGTTAACTCCAGGCCTGCTTTAAAACCTAACAGCATAACAGAGTATATAAAATAAGGAAAAATAGGAGGAAAGGAAAAACCCGATTTCTTTCCTCAAACCCTTCCAGCTCCTCTTTAGCTCAGAGAACAAAGGGGCTTATTTTGTAGGACCAAAAGCAATCTTGTGTTAGTGTGTTCAGCCCTCTCTTTGATGGCACCATCATCTTAGCTGCCATGGGTCCCTTGAGTGTCCCACGGGTTGGCAATATAAAAGGCCTCCTCTTCCATAAGGTTTCCCTTGCTTTGAATCTTTCCTAAGAGCCTTATTCCATCTTATTCCATCTTAAAATGTACCAGAACATCCATAAAATGGGGAACTGTGTACCTGTACAAAGGAATGAAGAGGACTCCCTGGTGGTCCAGTGGTTAAGAATTTGCCTGCCAGTACAGGGCCCATGCGTTCGGCCCCAGCTGGGGAAGATTCCACATGCTGTGGGGCAACAAAGCCTGTGCACCACAGCTACTCTAGGCGCCCCAGAGCCTGTGCTCCACAAGAGAAGCCACTGCAATGAGAGGCCCGCACACCACAATGAAGAGCAGGCCTCACCTGGTACAAGAGAAAGCGTGAGCACAGCAACAAAGACCCGACACAGCCAAAAATAAAGAAATAAAAATGTTTCAGAAAATTTCTATATACAACAGGGAAACAATTGCCAGGGTATATCGTTGAGAGGGAAAAATCCAGGTAGATAAACTGTGTACAATTTGTTAGCATTTATCTAAGAAAAACAACTGTAGATATAGATACAAGCATGTGTGCACGCTCAGTCATGTCCAACTCTTTGCGACCCCATGGACTGTAGCCCACCAGGCTCCCCTGTCCGTGGGATTTTCCAGGCAAGAATCCTGGAGTGGGTTGCCACTTCCTGCTCCAGGGGATCTTCCTGACCCAGGGATCGAACCCGAGTAGCCTACACTGGCAAGCGGATTCTTTACCACTGAGCCACCTGGGAAGCCCAGATACACATACACAGATAACATTTATATGAAAAACAAACAATAGAGACGGTCCACCACCCTTGCCCCTGCTCCCGCCATTCTGGTTGGCACATGCCTGGAGATCCCGTAGGTCCACTGCACCACGTGTGGCATTCAGATTCTCTTTGGTTATGATGACTATTCCTCTGGTCAGTGTCTGACTGAAGGGAAAATTGCACACAAAGGCCCAGATGCATTTCATCCTTAGAATGTCAATGGCTATACCAGCTGCTTCTTTGGATTTCACTGGTTGGCAGTAGTTGAGCAACCGTTTGGAAAGCAGCTAATCTGAGCAATGAAATATCCTTAATTGTAGGTTTATTATGATGGTGAGATCTTTCACCACAAGGAAATAAAACACCATTTTAAATTTGATCACCAGACCAAAGCAGATAGTGAGATAATCCTTTATGGCAAAGGAGGAACTGAGCAGACAACTTGTAAGTTAAATGGGTTGTACACATTTATTTTTTTGGATAGTACCAATAAGAAAGTGTTGCTAGGCAGAGAGACACCTGTGCAGTCAGATCTTTCTTTACGGCCACAACAGAAGATGGATTTGGGGCTGTGTGTTCAGAAGCTAAAGGTCTTGCTAGTTTGAAGCACTCCACAACTCCTTTTTCAAAGTGGAGCTTTTTTTCCCAGCACACAATACAGTTTTGGATTTAAAGCCAAATGGCAAAGTTGCATCAGTAGAGATGAACTTCGGCCTGCCCTCTATAACAGCGTGAAGAGACTGTTATCAGATTTTGAAATAGAAATTATGAAGAGAGGTGAGGTGAACTGGGAGACAGCGAGTGTGGACAACTCTTTCAAGGACTTTATCAATAAAGGAGAGTGAGAAACAGAAATATTACAGCATGTATGGATATACATATACTATGAATGATCCAGAAGACAGAGGAAAAACTGATGATGCAAGAGACAGGAAACAGTGCTGACAACTGAAACTCAAACAACGTATACCTGCTATGATTCCACTGGAATACAGTAATGAATGCTTGTGTAGGGAAATGAATTTATTCACATTATTTTTTTCTGCTTCATATACAGGCGTACTTCTGAATCCTTTGTGACAACACTACTAAGAAACATTTGATGACAGAAGGACTGGATATGCTTTTAATCAGGAGACTTGGATCCCAGACTCTCTGCGGCTGCCACCCTACTGCAGCAGCTAAAGGGTGCCCAGTAGAGTACGCCCCAGACAGCGGCAACTTGCCTGGAAGACAGTCTCAATTCACTGGCTGCTCAAAGGTGGCAAATCATACGGGAGGAAATATCATGAAGTCCTTCTGAACTCTGAGTAAGGCATGCAGATCCTGTACAAAGTACTGTTTTATTTGGAAACTTATGACACTACAGCAGTCCATGCGTCTATAGACATGAACTGAGATACTGAACTTCCAAGTACCTTTGGAAGAGCACAGATGCCATGGTGATCTTCTCTGGAGAAGGTTCAGACAGACTTACACAGGGATACGTATATATATATATTTTAATTTCTGCGAAAGAAAGCCAAGAAACAGAGTAAGAGATGTCTGAAGGAACTCTTGTTTGTCTGATGTTCTACACACAGATCAAACTACCGCTACCCACTTGCCTTGAACTGAAGATCCCATTCCTGGATCATTGATTTCCTTCCTATCAGTTGTCTCTGCTGCCAGAAATGAGAATACCAAAGAACAGGATAGGAAATATTTCCTGAGAGGGATATTTAAGGACTCTCAGTTCAGTTCAGTCGCTCAGTCGTGCCTGACTCTTTGCGACCCCATGAATTGCAGTACGCCAGGGCTCCCTGTCCATCACCAACACGCAGAGTTCACTCAGATTCACATCCATCGAGTCAGTGATGCCAACCAGCCATCTCATCCTCTGTCATCCCTTTCTCCTCCTGCCCCCAATCCCTCCCAACATCAAAGTCTCTTCCAATGAGTCAACTCTTCACATGAGGTGGCCAAAGTACTGGAGTTTCAACTTTAGCATCATTCCTTCCAAAGAAATCCTAGGGCTCATCTCCTTCAGAATGGACTGGTTGGATCTCCTTGCAGTCCAAGGGACTCTCAAGAGTCTTCTCCAACACCACAGTTCAAAAGCATCAATTCTTCGGCACTCAGCCTTCTTCACAGTCCAACTCTCACATCCATACATGACCACAGGAAAAACTATCGCCTTGACTAGATGGACCTTAGTCAGCAAAGTAATGTCTCTGCT
>SJYT01044818.1:205815-224095 GCA_006410635.1 Cephalophus harveyi
CAAGGAGTAAGCGTCTTTTAATTTCATGGCTGCAGTCACCATCTGCAGTGATTTTGGAGCCCAAAAAAATAAAGTCTGATGCTGTTTCCACTGTTTCCCCATCTATTTCCCATGAAGTGATGGGACCGGATGCCATGATCTTTGTTTTCTGAATGTTGAGCTTTAAGCCAACTTTTTCACTCTCCTCTTTCACTTTCATCAAGAGGATTTTTAGTTCCTCTTCACTTTCTGCCATAAGGGTGTTGTCATCTGCATATCTGAGGTTATTGATATTTCTCCCAGCAATCTTGATTCCAGTTTGTGTCTAGCCTGATATATATAGAGATTCCCTGGTGACCAAAATCAGCCTTCAGCAATGGGATATCCTCGGTGAAGAATTTCTGGTTTGGGGGCTTCCATGGTGGTTCAGTGGTTATGATTCTTCACGCCAATATGGGGAACACAGTTTTGATCCCTGCTCTGGGGAAATCCCGCAAGCCTAGGAGCAGCTAAGCCCATGTGTTGCAACTGCTGAGCCCATGTGTTGCAATTACTGAAGCCCATGCACCTAGAGCCTCTGCTCTGCAGCCAGAGAAGCGACAACCATGAGAACCCCGAGCACCACAATGAAGAGTAGCTCCTGCTCGCTGCAACTAGAGAGAGCCCGTGCACAGCAACGAAGACCCACTACAACTAAAAAAATAAATAAATAAAATCTTTTTTAAAAAAAAAAAGAGAGAGAGAATTTCTAGTTTAGGTTTTTACAAAAATACTCTGAACATCAGGTTGAGGATGCAATGGATGGCTACTGCAGGGCAAATACGTCCCTTCAGTCCTCCTAAGACTAAAGACAGCCATTGCTACCCTCAGATCATTGGATGCCACTACCCAGGCCAGCCTGAGAGGCTGATCAATTCCTGGATGCCAAAGCAGATCAATGCCACTGACCTTTCTGCCCGTACCTTGACCTATTCACAAGTCAGCTGACAAAGCTTAGGTGCTCTCTAAGATGTAGAAAATTCTGAAAGAGATGGGTATATGAGACCACCTGACAAGCCTCTTGAGAAACCTCTATGCAGGTAAGGAAGCAACAGTTAAAACTGGACATGGAACAACAGACTGGTTCCAAATAGGAAAAGGAGTACGTCAAGGCTGTATACTGTCACCCTACTTATTTAACTTCTATGCAGAGTACATCATGAGAAACGCTGGGCTGGTGGAAGCACAAGCTAGAATCAAGATTGCCAGGAGAAATATCAATAACCTCAGATATGCAGATGACACCACCCTTATGGCAGAAAGTGAAGAAGAAATAAGAGCCTCTTGATGAAAGTGAAAGTGGAGAGTGAAAAAGTTGGCTTAAGGCTCACCATTCAGAAAACTAGGATCATGGCATCCGGTCCCATCACTTCATGGCAAATAGATGGGGAAACAGTGGAAACAGCGGCTGACTTTATTTTTCTAGGCTCCAAAATCACTGTGGATGGTGATTGCAGCCATGAGATTAAAAGACGCTTACTCCTTGGAAGGAAAGTTATGACCAACCTATATAGCATATTCAAAAGCAGAGACATTACTTTGCCGACTATGGTCCGTCTAGTCAAGGCTATGGTTTTTCCAGTAGTCATGTATGGATTGGACTATAAAGAAAGCTGAATGCCGAAGAATTGATGCTTTTGAATTGTGATGTTGGAGAAGACTGTTGAAAGAGTCCCTTGGACAGAGAGGAGATCCAACCAGTCCATCCTAAAGAAGACCAGTCCTGGGTGTTCATTAGAGGGACTGATATTGAAGCTGAAACTCTAATACTTTGGCCCACCTGATGCGGAAACCTGACTCATTTGAAAAGACGCTGATGCTGGGAAAGATTGAGGGCAGGAGGAGAAGGGGACGACAGAGGATGAGATGGTTGGATGGCATCACCGACACAATGGACATGGGTTTGGGTGGACTCCGGGAGTTGGTGATGGACAGGGAGGCCTGGCGTGAGGGGGTTGCAAAGAGTCGGACACGACTGAGCGACTGAGCTGAACTGAAGCTGCAGACTCTAAGTGTTTCCTCTACTTGTGAAGGGTAGTGGGGCTGGGGGCTGGGTAAAGGAGTAATAGTGAGGGTCAACCTCCCAGACTTACTTTTGGACATAGAAAAAAATGAGAGTCTGGGACTTCCCTGGTGCTCTAGTGGCTAAGACTGCGCTGCCAATGCAGGGCATCAGGGTTTGATCCCTGGTTGGGGAACTAGATCCCACATCCCACAAGATCAAAGATCCCATGTGCTGCAGTTAAGACCTGGTATAGCCAAGTAAATAAATATTTTAAAAAATGAAAGTCTCACATCTTAAAAAAAAAAAAAGGAAAAATTCAGAAGAAATGGTTACCAGCGCAGTGTGGAAGTATTAGGATGGAGGAAACACAGAAGCCAGACACATTTTGCATACTTGACTCTGAAACTATGTAAATATTCTTAAACAAACATAGATCTAAAACAAAATCAAATTTTAGAAATCTCTAAGCATCCAAAACAAAATGGACCAAGTAAAATCAGTTAGTGTCCTCTTAGCTACTAA
This sequence comes from Cephalophus harveyi, assembly GCA_006410635.1. Lineage (NCBI taxonomy): Eukaryota > Metazoa > Chordata > Mammalia > Artiodactyla > Bovidae > Cephalophus > Cephalophus harveyi. Next base: position 208,361 of record SJYT01044818.1, read on the forward strand.
ATCCAATGCCCTGCTTCAAGGCACATTCAACTTCATTTGCCTTTGACATTGCTGACTGTTGACTCATTATTAAAATTCTCTTCCTTTTGGGCTTCTCTGAGACCAGTCTCTCCTGGTTTACCATTTAAGTCAAGTCTCTGATTTCACATCTCAGTATCCCTTACTATGCCATCTTCTTCTACCTGTCCTTTTAATACAGGTAGTTCCCATTTCTCATTTACTCTTTTTATTCTACTGCCCACTCTCAGCAGTGAAACTATACACTCCCCTGGCTTCTATTAGACACATTCACCTCACTATGCAATTATGAGAAAAGAAATTTAAGATCAATATGAGTTGAACTGCTATAGGGAAATACTGTCACAGGAGATTCAGTTTCTTCGAGTAAGTTGTTTCACACATCTATTAAATTCCTGTCTGTTGCTCAAAACCCACCTCCCTCAGTTATTACTTCCTCTGTGAAGCCTTCTTAAGATTTCTCTGGCCAAAATTAATTATTACTTCCTCTTCACTCTGATAACATAAAATCTCTCTTATCATATTTATATATTTCTGAGTATGTGTTCTGCATTGCCTAGACTATAAATTTTTGAAAGCAGTGAGACTGGGTATATGCTAAGAAAGCAGGGGTGGGGGAAAAGAAGACTAAAATGAGAAAAAGAGAGAACAGAGTTGAGCCCACAAGGAATTAAAGGTAAAGTCAGGTAATTGTCTTCCCCAAAAGTAATATACAGGATAGTAGAATCTCCAGTGGAGACACCAATTTAAAAGTGAGAATTCAACCAATCTAAGACTGAGATTGGCTAATTTCTGACCAACTGACAAGTTTTATTAATAAAACAAAGGAGAAAAATCCATACTTCACCAGTTAGCACCAAATTATTGAGTCCAGTAAGCTACAGAACAATTCTTTTTCAAATCTATTACAGAAGATGGTGGTGATGGTGATGTAGTTTTTAATCCAAATCCACCCAAAGAGACAAATCAGGGTAACAAAACCCAAAAGTGTTAAAAAACACCTGCAACAAAACTAAGTGACAATCTATGCCCACAGACACCAAAATAGAAGTGGGTAGGCAAAAACAAGAGAAGTCACAAAGCTGCATAATATCAGCATTTGTGAAGGAAGAAGCAGATAGAGGCAAAGGCATCTTGTAGCCTGAGAAAAGGGAAACAGCAAAAATCAGCCAGAGGACAGAAGAAAGACTCACAATGAGCAAAACTGCAGGGAGTAGAGTCTGAATTGACCAGAACAGGGACGTGAGGGCAAAAGTCAAAGACGTCCAGATAAAAAGTGAAGCCAAGCGATCTCAGAAAGTACAAGACAATATTTTTTGAACACTTTGTAAAAACAATAGAAAAGGGAGTTTTATACATAAAGCTACAAAAAGTTATCCTGACTAATCTCTCCCATCTAAGAGTTTGGGCAAATTAATTTCACATGAAAATTAATAACAAAAGGGGAGGCAATCAAATCTCAGAGTTATTATGAGGGAAAAGATGTTAGGGTGACATCAATAAAAGACAATAAAAGCAAAGCTTAAAACATGTTCACAAAACAGATGAAAATCACAAATTGATAATTTTAAATGAGCTAAAACAAAATAACAAAATAATAGAAGATTTGCGAGAACAGGACTAATGAAAATTAGAGAAACAAAATGAGATGATAGAATTCAGGAAATAACAAGTATAACCAAAAATTATATTCTTCAGAAATGAAGATTATATTAGAAATAGTATAAAAACAAGTATTTAAAAAGAAGCCTTATATAAATAGAAGTTGAAATTTAAAAAATTTAGTATCAAAAAGAAAATAAGAAAGTGATTTTAAAAAACTTGAGAAAAAAGTAGTAGATAAGATGGTCATAGAGGGGGATTCCCAAAGAAGAAAACTAAAGCAGTAGAGAACAAATACTAAAATACTAACAACACTTTTTTTTTTGGACATACCACCCAGCTTGCAGGATCCTAGTTTGCCCACAAGGGATAGAACCTGGGCCCTCGGTAGTAAAAGCAAATCCTTAATCACTGGATCTCCAGGGAATTCCCTAAAAACACTATCTCAAGAAAACTGTCCCAATGAGAAAAAAATGACGTGAAGTCATATACTGAAAAGGTATACTGCATATGTAAGAAAATCAACTCAGAACAATCAACTCCAAGACACAACTTAGTAAAGTTATTAAATACGTAAGAAAAAAAATATACTGAGCACCCAGGCCAAAATATTTCCGGGACTTACTTCCTAATAATCTAGAGAGTTAATGACAGCAGGTAGGAGAGTAACTAAAGGCAGAGGGGCCATGAGTTGATAACTGTTGAAGATGAATAGAAAATGCATACACTATTCTGTATGCTTCTGTGCATGTGCAAGGCTTTTTATGGTATACGAATGAACTACTGCTATTCACACAATAAGGGAAAAAAATCTGACAAATTTTGGGCTGAACAAAAAGAAGCCAGATAAAAGTGAGAATGCAGTGTGATCTTATTTACATTAGATTTTTAAAAAGGCAAAACAAACCTATGACGTTAAAAGTCAGGACAGTGATTACCCTTGAGGAAATAATAACTGAGAGAGGACCAAAGGATGATTCTACTGCACTGAAAGTATCCTCTTTTTGTGTGGGGCATTTAGTCACATAGGTATGCCTGCTTTGTTAAAATTCATAAAATTGTACACTTACTTACCACTTAAAGTCCTCTTCTGTATGAATAACTGAACTTCTTAAAAAAGGTTTTTTGATTCTCAAAATTCAAAGTAGAAGTGAATAAACAGCTATTTGCTGTATATTCTAAGAAAGCTTATTTTTATACTCAATTTCAGTGGATATTTTCTTGGAAGACAGCTATACTACTAATGATATACCCAACTTTCTGCCAATAAAAACAATCAAGCATACACCCAAACCCAGATACTGAAAGTTAGCCAGTACCTTCAGCCTCCTGAATGAATCAATATATCTGTACAATATCTAACAAGCAGTCAAAGTGACTGCTATGTATCCTTACATACACACATAGAAAGCTACTGCTCAACACTGAAATGCCTCAAGCAGTGCTAAGTCCACAAAGCCTAAGCTGCTATATCAGTAACACTACAGCAGTGTGACTTGGCATATTTGACCAACCTGACTAACCAAACACATACTGTACAAGAGGCGCAACCTTCATCTTGAAGGCACTGAGGGACAATCATAAGTCGATGATAAGCACACCTTCTCACCAATACAAAATAAAAGCTAGACAAGATAAAAAAAATTCTTTTAAAAAATAAAGCTGGACAAGATACACAAATCTGAATGCTGTACTATAACTATGTAAGATGTTATCATTGAGGAAATTGGTTAAAATTATGGGACATCTCTTTGTATTATCTCTTACCATGCACATGAATTTATAATTACCTTAAAATAAAAAGTTTAGTTAAAATTTTTAGAAATAAAAGATTTCTTAGAAGGTAGCTTTGAATATATTCAGTAATATGTTATACATAGCTCATTTTTCTCCTTCACGCTCTTAAAGAACCCCTTCCTTTAAAAAAAAAAAAAAAAAACTCAAGGCGAAAGAAAAGATATACCAATCTAAGCCACACTCTAACTGGTACAGTCTTTGTTCAATACAGAAATAAAATCTATTGCAAGAACTTCTGGATATATACTCAAATTATTGGAACCAGAATCTCAAAAGAGATATCTGCACTCACGTGTTCACAGCAGCATTATTCACACAGCTAATAAGCAGAAGCGACCCAAATGTCCATCAATGGATGAACAGATAAACAAAATGTATACACACACAACAAAATGTTACTCATCATTTTTGAAAGAATTCTTTCAGGTTATGACATGGGTGTCCTTGAGGACATCATGCTAAGTGAAATAAGTCAGCCACCAAACACCAATAAGTAAATGAAGGACTAGAGTCTAGGCAAATAAACAGTCATTGATTAATGGGCATAGAGTTTCAATTCTGGAAATCCATTATCCAACAATGTGAGTATACATAACACTGTTAAACTTGATCATGGTAGAGATGGTAAATTTTATGTTGTGTTTTCTATCACAAAAAAATATGTTTAATGTTTTCAAATGAAATCTGAATGAATATGTCATATGTAGACTTGATTTTTAAGAATAAAGTTATTCAAGATGAAAGAATATGATCTCAGATGAAAGAATAAAACTGCTAGAAGAGATAAAGACATAAAATATTAATATACTGCTCTATCTGCTCGATTTAAATATGTTAAGCTTCATGATACAGGTAAGTATAAGCAAATGTTGATTGCTTAAAACTACAATAAAATCTGTGGAAGTTAAAATGCATGGAGTAAAATATCAAGTTCCTGAGAAATCTGTATGCAGGTCAAGAAGCAACAGTTAGAACTGGACATGGAACAACAGACTGCTTCCAAATCAGGAAAGGAGTACATCAAGGCTGTATATTGTCACCCTGTTTATTTAACTTATATGCAGAGTACATCATGCAAAATGCCCGGCTGGACGAAGCACAAGCTAGAATCATGATTGCCAGGAGAAATATCAATAACCTCAGATATGCAGATGACACCACCCTTATGGCAGAAAGTGAAGAAGAACTAAAGAGACTCTTGATGAAAGTGAAAGAGGAGAGTGAAAAATTAGGCTTAAAACTCAACATTCAGAAAACTAAGATTGTGGCATCTGATCTCATCACTTCATGCCAAATAGATACAGAAACAATGGAAAAAGTGGCAGACTTTATTTTTGGGGGGCTCCAAAATCACTGTGGATGGTGACCACAGCCATGAAATTAAAAGACACTGCTCCTTGAAAGAAAAGCTATGACAAACCTAGACAGCATGCTAAAAAGCAGAGACATTACTTGGCCAACAAAGGTCCATCTAATCAAAGCTATGGTTTTTCCAGTAGTTCTGTATGGATGTGAGAGTTGGACTATAAAGAAAACTGAATGCCGAAGAACTGATGCTTTTGAACTGTGGTGTTGGAAAAGACTCTTGAGAGTCCCTTAGACTACAAATAGATCCAACCAGTCAATCCTAAAGGAAATCAGTCCTGAATATTGATTGGAAGGACTGATGCTGAAGCTGAAACTCCAATACTTTGGCCACCTAATGCGAAGAGCTGACTCATTTGAAAAGACCCTGATGCTGGGAAAGATTGAAGGCAGGAGGAGAAGAGGACAACAGAGGATGAGATGATTCCGTGGCATCACCGACTCAATGGACATGAATTTGAGTAAACTCTGGGAGTTGATGATGGACAGGAAAGCCTGGCATGCTGCAGTCCATGGGGTCACAGAGTCGGACACAACTGAGCGACTGAACTGAACTGAAAATGGCAAAAAGCAGGAAAAGGTAAGTGAAAAGACTGTTGTAAGGTTGTTCAAAGTACTAACTTAAACAGCCTATACTAAGTCAAGGATGTAAGCTGTCACTTCTAGAGTGATCACTAAAAGAGTAATAAAAAGTTATCAGTAAAAAAGATAATAGAAAAACAGATTAACACAAATATTTCATGAGGCAAAAAACTAGAAAAAAATGGGACCAAAAATGCACAGTTCTCTTTTGGGCCTGAAATTATTGCTATGCTGTTGGTCACAGCTCCCAAGAATGGGTCACAGATAAGAGGCAAAACTATAAGCCAGGCCACAACCCATAATTGAACACACATCCTTAAATTTAGACTTTCTTTCCTAAGTGAGTTTTTGTTGGGTGAGGGTTCAGGGAACATATCCATCAAATGTTGTTCCAAGCACAATGTCACTCTCCCCATAATTTCAGAGTAAACAAACTAAAATGAATGGCAGGCATAAAATATTATAGACAAGGTCAAGGCTATTAAGAGTCTCTTATAGAACCTTTGAGTACTCACCAGGGAAATAATTCATGGTGGGCCCTGCTTGACAGGGAGGTCACTGCCTTGAGGCATGGGACCCAAGTGCAGGATAAAACGTAATGACTGCAGCATGGTCAGGCTTTGACATTGGACTTTTCCTCAAGGACTGCAGCTGCCCTCTATTGCCCCACCCTATCAGCAGGCTCTAGATTAAGACATAGGCATTCAACATTGTCTCCAGGAAGAGATTTAGAATCAGGGATTCTTGGGAGATGTGTATAAGAGACAGAGCTTGTATTGTCATATTAATACCTGATAAGTAGACTTTTTAATTATGAAAGTGATTTTATTTAACTGATTATAAATAAAACCATACAAAAGAAATAGTCTAAAAGAGTTATATAAACTATTCAGTGAAAGATGTTTTTAAAAGCTAAGTCATTCTCCTTTTGAGGATTCTAAACAAATACAACAATACATGTAAAATATTATATTGCATATTATACAAAGAACTTTACAGAAATGGCTGTATTCTTTTTCCTTCACTTTTGCAAACACATCTTTCTATACCCCATGAACTGTAGCCCACCATGCTCCTCTGTCCACGGATTCTCTAGGCAAGGATATTGGAGTGGATTGCCATTTCCCTCTCCAGGGGATCTTCCCAACCCAGGGATCGAACTGGGGTCTCTTCCATTGCAGGTGGATTCTTTTACCATCTGAGGCACCAGGGAAGCCCTTTCTATGATTACAAATTTGATTTCCAATCATGCTACAGATCAGCCAAAGGGGAAAAAAATGTATGTATATGTATATTTTTTCTTCTTTTTATTTTGAGATATGACAAGCAGACTTTAAGGCAAAAAAAAAAAAATATTACTGAAGATAAAGATGGATACTCATGGTGATAAAAGTACCAATTTGAATGAATATTTAATAAACTTAAATTTGTATTCACCTACAGAAATCCTTTATAAGATAAATGTTTTATACGTATTTTATAGCAACCACTGGCCGCCAATCTGAAATTGATTTTTTTTAAATAACAACTTCATTGAATTCCAATTCATATACCATCCAATTTATCTGTTTTAAAAGGTAAAAACAGGGCTTCCCTAGTGGTACAGTGTCCATGTTCCCAATGCAGGGGGCCCAGGTTCAGTCCCTGGTCTGGCAAATAGATCCCACAGAGAGCAACTAAGAGTTTGCGTGCTGCAACTAAGACCTGGCACAGCCAAGGAACTAAATTTTTTTAAAAAAATAAAAATGTTTTTAAAAGGTAAAAAAAAAAGTTTTTTAGTACATTCACAGACTTGTGCAATCACCACCACAATCAATTTCAGAACATTTCCATCACCTCCTAAAAAAACCATCGTACCCATTAACAATCGTGCACACACTCAGCTCCAATCTGGAGTCCTGGATATCCACTAAGCAATCCACTAATCTATTTTGTGTGTACAGATTGCCTCCTGTGGGCGTTTCCTATAAATGGAACCATATAATATGTGGTGCTTTGAGATCTGGCTGTTTTATCCAATCACAGTATCGGGCTCAGAGTCCAGTTTTTGTGAACTCTATCAGATCTGGTACAGCTCCTTTGGTGCGGCTGCTTGACCGACTGAGGAACTGAGATCACCCTCCTCACGTACACCCAGCACTCATGGTGAGAAGCACAAAGGATTCATACAGGAGAGGAATGGGAGACAGAGGACAGCTACTCATTCAGAGCAGCAGTTTGGGGAGTTCAGCGAGGTGACGTTGCAGGGATCTTCTCTGCTGGCAGAAAATGCTCCTTGATGAGGACACCGTCTCCTTGGGAGTGGCTCCTGGTCTATTGTTCTTTCCCGTCCTTGGCTATACAGACAGATCCTGGCCAGATCCACCCCAAGGAATGTGCTATGTGTGTCCCTCGCCTCTTCCCCATCCCTGTTCAACCTCTCATCTGCCTAGTGCCCCAACCCCCATCTTGTTTCAGATTCTTATTAACCAAGCTCTTGGGGGGCCGGGGTGGGGGGTATAGTCATGCTGTCAGAAAAGTAGGCAAACTAATTATCCTTTATAATGTTTATTATTTATTAATAAAATAGAATTCACACACACACACTTTCAAAACACCAGAAAAAAAATAGGAGAATAGCTACAATCCAGGCTATATGGTAAACCACAGCACTCAGAAAGCTTAGAATACCCATGGTAAGTGGCTCATTGAAGAACCTGAATATCCTGTGCAGTTGGAACCCAGTTAAAACCTACTGTAATTTACTCCCTAAAATAATCATACTGGGTCTTCTCTCAAAGCCTCTTTTTAAAAAGGAGGGGGGAAACTGAGAAACACCATCCAATTCCAGTTCTGCAGCAGTCTCACGTACATTCTACAATATTTATTTGGTGTTAAAAAAAAGGTTTCTGCTATCCCACCTCGTCACTTGGCTCTCCCTTCCTCTCACCTCCTGCTCTGTCTTCTATGATGAAGCAGCAACAAATTTCAGCTCCCAGTGACAGGTTCCCCAGGGAAAACTATACCCACTACACTAAACCAGCAAGACTCAGGGATGCCAATTAGAAGGTAATTTTATTTGTGTTGTGTCCTCTTAATTTTTTTTCCAGAAATGACCCTTAAGTCTATGAAAAGATACACACCTTCTCTCATAATAAGAAAGATGAATATTAAAATTATGTTGAGATGCCATTTCTCACCTATCGAACTGGTAAAATGCCAAAAGTTTAAAATGCTTTGCTGTTGATGTTTTGGGAAGACAGGCACTTTCATACGTTACTGGTGGGTTTAAAGGGTACAACTTATCTGGAGGGTCTTTTAGCAGTATTTACCAAATGCACTTAACCTTTGGCCCAGAAATTCCACTTTTATAAAATGAGTTCCACCAATATACCTGTGTATGTAACCTGACATGTACAAATTTATACACACACACACATAAACACATAAAGTTTTCATTGCGTTACTTTCTGTAATAGTCAAAGACTATAAATCCCAAGCATCCGGCAATAGGGAACAGGTTAAATGAACTATGGTATATTTAAATAAACTGGCACTGGTTTATATGGTACAGGTTAACTATGGTACAGGTTAAATAAACTATGGTACACCAACCGTGAACTCTAGAATACTATGGAACTGTAAAGGGAAAGAAGATCTCTATGTACTGTAAATAGGAAGATCTCCCAGTTACATTGTCAAGTTAAAAAAATAATAAACACATGTGACTTCACAGAAGATACCCATCCTTCTATCTAACAACTACTGGACCAGCAGGAATTATCTAAAGGTAAATATTTTGAACTCTGGAGTTCAGTCAAACACTTGCAACACTTGCAGCAGAGCTGGGCAAAGGGATTGGTAAAGTTTGGTGGTTTAACCTCTTGCATAGCAGTTACCACGCCTCAGCCCCTCAGCAGGCAGCCCTGGGTACAACAGCCCACATTCCAGGGAAGATCTTCATGACTTTAGATTTGGCAATGATTTGTTTGATGTGATACTGAAAGTACAGGCAAAAACAACAAAAACAAATAGAATATGACTTCATCAAAATTAAGCTTTTATACATCAGGCTTCTGGTAAAGAATCCGCCTGCCAATGCAGGAGACCCAAGGGACATGGGTTCAACCCCTGGGTTGGGAAGATTCCCTGGGGGAGGAAATGGCAACTCACTCCAGTATCCTTGCCTGGAAAATTCCATGGACAGTGATGGGTTACAGTCTGTGGGGTCGCAAAGAGTCAGACACAACTGAGTGTGCATGTGCACACACACACACACACAGACATACACACATCAAAGCACACTACTGAGAAAGTGAAAAGACAACCCACAGGATGGGAAAAATATCTACAAATTATATATCAGATACAAGGTTAATATCCAGAATATATAAAGTACTCTTGCACCTCAACAATACAAAATGGCTAACCCAATTCAAAAACGGAGTAAGAACTTGAATAAACATTTCTCCAGAGAAGACAAATGGCCAAAAGGCACATGAAAAGGCACAGCATCAGTCATCAGGAAATGCAAATCAACAATACAATGATATGCCACTTCACAAACATTAGGACTGCTATTATCAAAAGCAAACAAAATAGGTGCTGGATGTGGAGAAACAGGAACCCTCCCATCTGGCTGGTCAGAAGGTAAAATGGTACAGTCGCTGTTAGAGAAGTAGCCTGCCAGTTCCTCATAAAGGTAACCACACAGTTACCAAGCGATCCATCACGCTCCGTCTGTGTTAGAAAGGTAAATTTTATATGACTCATGTTTTATGGCAATTAAAAAAAGAAGGTCTGAAAGGTGTGCTACATTTTTTTGTAAGAATAGGAGATTCATATTTGCTTACTGCATAAAGAAATACTGGAGCAATAAACATATAAAAATGTCTACCTCTAAGAGGAGACAGGAACTTGGGCAAACTCCAGGAGACAGTGAGGGACAGGGAGGCCTGGTGTACTGCAGTCCATGGAGTCACAAAGAGTCAGACACGGCTTGGTGACTGAACAAGAGGAGAATGGCACCTGGGGAGATGGGGACAGATGTGAGAAGGCTATTCATATCATTTTATTTATCAACGTACAGTTGATTTACAATGTTGTGTTGCTGCTGCTGCTGCTGCTGCTAAGTCGCTTCAGTCGTTTCCGACTCTGTGCAACCCCATAGATGGCAGCCCACCAGGCTCCCCCGTCCCGGGGATTCTCCAGGCAAGAATACTGGAGTGGGTCGCCATTTCCTTCTCCAATGCATGAAAGTGAAAAGCGAAAGTGAAGTCACTCAGTCGTGCCCAACTCTTAGTGACCCCATGGACTGCAGTCCACCAGGCTCCTCCATCCATGGGATTTTCCAGGCAAGAGTATTGGAGTAGGGTGCCATCGCCTTCTCCGAAATATATGCATAAATGTTTAACTGAATCACTTTGCTGAATACCAGAGACTATTTTCTGGTATTCAGCAAAGTGATTCAGTTATACATTAATGCATATATTTTTCAGGTTCCTTTCCCAGTCCTATACATTGTAGGATTTCACTGTTTATCTATTTTACATACGGTGGCCGTGTATCTGTCGATCCCAAGCTCCTAATTTATCTCTCACCCCTTTTCCCCTTTGGTAACCGTAAGTTTGTTTTCTGTCTGTGAGTCTGTTCCTCTTTTGGCAATAAGTTCATTAGTATCATTCTTTTTAGACTTCACATATAAGGGATATCATTTTATATTGGTCTTTCTTGCCTGGCTTTACCTCACTCACTAGGATAATCTCTAGGTCCAACCATATGGCTGCAAATGGCATTATTTCATTCTTTTTATGGCTGGGTAATTTCCACTGTATATATATACCACATATTCTTTATCCATTCATCTGCCAATTAACATTTAGCTTGCTTCCATATCTTGGCTATTTTACATAGTGCTGCTATGAACACTAGCAAGTATCTTTCTAAATTAGTGTTTTGGTCTTTTCTGGATATACGCTCAGGATTGGGATTGCTGGATCATATGGTAACTCTAGTTTTAGTTTTTTAAGGAAAACCCATGTTGTTCTTCATAGTGGCTATATATTTTTCATAACATTTTTATTTTAAATCATGCAATGTATTACCTCTACAAAATGAATACATTTTTCAAACAAGTAAATAAGCAAACATTATTCAGATATATTCTTCCCTGCCCCTCAATGAAAATGAAAGCAGTCACATGACTTTTTCAGACCATGCTTACATAATTAAAGGTCCTGTAGTCGCCTTAAATCACATAGTCTCAATTCCATTTCAAATAAAATCAAACAAGTAAATAAGCAAACATTATTCAGATATATTCTTCCCTGCCCCTCAATGAAAATGAAAGCAGTCACATGACTTTTTCAGACCATGCTTACATAATTAAAGGTCCTGTAGTCGCCTTAAATCACATAGTCTCAATTCCATTTCAAATAAATGTTTATCCCATAAAGTGATGAGCGCTTCAAAGTCAATACCAGGTGAGATCTCATCTCACAGACGACCTCTGCAGGGGGCATACCCTTTCGATGATGGAGAGCACGGCCCCTTTCCCCTCTGCATGTGTCCACCCCTCCTTACTGGGATTTTACAAACCTTCTTGTCTGACCTCCCCCCTCAACTCCACCCTGAGGAGAGAGAAATGTTATTTTACCAGTAGTCATGAGGCGGTCTCACACTTTCTGTGCTCATAGATATTTAAAGCTCTTCCCCTTCAGGGGCCCTTCATGGGTCCTGAGAAGATACCACCCACAGATGACTATTGGATTTTCACCAGCAATTCCCCTGACCTGAAAGGAGGGACTCTGTTTAAGCCGTCTATTCACTTCTACCCACTGGAACTGTGATGGGGCTCTGCCAACTTCTCCTCAATGAGCCTTTCACCCTTTCCATGGCCATTAGGTCAGATTACGCAATGACTCCAGTCCGGCTCTTGCCACACCTCATTCATGGGAAATACTTGTGCATGGATTGCCTAACAAACTCTGGAAGAAAAGGCTGGTTACAATCTACTAGGAGCTCGCCTTGCGCCACTTCCAAGCAGCAAGCCAGCTTCAGCCCCCCACCTCTGGCTTTCCTTAAAAGGAGGGTGCATCAGTGCACTCGCTGTGACCTGATAACTTCAGAGGACTCACAGGAAGCTTCCCAAGCGGCATCTCTCTTCTGACTTGAGGTGAGGGAGATAGCGCATGCCTGCTTGTCTCCACTGAGAAGGAATCAGGGTCCACACTCACCAACAGCACTCTCCAAAGAAATCCTTTCAGAACTTCCCCTCCCTTATACTGGAGAAAACGCAACACCTTGAACAAATTATCAAAATTAATATAACCAATGAAAGCCAGATAGATACGCACTCTAGATGTGATAACTCTGAGAAAAAAATGTATCATTAGTGTGGCATTTTGACTAGGGATCACAAACTGGATAGAATCATGAGAGAACAGTAAAACTCAAAATGAGAACTGTTCTCTTAGATTAAAAAAAAAATTTTACACTATTCTTCAAAACCATCATTATTATAAAAGACAAAGAAAGGCTCAGGAACTGTTCCAGATGAAGGAAACGAAAGAAACAATTAAATGCAATACGTCGACTGCAACCTCTAGTGGAGGAAAAAACAAGTGCTGTCAAGGACTTTATGAAGTCACCTGACAAACTGGATAGTGAATGGTAGATTATTTTAAAGTACTGCTAATGTTAAAAATCTTCCTGAGGTTAACAACTGTACTGGGGTCATGTAAGAAAATGTCCTTTTCTTCAGAAAATATTCAGTGATGTATCTGGAAACAAAGGGGCATAATGCCTGCAGCTTATTCTTAAATAATTTAGAAAAATATAGAGAAGGATAATAAATCTCTCTTTAACAAAAAAGTAATATAAAATGTTTATAGAAACTGAATCTGGATAAAAGGTAAACAGGTGTTTTTTTTTTCTACAATTCCTGCAACTTTTCTATAAGTTTGAAATTATTTCCAAATAAAAAGCTTTTTATTAAAAACACAAAAAACTGTTCTAAGTCTCACTGTTAACCCTGTGAAAAGTAAAGGGATCAAGAGTCACAGATCTGATTTTTAACAAATCTTTCTTTGTAATCACTTTAATGTAAAAAAAACAGCATACAAATGGAAAGCATTACTATGAAAACTCGGTTTGAAAAATAATTACACAAATGAATACCTGTGCACCTAGGACATATCTTATCAAACGGAACACTGTCTATATTTTAGGCACTCCCTCACCCACATGTGGGCTTCCCAGGTGGCTCAGTGGTAAAGAGTCCGCCTGCCAATGCAGGAACCACAGAAGACGCAGGTTCGATCCCTGGGTCGGACATGACTGAGCACACACCCAACGTGCCTTTTCCCAGGCACACCTCCATCATTCCACTCCAAGTAATCACTATCCTGAATTTTATGATGCTTGTTCTTTTCATGTTTTTTTTTATCACAAACGTATGTAGAGTTTTACAATGTTTAATTTAAATGTGCCTCTTTTCCATTTTAAGCAAATAGAAAATACTGTGGTATAAATTTTGTGTCCTCTCCCATCAAATTCCTATGTTGAAACCTAGCCCCCAAGGTGATGCCATTAGGAGGTGGGGCCTCTGGGAGGTGATTAGGTCATGAGTGTGGGACCCTCATGAATAGGATTGAAAGTGAAGTCGCTCAGTTGTGTCCGACTCTTAGTGACCCCGTGGACTGTAGCCTACTAGGCTCCTCTGTCCATGAAATTCTGCAGGCAAGAATACTAGAGTGGGTTGCCATTTCCTTCTCCAGGGAATCTTCCCAACCCAGGGATTGAACCTGGGTCTCCCGCACTGGAGGCAGACGCTTTAATCTCTGAGCCACCAGGGAATAGGATTACTGATCTTTTATGAAAGAGACCCCTAGAGCTCCCCAGACTCCCTGCCATATGAGGCTATAAGTCTGCAACCAGAAGCTGGCTCTTACCCAACCATGCTGGCCACCCTAATCTTGGACTTCCAGCCTCCAGAACTGTGAGCAGTAAATTTCTGCAGTTTATAAGCCACTCTGTCTACAGTATTTTGTTATGACAGCCTGAATGGACTAAAACAGAATGATATAATATTTAGTTTCCTATGACTTGCTTTTTTTTACTCAACACTAAATTTCTGAGATTCATTCACACTAATGAGTACAGCTAAGGTTCATTAATGTTCATTACTATAGGATAGATCAGTGTATGACGTATAGTCATACCATGGTCCCTGCATCCAACTTACCAATGATGAACATGGTGTTACTTCTATGTTTTAGTCATTCTTAAATAATATTGCTGTTCCAATTGGACTGCTCTTGGACCATTTTTTAAAACAACCATCTTTGCTGTCACTGCTTTGCAGTGCACTTACTGTCCATATATCTGTGGGGTCTGATTCTGGATTCTGTTCCAGTCATCTATTTCTCTATTCCTGTGTCAGTTCAACACCGTCTCAATTACTATGCCTTTAGGGTAAATTTTAAGACACTGTAGTAACCTTACTATTTTTCCTTAGGAATGTTTTGGTTATTCTTGGATCTTTGCTCCTTCATATCAATTACAGATTTAGCATCTCAAATTCAAAGCAAAATTCTGTTGGGGAACTGGAATTTCAGTGACTCTTTGGGCAGAATTAGCGTTCTCACACAATATTGAATCTTGCTTATCCACATAAAATAGCTCCACATTTATTTAGATCTCTTGAATAAACTCTTCATTTTTCTAAGGTAGTTCATAGCTTTTGGTGTTATAATAAATGGAATTTTAAAAAATTATATTTCTAATATATTTTTTCCTAGTGTTTGACAGTAATTGAGTTTTTATTAGTGCTGGAACATCCAGTGACCTCACTCAACATTCTTATTTACTCTAATAATTCATCTGCTGATTATTTAGTTTTTCTATATTGACAATCATATCATTTCTAAAAATGTTGGCTTCTTTTTTGCAAATGTTATAGTTCTTTTTCTTCTCACATTAACTGAGAATAACCCTCAATACAAAATGTGAATGAAAGTGATGATTTGGGACATCTTTGTCTTATTTCTAATACAAAAGAAATGTTAACATTTCACAATTAAGTATATTTGCTATCGGTTTTTGGAGATGGGCTTTATTGGGCTTCAGGAGTTCCTTCATAGTACTAGCTTGTTAAGAGTGTTCTCTTTTTATTTGTCTGCAATTAAGATGATCATCTTAATAATAAAGGGTTTCATCCTTTATTCTCCTAATCTAGTAAGTTACATATATTAATTGTAACAAAATGGATTTTTGAATGTCAAACTAACTTGTATTTCTGAGATGAATCCAATTTGGTCATAATGTATTTGTCATTTTTATTCATCACTGGATTCAATTTGCTAAGATCTTTTCTAGGATTTATAAATGAGA
>SJYT01044818.1:224467-261183 GCA_006410635.1 Cephalophus harveyi
TACTCTCTTATATTAGAATAATAATTACCATCATCCTATTCCCCTTTTCTTATTCCCTTATTTACAGAGAATAATATAAAAGAATAATGATGTATACTATGTCACATCTTTTTCCTCAAGCTTTCATATTATGTAGAATTTGAGCAAGTATAGGAAAAAATGAAAATAATGATAGAATTGAATACTTAAGTTCTAATTCCTAATTTCTAATCAAACTATCTACCTAAAACAGTTTGCCTACTAATAAGGAGTAAAAACTGCACTTTGGAAATAAATGGTGCTCTATAATTTTCCACTGAATTCTTTAGGACTGTTTCTTAGTACCATGTCATGCCAAGAGTTAATATGTTATTCCACTTAGGAAGATATGTCAATGAATAAACATGAAAAATAATTTTAAGAAATACTGATAGAAAAAAAAATAAAGGCCAAGACCTACATATCTTGCTGCTTCCTTGAAAAGTTTAACTGCAGCTGCTGAAAGCATTCATGTACTAGCTCCACAGTACACAAGAGGAAAGCTGGACTTGAAGTGGAAGTTAGACTTTAAAGTTTTATTTGTTAAGTACAAACAAGACTGTTGACTCAGTTCTCAACGGGAAAGGTAATGTCCTTGGCCCAGCAGTTCAAAACCTAAACCAAACAAAACTACCTAGTGACAATTTGAATGAAAATAGGTTTAATTATATTCTAATCTTTCCAGAATAGGAACCTGAAATAAATGTGCAAAAACTTTACCTCTCATTACCTTATTTTGAAACTGTGGACCATTATTTTCCGAGACTGCCATTTTAAAAGTTATAAAAGCAATAGGAAATCACTGAGTTAAACACATACAGTGTAGTTATTTAGGCATCAGTTCCCACACTCTGGAACCTTCCACATGTCACATGGCTACATGATATTCCCAAGTCATGGATTCTGCCGTTTGATCTCTGATGCCGCCTGAAGATATTTCAGGGCTCCTGAAGCTGGGCAGTTCTCTGAATACACTAAGTATACATATGAAGCAGCTCAAATGCACCAGTGCTTCCATCAACAACCACTTCAAAGGTCATTAATAACTTACAGGTGTGAGAGTGGAAATGCCCTCTGCACTCCTCTGCCCCTTCCTGAACTCTGGTTACTCTCTCTGGGCCATTTTTGTAACAGTTCTTAACTTGATATTTCTCTTTCTCCATTTTCTTTTCCCTGGCTCTGGGGCTTTTAAGATGACATTCCAAAATCTTCTAGGAAACACAAAAGCAGACAAAAACGCCTCAGTGTAATTCTAAGGGCTTTTTAAACTTCTTATTTTATTAGTTTCTTGAGAATAGAGGAAAACAAGTTAAATCCTTCTGAAGAAGACACCTATAAGGAAATGGAAACCTGGAGTAGGAAATGGCAACTCACTCCAGTATTCTTGCCTGAAATATTCCATGGACAGAAGAGCCTGGAGGGCTACAGTCCATGGGGTCACAAAGTGTCAGATACGACTGAGCAACTGAGCACCATCACCACCAGACTGATTTAAGAAACAATCGGTGTCTAACTGATTCACTTTGTTGTACACCTGAAACTAACAAAATATTGTATATCAACTATACTCCAATAAAAATTTTTTAAAAAATAAATGAAAAGACTGAACAGCTTGGCAGTAAAAATCTGCATGGTTTGAAACACTGGGAAATTCTGATGAACTCTAACATCTGTTTGGTTTCCACTATTGTTGAAGACAGGCTCTAAAACTTTACTGGCATCTCCCAAAATGGAAGTGAACTGTGTGAGTGAGAGAAGCTTAATTATATATCTAAATCAAAGTTTCTAAACAGTGAAACTCTTCATAATCTCAACCAGAAATTATTTGTGGGGGCTTTCGTGTGCATTGCAGGATACACAGCAGCATCCTCGCCTCTACCCACTAGATGCCAATAACAGGTATCTCTCCCAACTGTCACAACCAAAAATACCTCCAGACATTGACAAATGTCCCCTGAACTGCAAAATCAACTTGAGATCAGTTGAGAACCACTGATCTAGATGGGGGTGTCTTCTGATCTTGAGCCTATAAATATGAATCCAACTCCACACTAGGGCAAGACAGGTAAGACAGGTAAATGCATGCTTACTCACTGGGTGAAGAGATGTTTGCACAGTACTGAAGCATCACTCTGCAGCTTAATTGCAACCACAAGGGAGAAAATGAGGAGAGAACTGGCAACTGCAAACCTAACCAAGTGACCAAATGCTGTGTCACTAATAATGGGACAAGCTGACATTATCTATTTAACCTAAATCTAATCAAGCCTCTAGACCTACATCAAGTTTATAGAAAAGAAAAAGGATACAGCAAGTTAAGTGACACCATGAAGAAACAGTCAGATCAGATAAACGCAGAATGTGAGAGGTATTATAACGAAGGTAGCCTGGAACTTTCAAAAACTCACTGAAATAAAATCAGAAGTGATGGACTACTCTAAATTAAAAAATAAAAATAAAGCGATATAACAATGTGGAAACATTTAATCTTTGTTGAGCTATAAAAGATATCTGTTGAAACAATGACAGAAATCTGAATATTAACTAAATATCAGATAATAGATAAGTTGTGATAATGGTAATATATTTATATTAGAGAATATCCTTGTTCTTAGCAAGGGCATGCTGACACTTTAGGGGTAAAATTTCATGATGTCACTTAAGACAGCCAAATTTTTTTTTTTTTTTAATTCTTTAACATTTTAGAAGAAGCCTATTGGCAGTGAATTCCCTCAATTTTCCTTCATCTAAGACTGTCTTCATTTCACTTTCATTCTTTTTTTTTTGTTCTTTATTTTTTATTTATTTATTTTTTTTACTTTACAATACTGTATTGGTTTTGCCATACATTGACATGAATCCGCCATGGGTGTACATGAGTTCTCAATCCTGGACCCCCCTCCCACCACCCCAAATATGTTTTAAAACTTTCAAGATAAAAGATTAGGGGAAAACCAACCCAATCAAAATATGTGCAGGATACCTAAACAGGTATTTCTCCAAAGAAGACATATAGGTGGCTAATAGGCCCATAAAAAGATGCTCAATGTCACTAATTATTAGAAAAATGCAAACCAAAAGTACAGTGAGGAACTACCTCACACTGGTCAGAAAGGCCATCAATAAAAAGTCCACAAATAAATATTAGAGAAGGTGGAGAAAAGGGAACCCTCCTACACTGCTGGTGGGAGGGTAAACTGGTGTAGTCACTATGGAAAATAGTATGGAAGATCCCCAGAAAACTACAAATAGAATTACCATATGATCCAGAAATCCCATTCCTGGTCATATATGCAGACAAAACTAAAATTCAAAAGGATACATGCACCCCTATATTCATAACAGCACTATTCACAACAGCCAAGACAAGGAAATAGCCTAAATGTCCATCAACAGATATGAATTATGGATAGAGAAGATGTGGCATATATACAATGAAATACGAAAGAGTGAAATTATGTCATAATAATTTATGACATAAGAAAGAGTGAAATTATGTCATTTGCAGCAACATGGATGGACCTACAGATTATCATACTAAGTAAACTAAGTCAGAAAGACAAAAACCACATGCTGTCACTTGTATGTGGAATCTAAGATTTGACACAAATGAACTTATCTACAAAACAGACGCACAGACCTAGAGAACAGGCTGTGGTTGCCAAGGGGGCGGGAGAGTGAAGGCGGGACAGACTGGGAGTTTGCGATTAACAGATGAAACTATGATACACGGAATGGATAAACAATGGTCCTACTGTATACAATATCCTATGTAACCATAATGGAAAGGAATATGAAAAAGAATATATATATATATATATATGAATCACTTCGCTGTGTAACAGAAATTTACACAACACTGTAAATCAACAATACTTCAATAAAAATTTTTTTAAAGATTAGGAGAAAACAAAAGATAAAAGCATGGACTAAACCAAAACTAACGTACAGGTAAAACTGTCTCTCAGATAAACCTTGCGTTTGAGATCTTTCAGTCTTATCCCAAACCCCAAGCAGTCAGACGCTTTCCTGTGGGCCCTCAATTGCCCAGCAGTCCCCTAGAACATACTCTGGACCATGACTGTGACGTTTCCCAACCCCTGACTTTCATCAGAATTTTCCTGAGTACTCCATGAAACTCAGGAAAGAACAAAACATTAGATTCTAGAGTATATTAAATTATAAATGCGTAATTATCTGTGTTAGCATTCTAACTAGGAACCACTAAACATAACCCCTTACTTGAGGTCAGAGACTCAAATTAGAAACTTCAGGCACTTCAGTGGCAGGCCAGTGGCTCACAACCTTCTTAAGCTAAGCCTTATTAAAAAATTTGTCTAAGAAAAAAAAGCTGTCTACTTCATAAGGTCTTATTTTTACTATACAGTTTCCTCATTCAAAAACCAAAATAATACAAAAAAAAAATTCACTGAGAAGTCATAGCTACTTCTCCAGTCCCTCTTATTCCATAGAGATAACCATTTTTATTAATTTTCTATATTTCAATCCAGTATTTCTTTATGCAATATAGATAATATGTATTTCCCCCTTATAAAAAGGTAGAACAATATATAAACTTCTCAGCTCCTTTCTTTTTTCACTTTTCATTATATCTTAGAGATCTCTATACACAGCAGTATGATGAGCTTTTCCTCATTCTCTTTTACAGCTGCATTATATTGTATTTTGTAGATAATCCCATTGTTATTTAACCAGTCCCCTACGACCAGGCACTTGCATTGTTCCCAGGCTTTCACTATGTATTATAAGCAACGATATCCTAATATATCACAGAGTCGGGCATGACTGAAGCGACTTAGCACACTTGGCACACATCCTAATATATGCTGATGCATCTGTAGGATAGATGCCTAGAACTGATAATGCTAGATCAAAGGGTGTGGTGGACAGAATAAGGGGCCCCCAAAGGTGTGGACAACCTAACCTCAAGAAACGGAACACATTACCTTACATTCAAAAGGAACTCTACAACTATGACTAAATAGGGACCTCCTTACGTCTGCCCCGACTTAACCTGGGCGAGCTGGATGTAATCACAGGGATCTTTACAAGAAGCAGCCAGGTCAGTGAGGAGGAAAGCTGCTATATGACTATCTTTGAAGATGGGGGAAGGGGCCATGAACCCAGAAATACAGATGGCCTCTAGAGACTAGAAAAGGGCAATTCAGTTCAGTCGCTCAGTCATGTCTGACTTTATGGGACCCCATGGACTGCACCACACCAGGCTTCCCTGAACATAACCAATTCCCAGAGCTTGCTCAAACTCTTGTCCATCAAGTCAGGATGCCATCCAACCATCTCATCCTCTGTTGTCCCCTTCTCCTCTAGCCTTCAATCTTTCCCAGCATCAGGGTCTTTTCCAATGAGTCAGTTTTTTGCATCAGGCCCAAGTATTGGAATTTCAGCTTCAGCATCAGTCCTTCCAATGAACATTCTGGACTGATTTCCTTTAGGATGGACTGGTGGGATCTCCTTGCAGTCCAAGGGACTCTCAAGAGTCTTCTCCAACACCACAGTTCAAAAGCGTCAATTCTTTGGTGCTCAGTTATCTTTACAGCCCAACTCTCACATCCATACATGACTACTGGAAAAAACAGCCTGGACTATGTGGACCTTTGTTGGCAAAGTAATGTCTTTGCTTTTAAGCATGCTGTCTAGGTTGGTCACAACTTTTCTTCCAAGGAGCAAGCGTCTTTTAATTTCATGGCTGCAGGCACCATCTGCAGTGATTTTGGAACCCAAAAAAGTAAAGTCTGTCACTTTTTCCATTGTTTCCCATCTATTTCCCATGAAGTGTTGGGACTGGATACCATGATCTTAGTTTTCTGAATGATGAGTTATAAGCCAACTTTTTCACTCTCCTCTTTCACTTTCATCAAGAGTCTCTTTAGTTCTTCTTCGCTTTCTGCCATAAAGGTGGTGTCATCTGCATATCTGAGGTTATTGATATTTCTCCTGGCAATCTTGATTCCAGCTTGTGCTTCCTCCAGCCCAGCATTTCTCATATAAATTATGTACTCTCCATATAAGTTAAATAAATAGGGTGACAATATACAGCCTTGATGTACTCCTTTCCTGATTTGGAACCAGTCTGTTGTTCCATGTCCAGTTCTAACTGTTGCTTCTTGACCTGCATACAGATTTCTCAGTAGGCAGGTCAGGTGGTCTGGAATTCCCATCTCTTGAAGAATTTTCCAGTTTGTTGTGATCCACACAGTCAAAGGATTTGGCATAATCAATAAAGCAGATGTGTTTCTGGAACTTTCTTGCTTTTTCAATGATCCAACAGATGTTGACAATTTGATCTCTGGTTCCTCTGCCTTTTCTAAATCCAGCTTGAACATCTGGAAGTTCACGGTTCACGTACTGTTAAAGCCTGTCTTGGAGAATTTTCAGGATTACCTTGCTAGCGTATGAGATGAGTGCAATTGTGCAGCAGTTTGAACATTCTTTGGCATTGCCTTTAGACTGGAATGAAAACGGACCTTTTCCAGACCTGTGGTCACTGCTGCATTTTCCAAATTTGCCAGCATACTGAGTGCAGCACTTTCACAGCATCATCTTTTAGGATTTGAAATAGCTCAAAAGGACACGGAAAAAAATACTCTCTAGACTCTCCAGAAAGAACATAACCTTATAGACCCATTTTACATTTATCATCTCCAGAATTGAAAAATAAGAAATCTGTGCTATTTTAAGCCACTAAGTTTGTGATATTTTGTTCCAGTAGCAATCAGAAACTAATACAAAGGGTAGATACAATGCAAATTTTCCACAAGTTAACAAATCCCCTTCCATAAAGTTTGCACTTTTTTGTACTTTCACAAGCAATGTGCCTATTTTTCAACTATGTCTCCAACAAAATGTGGTATCTAACTTTTGAAGTTTTGCCTGTAGAGTATTGAACGCTTAACAGAAAAGAATACAAAAAATAACATATATATATATATATGTATAACTGAGTTACTTTGCTGTACAGCAGAAATTGACACATTGTAAATCATATGTACTTCAATAAAAACTTTTACAATGAGACAAATCTTTCCTAAATTTTTCTCCTATGTTATTACTTTGTTTATAGGTTTTTTTCCTAAAAATTTCTATTTTATGGATCTTACTTCTTTATAATATAAATTACAGATATTTTTCCCACTTGGTCATTTTTCTTTTTACATTGCTGATGATTATTTATTATCATGCTTAAGTCTTTATTATTTGAATTTATTTTTACTTAATGTTCAAAGTTTTCCTCTTATATGTTTTACATAATCAAAAAACTTCAGCATGGCCTGTTTTAGTATATCAATAATCCAGTAAGACTGCTTCCTAATCTCAAGGGCCAAATGTAGTGGTTAACTTGTTTTTCTTTCTTATTTCTGCACTGCTGCTGCTGCTAAGTCACTTCAGTTGTGTCCGACTCTGTGCGACCCCATAGACCGCAGCCCACCAGGCTCCCCCGTCCCTGGGATTCTCCAGGCAAGAACATTGGAGTGGGTTGCCATTTCCTTCTCCAATGCATGAAAGTGAAAAGTGAAAGTGAAGTCACTCAGTCGTGTTGACTCTTCGTGACCCCATGGACTGCACCCTACCAGGCTCCTCCATCCATGGGATTTTCCAGGCAAGAATACTGGAGTGGGATACCATTGCCTTCTATTTCTGCACAGATACTTCAAACTAAGAAAAATTCCAGTGTGAGAAAGACACAGAAGATGGCAAAATAAAATTCTAGGTAATGTAACACAATTTTAGCAAACTTTACTGCTTTACTTAAATTCATGAAAATAATTTAAAAATCCATAAATTTGCTGAGAATTATAAATTATTACACAAATACATTTTTTATCCCACATGTATTCTTCTGAATTTCATTTTTGAGAAATCTATACCTGTGTGGAGAAGGCAATGGCAACCCACTCCAGTACTCTTGCCTGGAAAATCTCATGGACGGAGGAGCCTGGAAGGCTGCAGTCCATGGGATTGCTGAGGGTCGGACACGACTGAGCGACTTCACTTTCACTTTTCCCTTTCATGCACTGGAGAAGGAAATGGCAACCCATTCCAGTGTTCTTGCCTGGAGAATCCCAGGGACAGGGTAGCCTGGTGGGCTGCCATCTATTGGGTAGCACAGAGTCGGACATGACTGAAGTGACTTAGCAGCATACCTGGGTCTATAGCAGAATATTCTTTCTCTTTTTTTAAAGTTTAAGCTATTTTTTTACATTTTTTTATATTCTTTTCTACTATTGTTCACCACAGAATACTGAATATAGTTCCCTGTGCTATACATTAGGATCTTGTCATTTAAGGCATTCTTTTAATTAAAATGTATTAAGAACCATTTCTGGATACAATGAAGCAACAACATGTAACTGAGTTACTACTAATTAGGATAGAAATTCAAGCAACTCAAAATATGGGAGCTAAATAACTTAGGTAATTTTGCACAAAAAGTATTTTGTTTACAATTTAAACACTGTGTTTACATTTTTTTTAAATTTTTATTTATTTAGTTGCAGCAGGTGGGATTTAGCTCCCTATACCAGGGATTAAACCTGGGTCCCCTACGTCAGGAGTGCGGAGTCTCAACCACTGAACCACTAGGGAAGTTTCTTATGTTTCCTTTTTATACAAAGTTACTTTCAAATTTAAGGTTTCCAAAGAGTGTTGATACAGTTGTTGGGATTTTAAAAATCATTTGCAAATGCTGTTTGATGATAAAGTTATATAGCTACATATGAAAAAAAAAAAAAAGCCCTTTTTATGGTTCCTGGGAGTAAGCCTATGTTAGCCTTTGCACTAGGGTCTACTGAATGTTGGCCACCAGGCACTGAGACTAGTAAAGGGGGGCTTGACCCAGAACACAAGCAGCTGCATCGAGCATCTCATCCACTCCTGTGACGTCAATGGCCATAAAGTGACCCTGAAGTCTGTGACTGGCCCCCTTAGCAGATGTGCACTTTCAGCTTCCTTCCTGACATTTCCATTAGGATATCCCAAAAGAACTAAAATGTGAATTTTAATGCCCCTAAGCTGAATGCATCATCTCTTCCTCCAACACCCACAGCTCCTTCTGAATTCTGTTGCAATCCGTGATCATTCTTTCATCTTTTGTCTCATCAACTTTATCTTGCATTGTTTTGCTTTTTCACACTAAATTAGCTGTCAAGCACTTTTTCTTTGAAGTATAATTTACAGTGTTGTGTTAGCTTCGGTGTACAGCAAAGTGATTCAGATATATGTATATATAATTTATAACCTCATAGGTTATTACAAAATACTGAATATAGTCCTCTGTGCTATACAGTAGGTTCTTGTTTGTCTGTTTTATATAGTAGTCATGTGTATCTTTTAATCCCAAATTCCTAATTTATCCCTTTCCCCTCTTTCCTCTTTAGTAACCATTAAGTTTGTTTTCTATGTCTGTGATTTTTTAATCTTCCTATGAAATACATTTCAAAAGCAAACAGCTTACAATTATCACTATTTCTATAATATCTTAAAGTATTTTAACTGTGAATTATTTGATTTGTTTGTCTGTTTTATATAGTAGTCATGTGTATCTTTTAATCCCAAATTCCTAATTTATCCCTTTCCCCTCTTTCCTCTTTAGTAACCATTAAGTTTGTTTTCTATGTCTGTGATTTTTTAATCTTCCTATGAAATACATTTCAAAAGCAAACAGCTTACAATTATCACTATTTCTATAATATCTTAAAGTATTTTAATTGTGAATTATTTGAAACATATATACAGTATCAGAAAATTAAATGATACCTAAAGATATTACCAGTTTGCATATTTGACTCAAATCACCTTTTTTTTTAAAAAAAGGAAAGAATGTTACAGATCTTTTGCCCACGCTGATTGAACCCACGCCCGCTGCACTGAAAGGGCAGAGTCTTAACCACTGGACTGCCATGGAAGTTCCCATAACTGAAGTCTTACCTACCTGTATACTTTTTATCTCCACAGAGATAACCACTAAGTAGTCAAGTAGACAAATCCCTCATTGTTTTTCAAACTTATCCTGGCAATTCTTGACATTTTACTCTTCCATTTAACTTTTAACATTCATCTAACGTTTTTATTGGAGTATAGTTGATTTCAAATGGGGCTGCAGTTTCAGCTGTACAGCAACTTGAATCAGTTATAAATATACATATATTCACTCTTTTTAAAATTCTTTTCCCATGTAGATCATTACAGAATTATCGAAAAGAGCTCCTGGTGCTATGCAGTAGGTCCTTATTAATTATCTATTTTACATATAGTAGTGCATATATGTCAATCCCAATCTCGCAGTTTATCCCCTCATCCTGCCTCCCGTAAGTTCAACCACTATCTTAAAGCTTTGTGTATTCTCCTCGTGCATTTTTTGGCTTTCACATGTTCACTATCGTTCTAGAAATTTATATGAATATTATACTGCATGTACCGTTCTAAAACCTACTTTTTTCACATATCTGTCTGAGATTCATGTTGATCATATAGATACAGTTCATTTATTTTAAATGCTGTATGGTGGCCCCTTGTATGAACAAACCAGAGTTTATGTTCTCATTTTCCTATTGATTTATAGGATATTTCCTGTATACGCTATTACAAATAGTGATGTAATGAAATCCTTGAACATATCTCCTTACACAGATGTATAAAAACTTCTTTAAAGCAGACACATTTGTATCAGAACTTAGCTAGAACTTAGTCATATGGCCACATCCACCTGAAAGAGAGAATAAGAAATGCAGTCTTTACTCTAGATGGCCATGTACCCAACAAAAAATTAGGGCTTCCATTTCCAAGGAAGAAGGAAAAAACAGATATTGATATTGCGGAAAGCAACTAACAACCAACAGCTGCTGCCATTTTAAGTATTTCCAAATCTCTTTGAAAACTTCAAAGAGGTCATTCCAATTTATATGCCATCAACAATGAGTAAGAGTTCCAATTTCCCCACATGTTCACCAATAACTCTGGCTATCAAATATATTAATTTACCAATCTGACTGATGTAAAATAGTATCTCTCTGTTCTTTCAATTTGCATTTCCTTGATTACTACCAAGTATAAACACTATTAACCATTCTAGTTTCCTATTTTTTGAAATGACTATTTCATCATTTTTCCAGTTGGTTGCCTACAAATTAAAAAAAATGTTTTGGCTGCACTGGGCCTTCGCTGCTGCCGTGCGGCTTCTCACTGCAGGGGTTCCTCTTATTACAGAGCATGGGCTCTAAAGTGCGTGGGCTCAGCAGTTGCAGTGTACAGGCATGGCTGCCCCCCAGCACGTGGAAACTCCCAGACCGGGGAGCGAACCTGTGTCCCCTGCATTGGCAGGAGGATTCCTAACCACTAGAGCACCATGGAGGACCACCTACACATCTTTTATTGCAGGAATCTACACATATTCTTGATACTGATTTGCTTTGAATAATTATTTCAACCAGTCTTTGGTGTATTCCATTTTTAGATGGTTATCTTCTATTATGAGAAAATTTTAACTTTAAGGTAGCTATTGCAGACTGCAAGTTGTCCACCAAAATGCACTGTCTCTCTCTTCCACAATGATAGTGGGGGCAGATATGTCTACTCAGTTAAGCTGTATTTCCCAGCCTCCTTTCCAGCTTGGTGACTTAAGTTGCCAACAATGGAATGTACCTGGTAGTAATGTATTTGCTGCTGGGTATCAACCTTAAAAATAATGCACATTTTTGATCACTTGTCTCTTCAACTTCCTTGACACTGTCACGTTGAAGTTAAAATCTAGACCAACATTGCAAGCTATATGTTGAGCTACCCAACTAGTCGGGATATCCATCAAGGCTTCATACAGCAAAGCCTATAAACCTACCCTGAACTATTATATCAAAGAGAAATTAATTTGTCTTATTTGCTGCTGCATTTGGGGTATCTTTTTTTTTTTTTTAACGGATACCTGGCCAAATATGCCAAACACGTTTAAGAAGGATTTCTTAGATAACAAACCATAACAAATCAATGTGCTGTGCTGGGCTTAGTCGCTCAGTTGTATCCAGCTCTGTGCTCCCATGGACTGTAGCCCACCAGGCTGCTCTGTCCGTGGGCTTCTCCAGGCAAGACTACTGGAGTAGGTTGCCATGCCTTCCTCCGGGGGAGCTTCCCAACCCAGCGGGGACTGAACCCAGGTCTCCCTCATTGCAGGAGGATTCTTTACCAACTGAGCCACCAAGGAAGCCCAACAAACCAACAGCAATGATTTCAGGCTGATTAGTCTCTGTATATAATGTAAAAAGCTCCTCTTGAGGAACTTTATAAAGTTCCTTTTTATAAATAAGAAAAATTCTTCCTGAGTTTTTAAAATAAATTTTAAGTTCTGTTTTTCAAATACAGGCTTTCATACTGAAATGTGGTTTGTGAATAGGTGAGGTAAGGACTTAATAGTTTTATATGAGATTGGCCGACTGTTTCAGCACTGCATATTGAATTATCTCACTGATTTATAATCATCTCTGTTATTTACCAAATTAGCAGAGATACATGACGATCTTCTGTTCTATTCATCTGTGCTTATAACTTTGTGCCACTGTCACACTGCTATGATTACTAAAACTTTATACTAAATCTTAATAGTCAAGTAGATAAATCCCTCATTGTTTTTCAAACTTATCCTGGCAATTCTTGACATTTCACTCTTCCATTTAAGCTTTAACATTCATCTATCATATTATACACACACATGCACATATACAACTATTAGGATTTATGATACAGATGCACTGAATTCATGAACTAACAGAGTAAGAAATTACATCATTACAAAACTGAGTCTTTCCACTCATGGGCATGTTACATCTCTGAATTACATACACCTTTATAATTTTCTCCATAAAGATCTTCAACATCTTTTGTTAGAAATATTCCAAGGCCCCTTAGGTTTTGGGCCATTTCATATGGCTTTTTTTTTTTAACTGCATGTTCAACTTTGTTGTTGGCATGTGGGAATATTGTCGGTCTTTTTAATACTTGGATTTAATACTTTGGACTTCCCTGGTGGCTCAGATGGTAAAGCGTCTGCCTACAATGCAGGAGACCCAGATTCAATCCCTGGGTTGGGAAGATCTCCTGGAGAAGGAAATGGCAACCCACTCCAGTATTCTTGCCTGAAAATCCCATGGACGGAGGAGCCAGGTAGGCCACAGTCCATGGGGTCACAAAAAATCAGAGCGACCTCAACAACTGAGCAACTTCACTTTCTTCTTTTCTTTAAAACTTAGCCTATAATCTACAATTTTTCAAAATTCTCATTAATTTTAATGTTTTTGGTTTTTGTTCTTGACACACTACGCAGCTTGCGTGGAATCTTAGTTTCCAGATCAGGCATTGAAACTGCGCCCTCAGCAGTGAAAGCACAGAAATCCTAACCACTGGACCACCAGGGATTCTCCTAATGTTTTGGTCTTACTAGATATTCTATGTAGGTTCAGTTCAGTTCAGTTCAGTCGCTCAGTCGTGTCCGACTCTGTGCGACCCCATGAATCTCAGCACGCCAGGCCTCCCTGTTCATCACCATCTCTCGGAGTTCACTCAGACTCACGAGTGAGTCCATCCAGCCTGTGATGCCATCCAGCCATCTCATCCTCGGTCGTCCCCTTCTCCTCCTGCCCCCAATCCCTCCCAGCATCAGAGTCTTTTCCAATGAGTCAACTCTTCGCATGAGGTGGCCAGAGTACTGCAGTTTCAGCTTTAACATCATTCCTTCCAAAGAAATCCCAGGGTTGATCTCCTTCAGAATGGACTGGTGGGATCTCCTTGCAGTCCAAGGGACTCTCAAGAGTCTTCTCCAACACCACATTTCTTCCAGTCCAGCGTTTCTCATGATGTACTCTGCATAGAAGTTAAATAAGCAGGGTGACAATATACAGCCTTGATGGACTCCTTTTCCTATTTGGAACCAGTCTGCTGTTCCATGTCCAGTTCTAACTGTTGCTTCCTGACCTGCATACAGATTTCTCAAGAGGCAGGTTAGGTGGTCTGGTATTCCCATCATTTTCAGAATTTTCCACAGTTTATTGTGATCCACACAGTCAAAGGCTTTGGCATAGTCAATATGGAGGTAATCATGGTGAATAATAACAACTTTAACTTTCTTTTTTAGTCTTCATGTTTTTCATTCCTTTTGCTTTTCTTATTGCCCTGGATAGACTCTTCAGTAAAATGTGGAACAGAATTTAGACAAGCATCCTAGTCTTGTTCCTGACTTAAAGGGGAACACTTTCTAATGCTTCCTTGTCATGTTAACAGAATTATTTAATTGTTCCTACTTAGTAAACTTATGAGTATGTTTTAAATTTCATCAAAACTTTTTTCTGAATCTTTTAAGATGATTCCATGATTTTCTTCCTCTAATGTTTGTGGTAGATTATATCTTTCAATTTTTTACTGAAAGACCATCCTTGAATTCCTGCAATAAATCCTCTTTAACTAAGATACTGGTTTTTAGACATGACACATTTGATCTGCTCATGCTTTATTTAGGATTTTTCCATTATAAACAAAGTGGAACTAGACCATAATTCTTATAATCCCTGTTAAATTTTACTACCCTCATCAATGAGTTGCGACACTTGCCTTATTTTTAAAATTTTTATTAAAACTGCTGGCATAAAATAGGAGTTTCCTGTTCCTTGAAAGTTAAAAGTCATCATGAACCTTTAAAGGTTTAAAAGCATCATTAGCCTGGTGTGTTCCACTATGGTGCAGGCATGCATGCTAAGTCATTTCAGTCATGTCTGACTCTTTAGCCTATTAGGCTCCTCTGTCCATGGGATTCTCCAGCCAAGAATACTGGAGTGGGTTGCTGTGCCCTCCTTCAGGAGATCTTCCAAACCCAGGGATGGAACTCGAGTCTCTTACATCTCCTGCAATGGCAGGTAAGTTCTTTACCAGGAGCGCCACCTGGGAAGCACCCCCACCATCCACTATGGAAATTTTTTAAGTAAATAATCACATTTAATAGTTGTATGCTCATTTAAGTCTTCTCTTTCTTCTTAAAGCAATGAATCAGATAAAGAATAGATGAGGCTCCAGTACCATCTTGAACAGAACTGGTGAGAACTGACACCATTACCTTGTTTCCAATCTCAAGGGGGAAGGTATTTAGGCTTTTCCTTTGAGTATTAGCTGTGGTTTTTTAAATAATTTTTAAAATGTATAATTATTTTGGCTGTGCTGTGTCTTTGTTGCTGCACAGGCTTTTCTCTAGTTGCAGCAAGGGGGGTTACTGTTCATTGCATTGCGCAGGCTTCTTATTGCAGTGGCTTCTTTTGTTGCGGACCACAGGCACCGAGCTTCAGTAGTTGCGACACGTGGGCTCAACAGCTGCGGTTCCCAGGCTCTAGAGCACAGGCTCAACAGTTGCAGCCAAAGGCTGAATTGCTCCGTGGCACATGGGATCTTCCTCGATCAGGGATCAAACTCAAGTATCCTGCGTTGGTGGGCGGCGGAGTCTTTAACCCTGAGCCACCGGGAAAGCCTCTAGCTGTGGTTTTTTCTATAGCTGTCTTTATCTAGTTGATTGGAGAAGGAAACGGCAACCCACTCCAGTTTTCTTGCCTGGAGAATCCCAGGGACGGTGGAGCCTGGTGGGCTCCTGTCTGTGGGGTCACACAGGGTCGGACACGACTGAAGCAACTTAGCAGCAGCATCTAGCTGAGAAAGATGCCTCCTAAGTTTACTGAGAGTGTTTATCATGAACTACTCATATTTATTTTCTACACTATATTCTCTCAGTTGTGTTCCCATGATGTTTTAAACACCTAACACTAGTCATTATCATTATTATTTTATGCATGCAATAACTGTTTTAGTGTTCCCACATATTGATCATCAACTTCTTTATGCACCATTTCTTCTTGCCATCTACTCTTTTCCTTTGAAGTTTAACAGACTCCTTCTTCCTGTACCTCTTACAACTTTTATTATGATTCTCCAAGATGAGTGGTAAATTCCCACACTTTTTTGTCTAAAAGTATTTTTTTAAGCCCACACTTTTAAATAAGAGCTTCACTGGGTATATGGCATTCTGAGTTATAGCTATTTTCTCTTGGCGCTTTCAAAATATTATTCCTTTATCTTCAGATGTGTCTTGTTAATGTTGAAAAGTATGCGGTTAACTTAAATGCTGTTTCTTTGTATATAATCTTTTACAGTTTCTGATGTTATCTTGCTCATCTTTGAAGACTCTAAAAGAATTTATAGAAAACTATGGGCCAGAGACCAAATCCACCTACCATGTGTTTTTGCAAATAAAGTTGTTTTGGAACACACACACACACAAAAAGAATTTATTGGCATTTCTTTTAAGGTACATGCTATACTTTATAGTATTTAGTCATTCCCCGTGTTTTAGTATTACTTACCTCGTATTGTTTAGGGCTTTCCTTATAGCTCAGTTGGTAAAGAATCTGCCAGCAATGCAGGAGACCTGGGTTCAATTCCTGGGTCGGGAAGATCCCCTGGAGAAGGAAATGGCAACCCACTCCCAGTATTCTTGCCTGGAGAATCCCATGGACAGAGGAGCCTGACGGGCTACAGTTCATGGGGTCACAAGAGTCAAACACGACTTAGTGACTAAACCACCACCACCACCTCGCATTGTTTAGTCATTTTACATAATTGCCTTGACCTCCTCATTAGAGAGCAAACTACCAGATGGTGTATAAAAGGCTGTGCATCTTTTCCTACAAAGCCATGCTCTCTTGTGGAATGGGGAGTGGCACAATTGAAAAAAAAAAAAGAGATCAAAATGCCTTATCTGAGTTAGTAACAAAGGCCTGTTTCAGGGAGTGCCTAGATATCAATTTGTTGACAACTGGCTAATGTTTAAGTACAAACAGCAAATGAGTACGTTACCTTTATATTGACCATTCTGTGCACAATTTATTGTTTGGCTTTCAACGGATGACTGGCATTCTTACTAAAAATTGTTTAAACATCAAAAAGGTATTAACTAAGTTCAGCAAAGTTTTTATCTGCCAATATGGTCATTTATAGTGTGTATATAGATCTGCCTCTGAGTGAATAGTTGGGGAATAGTCCCAACTATTTCCTAAATGTACAGTCTAAGCTGCTTTCATCACTGGCATTCAAACACAGCTGAGCAATTTTTGAAAGAACAAGAAAACCACCACTAGAAATCTATTTACATGGAAGACTGAGAAGACTCCTGGAAGTAAACTTATCTTAAGCAAAGAGAAGATTAGGTAGCTTGATCTTGAAACAAAGTCTTGGTGCTCAGAGGAGATGAGTAATTGTGAATGTACCATAGTTTTTGAGACTGGTCAGGATTCTAGCTGAGACTACCGTGGATTCAAATCTAGGTTCTAAGGAGACAGAGGACTGTAAACACAAAGGGGAAATACCTTTTTCTATTAAAACCATTGACAGAACACACTGCAAACCATTCTGGAACCCTCTGACAGAGTGTATCACAGATAATCAACAATGAACACTGCAGAGGACTGGCCTCTCCACGTTGCCAGTGCATTCCTCACCAACTGTATCCCAAAGAATGCACACAGAAGAGCCTGACAAGACGGGCAACACCCGGAAAAACTAGCAACCAAAATGCATGAAAAATCCCACAGGAGGTAAATCATCAGAGAGCTGAGAGAAAACACAGAAAACTTTCAGCTACTAAATCTGGCAGCTTACCAGGCTTGTTATTGAAAATACCTACAGTACCTCTTGAGCACTCTAGAAACATTTGGATGGAATTTTACCAGGTGCATACAGCACAAGGAGCAGGGAGAACTTAACAGTAGGTCAGACACAACTGAAGTGACTTAGTGTGCATGCACGTGACAGAAGCGCCAAGCCTCAAATTGAGAATGTTAAGAGACTACTATTCAGGAAAGTCAATTTGTAACCTACTCCTCAAATTTGCAATGCAGTTGATTTTTCTGAATCACACTCACAATGATATGATATTTTAAAATGAAGATACTACTGATTTCATGAAAACATTTGACTATAAAAAAAAAAAAGAGATCAAAATGCCTTATCTGAGTTAGTAACAAAGGCCTGTTTCAGGGAGTGCCTAGATATCAATTTGTTGACAACTGGCTAATGTTTAAGTACAAACAGCAAATGAGTACGTTACCTTTATATTGACCATTCTGTGCACAATTTATTGTTTGGCTTTCAACGGATGACTAGCATTCTTACTAAAAATTGTTTAAACATCAAAAAGGTATTAACTAAGTTCAGCAAAGTTTTTATCTGCCAATATGGTCATTTATAGTGTGTATATAGATCTGCCTCTGAGTGAATAGTTGGGGAATAGTCCCAACTATTTCCTAAATGTACAGTCTAAGCTGCTTTCATCACTGGCATTCAAACACAGCTGAGCAATTTTTGAAAGAACAAGAAAACCACCACTAGAAATCTATTTACATGGAAGACTGAGAAGACTCCTGGAAGTAAACTTATCTTAAGCAAAGAGAAGATTAGGTAGCTTGATCTTGAAACAAAGTCTTGGTGCTCAGAGGAGATGAGTAATTGTGAATGTACCATAGTTTTTGAGACTGGTCAGGATTCTAGCTGAGACTACCGTGGATTCAAATCTAGGTTCTAAGGAGACAGAGGACTGTAAACACAAAGGGGAAATACCTTTTTCTATTAAAACCATTGACAGAACACACTGCAAACCATTCTGGAACCCTCTGACAGAGTGTATCACAGATAATCAACAATGAACACTGCAGAGGACTGGCCTCTCCACGTTGCCAGTGCATTCCTCACCAACTGTATCCCAAAGAATGCACACAGAAGAGCCTGACAAGACGGGCAACACCCGGAAAAACTAGCAACCAAAATGCATGAAAAATCCCACAGGAGGTAAATCATCAGAGAGCTGAGAGAAAACACAGAAAACTTTCAGCTACTAAATCTGGCAGCTTACCAGGCTTGTTATTGAAAATACCTACAGTACCTCTTGAGCACTCTAGAAACATTTGGATGGAATTTTACCAGGTGCATACAGCACAAGGAGCAGGGAGAACTTAACAGTAGGTCAGACACAACTGAAGTGACTTAGTGTGCATGCACGTGACAGAAGCGCCAAGCCTCAAATTGAGAATGTTAAGAGACTACTATTCAGGAAAGTCAATTTGTAACCTACTCCTCAAATTTGCAATGCAGTTGATTTTTCTGAATCACACTCACAATGATATGATATTTTAAAATGAAGATACTACTGATTTCATGAAAACATTTGACTATTTTAATAACTAAAAATGCCTACTCTTTTCTGCAGCTTACACATTTTAACAGCTAGAAACCCTTCATGGATGACAGCCTTGTCATTACGAAGGGGTTTGCATGACTCAATGAATCTATGAGCTATGCGCTGCAGGACCACCCAGGCGGACAGGTCATAATGGAGAGTTATGACAAAACATGGTCTACTGGAGAAAAGAAGAGCAAACCACTCCAGTAGCCTTGCCCCGAGAATTCCATGAACAGTATAAAAAGGCAGAAAGATGTGACTCCGGGAGCAAACTTCGGGAGATAATGAAGGACAGGGAAGCCTGGCACACATGGGGTCACAAAGAGTTGGATACAACTTACCTACTAAACAACAAGAGCTAGAAACAGAAGGCCTAAGAAATCTTTCATGGAACGACAACCAAGATGAAAAATGTCATCCAAGGAACCAAAGTACATAAGTTAACTCTAAAGTGAAATCCAATTTCAAAACAATATTTTTCATTTTACTATAAAATGATCCATTGGACTTACCTTCCTCAGAGGTTCTCAGATTGTGTTAGGGCAACACCTTTTTCCAGGTTTCCTAGGTAAGAAAATGAATACAAAAACTGACATTATTTACTAGCCCATATCTCAAGTTAAAGCCCAGATCTCATCTCTCCTACCGTTTTTTATGTTTTTTTTTTTTTCCCAGAAGCAGCACTTTCTTTCCAACTGAGAGGGTTGGGGGAGGGTGTCATAGCAAAATGTTACAGCAGCAGAAACTGAATAGGAGGACGCTGAGAGGAGAAGAGAGAAAAGGTGACTCCAAAATACTGCACTGAGTATTAACCCTGAACCAAACATACTCTGCAGAGCATCTGAACTTCTTTCTTTTTCGTGGAGGAGACAAAAGCATTTCTAGACGGGGTTGAGCAGACTCAAAGGGAGCAGGCTAAGAAAGGGAGAGGGCTCCAGGAGGTGCCCAGTCATCTCCGAACAGTTTCCTTTCTACAATCCCGCAGCCAAAAATAACCCAACTCAAGAGAAACGTAGCTGCGCCAAGTACTTCAGGTATCAGTGAAATTTCCTCCCCTTCTTTATGAATTTGTATTATTTATAAGACACTTGACACATGTTTAAACACTTAACATAGCTCCTCTGTTTCAGGAAATATGGCTTGTTCAGCTGAGGGTAGGGGGGGAAGCATATAATGAGGGAGTTAACAAGGGCTGATATTTTTTTTACAACATACTTTAAAAACTGCAAAACCTCTTTAAACACCAGGAACAGCTTAAATAATTCACTCTAGGCCTGCGGGGCCCATGCGGACGGTTCCCTCTCTGGCCACGTTCGGCCCAGACGGTGGCCCCGATGGGCGGCCTGGGGCGGCCATGTGTGGCCTTGAGGCCTCCTGGCCGCCTTCCCCTCGCCGCCCCCCCACCCCCGACGTTGGGGGGCCCACGGTGGCTCAGGACGCCATGGACAGATCGGACCCCGGAAGATGGGCCCGCGCCCTTTGACCTTGGACGCACAGCACGCCGGGAGCAGGCGGAAGTGGGCCTCGAGCGGACAGTCGCGGCCCGCAGTGGGGGCGTTCCAGGGGCGGCTGAGGGAGACAAACGGTACCTGAGGTGTTCTGTCGCCGGCCTCACCCCAGGGACCGTTCCAACCCCTGTGAGGCCCCGGAGGCCACTGCCCTGGGCCCTCAGTTCCCCTCGGCTTCCCCCTCAGCGCGCGGGAAAGGGCGCTATACGGAGGAAGGGAGGCCCTGCGGCGGCGGCTCGGCGGACCCCTGGCCTTGGTGGCCGCCATGGTGCGCGGGGAAGGTGGACGCGAGCTGCGTCTTCCCGAGTCCCAGCACGCCCAGGGCCGGGAGCTGGGAAGCGGGGCCTGCGGACCCGGCCGGCCAGAAGGAAGGAGGGTGACTCGCGGCCGCCGAGCGCCGCCCGGACTGCGCGGCTGCGGGGGCGGAGGGACGCACCTGCCTCCCGCCCACCTGGGCCCCGGGGCTGCCGCCGTCGCTCGCGGGCAGTCCTCGCGAAGGTAGCCGGGGGCCTGAAGCCGGAGCCTCGCAGTCCTCGAGTGCTGCCCTGCCTGGCGTGGCGGGCGACCCGGGTACCCTCGACTCGCTTTCTCGGCTCCCCAGGGCCGAGAGAGCTGGACGCTCTCAAGGAGGGAATCTCAATACAGGAATTCCTCCTCCTCTGCTCGCAGAGTTGACAGCCCCGGAGGCCGTCGGTTCTGCAAAGAGGAGCAGTCGGGCGCGGGCGAGCAAGCAGCTGATGAAAATAATTGTCCTCGCACACAACCCTGCGCCCAGGGGCGCGTGCACGCGCGCGCGCACACACACACTCACACAACTTGCCTCATCTAGCCGCCCAACCTTAGTATTCTGGGCATGTGGTTTTCAAAAACTTGCTTGACACAATAACAAAGACATTTAAATGCCAGGACGCAGACTTCACTTTTTAACCTGCTGAGAGGAGCTACTTTCAAAGCTTCCCCGCCGCGAATAAACTGACAAAAAATATGGGGTGCACCTATAAATTAAACACCTTACCCTCAAAGCAATGTGCGTTAATCAGGTTTCTAAGGCAATAGCCATCTCTGTCTTTTCCTATTCACCCAGATAATGCCCCAAGAAGGAACCCCTTTACACAAGAGAGAGCTGGGGGGGAAAAATGAATTATACCCATTGCTAGTAAAAATCATCTTAAATCAATAGAGCACCACTTGAACTTGAGTTTCCATTGTTTCACTGAATCATCAATGTTTTTAATTAAACAGCTACCCTTTCTGTTAAAACATTACATAAAAGGGTTAGGTTTCTACTTTTGTCGAGGCAGCTGGCGTTTGTTGGCTGTTGTGTTTGAGCAACAGACTGTTCAATAGAAGCGAGAAATAGCTCAACGCGCTCTTAATAGACCTGTTTCAACAATGTACCTTGAAAAGGAATACATTGTGTTATTGTGTTAGTTTGCTACAAACCTATTAAAAGAAAAATAGCATCCATCAGGTCTAACAAAACGCATTTGTATTATCCGTACTTATCTGCTTCAAATACGCTTCTTGGCACTATGTCTAGAATTCAACTAGATCATCAAGAGCTGGATGGAAGAACACATACCAGTTAGGTAATGACACACAGGGCTAAAAATAATATTAAAGGAAAGTCTAAGCAGACGGCAATCGCCACTTTTTATCACGAGAGATAGAGGCAGCCCTACTTCAATTGAAAATATATGGCAAAAGCATGGAATCCTATGACAAAAACAATTTTTAAAATATTTCTAGCGTGGGAATATTGATTCAAATCCCATATTTGGAACGAATCTGATACACTTTCGATAGCAATTTGTTTCAGAGGAGGATTCAGGGCAGAAGCAATGCATTTTTAAAGCAGAGTTAAATAGCGCAAAGCGCCGGGTTCTTTAGGGAAATGCGTGAAACAAACAAATCGAAAGCAAGGGTTCCAGCCAAGAGGCTGGGGAACAACGCTGTCTGGCAGTAAGAAAGGAAGTGCTTCTGGAAAGTGCTCTCTTTAAAATGATTTTTAACTTAGGTTATTGCATTTTAAACACAAAACGAAACTTGAAGCAAAGAAACAAGCTGCTTTGCCCCTATGAGCAAGACACCGTGGTGTGTTTCAGGAAGGACTGCCACTTGGACCACAAATCTTAGGAAAACAGAGCGACAAATGATGAAGCTAATTTACGTCTGAGATCCGCTTAGCAGAAAAGACACCAAAAGTAGCATCTGTCAGAGGGAGACATCTTTTGCTCCCAAGAAAGGCAATCGATTCAGTTTCCAACCTCAGAGTGCCCAACATTCACTTTCAAGTGCAAAATTGTTAAGGGCATGAGAGAATAGTACACTGTCTACAACTGAACTCAGTTGTCCATTGAAGAGAACCTACACAGATTACAATAGCATGCTATGCAAGCTGTCTGTGTTAAATAGATGAAGCAATATTTTGCCCAATAAATTGTTTTTGCATTTCTAAATTAATTATCAGATGAAGAATTAGAAACATGTCACTCTGAAACTTTGGATCAGGGT
This sequence comes from Cephalophus harveyi, assembly GCA_006410635.1. Classification (NCBI taxonomy): domain Eukaryota; kingdom Metazoa; phylum Chordata; class Mammalia; order Artiodactyla; family Bovidae; genus Cephalophus; species Cephalophus harveyi. The sequence goes on from SJYT01044818.1 coordinate 247,796, forward strand.
TTTGCCATCCTGTGAAATAGCTGCATTAGACATTTCTGGAAGGCATTTGAAGTCAAATGGCTGGCATGACTTCTCTATGCAGTTAAGATAATTTTTTCCTCAAAAAGGGTGTGTATATGTATGTGCCAGGAGGTGTCTGAGATGTGTTTGATTTATACTTTAAGATATTTCACTGATAGTGTCTCCTCCTAGACCAAATCAATTTTTGAACTAATTCTTTAGAGTTAAAAAAATAGAAATGAATTCATAAACCCCAAACTGTATACTATGAAATTAGTCTCACATAAGATTGACAGAAGGTTTGACAATTTCAAGGTGAGATTTTCCGATGTATGAAATAATCTACCAAAGATGAAAGACGTTCACAATAAACTGGTTTGCCCATGATATGAAGTGTTGCTACTAAGGCTTTATAAAAAGTCTTTGATTTTTCATATAGAACTTTAAAAAAATTTGCATGACGAAAATCAAGCTATCTAGGAGAGAATATTCAGTGATTTTAATTTGGAAAGATTGTTCAAGTAAACAAAGAATCACTAAAGAGATCACTTGAAAACGCAGCAGAGGAAAAAATGTATCTTAGAGGCAGACTGTAATTTGATTCCTTATTTTGTTATTGGTCTTGAAAATCCTTGATTCTCCACTCTTGCAAAAAATTTTCAATAATACATGAAGTCTAAATATTTTTATTTTTTTATCTAAAGTAAAAAAAAATCTAGTTTGTACTATAATTGCCTCCCCGTGAATAATAGGAAGAAGATCATATATAGATTATTTTCCATATGCCCCACAAATTCTTTCTCAAAGGAGACCTCTAGACTATTCATTTATCACTCATATTTGGAAGACTTTTGACCAATCAAATCTTTTAAAAAATTTTTACTACCCTTCATCTTAAGCAGCATCTAATTTGAAAGATTCTGTAACATACATTTCCAAAGCGTCTTCTCTTTTCAGTTTCTCAATCTGCCTTAGGTAGGTAAATGAATATCATTTCAGATTTCCTTTTAGCTTCTCTTGCCCTTTAGAAGCATGGATAGTAAAAGAGGTTAACATTTTTGAAACAGTTCTACCACACACAGTTATTTCAATGCCATTCTCTGGTGTTGTGTCTGAAAAACGGGTGGCCGAGCCCGCTGCCCGCAGCGCCAGACTTTCAGCCGGATCCACCCCTGGGCAAAGTCATCAGAGGGAAAAGATTCAGCTTCCAAACTTGATTAAAAACAGCCTAACAGTCTCTGCCACGCTAAAGAACTGTGAGACTTGGGAAGCTGAGTAAACTGCCTATGAGAAGTGGTGGCTGAGGTCGAGATCCTGTTCAGCTGGTTACTGAGAGAAGCTTTTAAAAAAAAAAAAAAAAAAGCAGTGGATAGTGAACTGCAGAAGGACAACTTGTCCTCAGATTTGACATCGACTTTATCCAATTTAGTTGCTGACAAAGAGATTCTACCTGGTAATTGTTCCCCTTCATTTGAAGGGGAAAAGAAAACACAAGCACATACCAAAGACCCACTGAGATGCTGGGGAAATGTTAACTTGTTTCTGAAATACACCCCCCCTTTTTTTTTTTTTTTTTTGCTTCCTTTTGGCAAATACTTCAAAATATCCTTCTGCCCCTGAAGTTATATTCTGGGAGACAGAATTAAAAGAAAAATACCAAGATGGGAAACTGAACCAGAAATGAGGAGCGTGTGGGTTGGTGAATAAAATAGACGCCTGTAAGCATCTTCTTAAGGGTCTGTTGTCTTTGTTGTTTTTAATATGTGACATTTTTACAGAGAAAAACTAAAGACATCCTAACAGGAGTCCAAACATGAAGAGAAGAGAGAGGTTTCCTGATGTGTTTCAATAGTAAAATGAAAATTGTATCTGTAGGTGCCTGTGTGTTCTCCTTGGATTTGAAATTTTATTCCAGAAAGTGGTGCAATTTGTTAGCTTTTTTTTTTTTTTTTTTTTGTGGGCACCGGAGGAGGAGGAAAATATGATACATTTGGGGATTTTTTCAGTAAAGCTGTGTTTAGTTTTAATTTTCCTGTATTTTAAAATAAACACATTGACCAAAGCATGTTTGATCTCTGCAAGAAGGAAATATACATTGTGAAGGAATGTGCAGCAGTTGGGTATGAAAATGGGGTTGTGACTCACAGCTGCAGGCAGAAAAAAAAAGGCGTCGTAGTGTCAGCCAGAGGTGTTCAGTCTAATAATTCAAGCTGTAAACTGTATCCCCTAAAATTACCTACATAATAAATCATTGTGTGAAGGAAAAAAGTTTGGGCTGAAAAGTGTAAGTGAAACAGAATCCTCAGGAGACTTCAACACTGGGACCTATTGGCAATGATGTGAAATATGGGTTTAGTTTGTCCAAAACTTTTGAGAATCAGAATAACACTGGAAATTACTCTAGGGTAGCTGATTTTTTTTTTTCTTTTTGTTTTCATTTTCACATTTCTGCATAGTCCGTTATAGAAATGGGCTTGCACTTTTTTTTTTCTCGCCTGATCACAAAGCTGAAGCTGCTTTATGGGATTTCCAGTCAATTTATACAGCGTCAGGAGAAAACTCAATTCAAGAATGGGTTTTATTTTCAGGGAAAAAAAAATAGTCTAACTAAGTTATCAAATAAATATCAAGAAAAGAGGTAGAAATCTCTGGAAATTACCTGAGTTTCCCATCTCAGATTTCACTATTGCTTATAGGTACCAAAGTAAAGTACTACTTTTATGTAATCTGGTCGACTCACTTGCCTAGGAATTCACTGCTAGATTGAAACACTTAGACGCTGTGGTTGGCAAAGCCAGTGTCAAATCCTGGAGACTTGAGAAAAGGGAAACTTTGGGGGTGGAAGGCACCCGTTTGGAGTAAAAAGGGGGCTCAGTGCCTGGAGAAAAGATCCAATTGTCAAGAGGAAGTTTAAAGGCCAAGGACACACGAAGTCTCTGAAACAATGAGGGTGAGGAAGTCAAGAAGCTGGCTCACCAAAACCACACTGAAACAATTTCTTTTATAGGCTCCTCTACATTCCAGAATTAGCGAGCAGCAGAAGCCCCACGCTGGGAACCCGAACTCTGGGCTCTTGCACACCGGCCCTGCGAGAGGGAAAAAAGTCAAGTTGACATGGGTCTCTTTCGCCTGGGCAATTCAAATGAAAATATAAGGAGGAGGGCGGAGAGAGGAGACAAAACGAAGCTCGGAAAGACCGATTCCGAAGTCTGCAATAAAGATTAACTGGAAAAAAAATTTTTTAAAGAAAGTCCAGAGCAATTAAAACTCCTACCCCAGCTCATTAGTATTCATGACCGAATGTCCAGCTTTTCTGTTTATCTTTCTCCCAGGATCAATATCCGAGCAGCGTGGGCCTGGGAGGAGCCCAAGCCCGGCCCTGCGAGCGCCTGACCTTTCGCGCCCTCCATACAGGTCAGAGCATCTTCAGAACCGCCCGGCCAGCGCCGCGCCCCTGCTCATTAAAGCCACCATTCATCTGCCAGCGACGAGCGGGAGGGGGGACAGGCCCGGGGCGGGGGGTGGCGGGGAGCAGTGGGCAAACAGACCCAACCGACTCCAAAGAGTTTAGAGAAACCACAGCCAGCCACACCAACCACCACGGGCCCAGCGGGCCAGGAGTAAGAAAAGAAAACCAACGAGCAGCCTCCGCAGCAGGAGTCCTAGGGCCGCTCCGGGCCAGGCCCTTGCAGGCTCGGCCTGCTTCCAGACCCACATTTTGGTGTGAGGGGGCGGGGGGCAACACAAGAGCCCTCTTCGAAGCCCCTCCCCCCCACCAAAGAGAACCCCAGGCCAGTCCCAGCTCAACAGCGGTCTGGAACCTCCCCAGGCTTCGGCCGACGTCCCAGGGGCATCTCAGTGTCAGAGCCTTAGCCACAACTATTATCTTTGAATTTATTATTTATTATTTCTACACCCCCTTCCACCTTCTCTAGGGGCGCTGCGCGCCAGTCTGTTCCCCAGAATCACCGGCTTGGCCTCAGGGATAGGAAACAAAAAACTGGCTTCAGAGGTTCGGAAAAGAGAGAACTGAGGCAGAGGTTGGAGAATGTGTGAGTGTAAGGGAAAGTCAGCTCCGCCTGGTTTAACTGAGAGATGCGGGAGCGCCCCCCCAACAACGCACACCCGGGGGTCAGAAGGCAGGCGGGACCCTGTCGCCCATCACATTCCCAGGGGAGTGGGCGGGAGGGACCCGGACTGCGGCAGCTCCCACCCAACTTAGTGTCAGGCTGGAGGCTTGAGGAGGGGGCCTCGAGGCCTGGCAAGTCGGGGCCCCTCGGAGAGAGGCTGGAGGAGGACGGGGGGAGCCAGGAATGCTCCGAGGGGCGAGAGCATCCATTGCGGGGGGTCCTCAGACCACCTGCCCCAAATCTCCGTGGATCATCGTGCTCACCCGAGCCCCTCAGTGGGGGCTGCGGGGATGTCAGAGGAGGGGAGTGTGTGTGTGTGTGTGTGTGTGTGTGTGTGTGTGTGTGTGAAACTCAGCCTGCCCGTTTGTGTGCACGCACGCGAGGGAAGGGGCGCCCCTCGCTCCAGCCTGGCGGCTGCGCCAAACCTCATCCCAAGTGAGGGTATGGCGAGATGCGGGATACGGGCAAGACGCAGGAGGTGTCAGCTCTGCAAAAGCTCGTCAACCCCTGGGAACAAAAAAAGTGAAACTTGCAAGGGCGAAGAGGGGGCCCCAGCACCGACCTTTCTCCGACTGGGCCCTGCGGGGCGGGGCGGGAGGGGGAGGACCCGAGCCCCCGGGTACCCCGCCCGAGATCTGGGCTGAGGCCGCGCAGGGGCGGGGCGGGGCGTGGACGCTGCGGCCCCAGTCGCCCCACCGCCTTGACCGTGAACTCGAACCCTCGGGCTGACTGGGTTCTGGTTTGCAGAAGCTCTCGTTGATAACACCCTGTTCAGATTGCCCAGCGCTGCCTTTTCGTTCTCAGGAGCCCAGCTGGACGAGCCTGAGGGTTTATGCCAGATTCCCCGATTCAGTCTGGAAGGGTCTAGATTCTTCCCTAAAAGAAAAAACCCAGCAACAATCTGGTGGAGGCCTGGTGGGGTCGGGGTGGGGGTGGGGTGGGGTGGAGGAGGGTAGAAAAGAGGGAGACATTTCTCAGGCCCTGTTCTGAGCTGCCAGTTAAAAATAGAAACCATTCATTGCGGTCTGCTGGGGGTAGCTGTGGGCCCAGGCTCTCCAAGTTTCCGCGGAACGCGAGCGATACCAAACTCTAATCCATCAATCGGCAAGTATTCATTGAACGCCTACTTTGGATCCCGAGGGTCGCTTTCCAGGGCACGTGTCCCTTAAAGTGAAAATGCATCCCGTGGTTCTGGAGTCTTGGTGGGGTGCTATTTTGAGGCCTTTATTTCCCTGCTCTTGGACGCGGGCCTAGCGTTCCCTTTGGGTTATTTCCGCGGCGTGATGGGGTTGAGGGTTTAGGACCCGAGTCCCTAGTGAGAGGAACTCGGTGCATCCCCTCGGGTCCGGCTGTGCTACCGGGGGCGCTCATCAAGGACCTACCAGAACCCCCTCCTGATGCCAGGCCACCGGTCGCCTGGAAAGCCCGGGGCCTCCTAGCCCACCCCAGGTCTCGGGAGGACAGCAGGGAGCCCAGGGAAACCCTAATCTCCGGTCCAGCCTAGGATCTGCCCTTGATCTCAGTTTGGGGCGGAAAATACATACGCCACTTGAGACTGAAAACATCCGTCTGAGAAAGACAAAGGGACTGGGTGGGGGCGGGAGGGGGGAGGAAGAGAGAAGGTGCCACCAAGAAAAGAAAGCGGGGCGCGGACAGCGTGGGACGGGTTCTGCTGGGCCTGTAACCTGCTTCCTTTCGGCCGGAGAAGAACCGACCCGGGGTTTTGCTCCCGGAGTGACCTCCCCCCAGCACCGACGCCCCCCCTCCCCCGCACCGGCCAGGAGCTTGACGTCCCATCACTGAACCAGGAGATACAGATGCCAAGACGCCAGTTATCACTGCGATCATTAATAATGCAGTGAGGATCACGATAATTAATAATAATAACGATGGGTCTCTCCCGAGGGGGCTGCAGCTGCCTCCAGATAAAGCGAGTCTCGCGTGGCCGGGAGTTTTACTCGGTGGTGGTGGATGGAGCGCAGCGTCAAAGGAGCGAGTTTGGGAGATCTGAAGTTCAAGTTGACGGCGTTGACTCGCAGAAACGTGTCCCCCACCCAACCCCAGCCCCTGACCCGGTCCCTGCGGGCAGCGAACCACGGGTGCAGCTCTAGTTCCCCTGAGGGGATGCGGAAACGGCTCCGTTCGGTGGTTCCGGAGGCCAAGGGAGGGCAGGTTAGATTCGGGTCTGTTTAGGCAGGGGACGGGGTGAGGGCGCCTGCACCCCTCCTCCACCCCAAGCCCAGGTACCTCGGGGCCACGCCGGATCTTGGGCGGCCTGCCCCCCGCGCCCATCTCTGATGCTCTCACACCCTGACAATCCCTCTCCCCCAGACCTCTCTGGGACGCGTAGGGCCGACGTGAAAGGCCAAGACCCGGCCCCACCGTCGGGTCTGTGACTTGTCTGGACAGCGGTGGGACGCAAGGGCTGGAGAAGCGAGGGATGTTTTGCTGGAAAGCCGCCCCTCTCCGCCCCTCACATCCTAGGATGGACCAGGAGACCACTCCTGGGCTGTGGTCCTCCTCAGGGCCAGGCCCCTTCCCAGTTTTATTTCCTGCTGACAACCAGCATCAACACCCCCAGACCTAAAAGGCCCCGGGTAGCTCTCTGACTTCAGCTCTGCAAAGCCATCGGCCAATGCAAGGCTGGGAGACTGTCCTCTTCTCCCGCCTTCCTTCTTTCCCCAAAGGGAAAAATCCAAGGCCTCCAGTTGATACTTTAAAAAATAAAAGCACCGTCCCCACCAACCTTCTCCTTAGGTTTGGGAGGTGTCTCAAAGCCAATAATTCCCACCAAAAAAGTCTAAAACATTAAAACGTCTAAAACAGACTATCTCATTCTTACACAAGTTATGAATATTTAATCTGATTCGTGCGCCCCACCCCCTCCCCCAGGGATGGGGGCATTGAAAAAACTCACAGCTTACAATGTGTTCAATGAAATCTCCCAAGGATCAGTAACATATGCCAATTATTTTAATAATTTTCCTTAATATTATTAGGGGTTATAAATTTCATTTTAATAGGGAGTTGATTTCTTCAGGAGCTGGCGCGTAGGCAGTTTGCTGGGCCACTGGGGAGGGTAGCCCGGTGGCCACTGTCACCCTCCTGGACACAAACACAGCCCCCAGGCTAATGTCTTTCCTTCCCCATTGAATAGGTAGCATGGCCTCTGGGAGGTCAGAGTTGCCCTTCTCCCCAAGCAGCCCTTCAGCCTCCCCTGCCTGTCCCTGCGGCTCACCCCAGGGCCAGAGCGGGAGAGGAGCGCCAGCGGCCACAGCCACCTGCCTGGCACCATCAGCTTCAGCCAACAGAGCCCTGCCCGCCGCTGGGCGATCTTCTGGGGGTGTCACCCCCCCTGGCAACCAAACCTTTTCACCACTGGGTGGTGACTCCGGGCCTGCCAGGGCCTCTCTGAGCAACACAGATCCCCAGGAAGATGGAAATGTTCTGAAGCCTCAGGGATTTCAAAAAGAAATGACCCCACTCCTACCCTTTGACTCTGAATGTTATTGTTGCCTTCTCCCTTAGAGCATCTTGTCTGAAAACTCTTGTGAAACTCTTTCAGGGGAGGGGAGTGAGGCTGCAAACCTTGGAGAAAAGCTGGTGGTTGGTCCTGTTGCCTCACTCACTTCCACCTGGCCGTTTCAGTCTCTGGAGCTTATTCTATTGATTTCACGGAATTCTGGAAGAGGTTCTCTTTTATTGGGGGCCGATGGTTGATGGTTTTCCTAAATCAAAGTGTAGTCTATTTGTCACCTTCCTCCCTTTAACATCGCACTTATGGGTGAGCAGTAGCTGGGCAGATAAGCAGGATGCCTTGAGCAAGCTGTTTAAAATTTCAAGGAAGGAAAAAAAAAAACTTTTAGTAGAAAGGGGCCCTTAAACTATCATCATTGAACCAAGTTCAAAAACAAAGGACTCAGCTCAGTTTTAAACCTGCAATTAAAAATAACTGTACCTCCGCTTTTCAGAGGGAGGGAGAGGAAAGGGGGCAGGGAAGAGAGAAAACAAAGAATAAGGAAATGGTTAGTGCTCTTCAGTCCAGTCCAAACAGCTGAAAGAAAGGCACCGCCTCAGATAATGGAGCCATTAGAAGCTCGGAAGGTTCCTTCAGGCCGGTCCTTGCAGGGGCTTTCCAAAAATGTAATTCACTCTCAGCTACAGAAACAAAGGACATACAAAATAATTTTGAGACTTTCTGCCAGAGAGGCAGTTTGGCCCAGTTTCTGGGCATACACCTTCCCCCCTGAATTCGAGGTGGTGCCTCCCATTCAATGAGGCAGCTGACCCAGTCCCCTATCAGCCCTCCGCTGCCTCCTGCCCATTTCCTTGAGTAACTTTGCTAGAAAAAAAAAAAAAAAGTATGTTCATGCAGTTTCAACACATTTTATTATATTTCTGTATGCATTACTCTCAAAACATATCACAAGAAATGATCAAACCACTTAAAACCTTCAAATAAAAAATCTGAAACAGTTTATGCCCACAATTGTACATATTTATAGTTAAGAAACATTCTTTATAAATATTGTTTCCTCTGTAGCAAGTTAATACCATAATTTAATTACAAATGGATAAATATGGTAACGGGTATTTACAGAAGGAAGGGTGTTATTACGGAAAAAGCTAACGGCACGACGTTTACTTCCCCCCCTCCCCACAATCTTTCATACAGGAACTAACAAATTGAACTTGCAAAAGCACTAAAACATCACATGTAAACCCAGCTAACAGAAAAATACATTCACAAGCGTTGGTGGTGGTGATGTGGATGTGAGTGCTGTGGATCTGCGTGTTGAAGAAACAGAAGGGAGACTTTGGCACGGCTTTTTCTTTTTTTTCCCAGTCTATAGTTGCATGAAGTTTACAATCAAGTTGCCTCATAAAAAGGAACACAATATTCAATACCACAATACAAAAGAAACCATTTTCTTCCACATTACTTAAAAACCGGGGAAACTAAAAAGAGAAAGAAAAAAAAACCCATCACTTGGGGAAGGGAAGGGAAGAGAGGCAGAAGGAACAAAATCCCGCAGAATTACAAATGGACAAACTTCTATACACCAAGAAGCCAGTAAAACCACCTCGGAGAAGAAAGGAGTCCGCTATGTACACAGTTTGTCAGAAGACTGGGCAAGGCGTGGGGAGGGAAAGGGGCGTGGAGGGAGGCAAAGGGGAGGTTTGGTTCAATATTTTTATGGGTTTTTTAAAATGATTTTTTATTTTTTTATATTTTTAGCTTTAAAGATTCCAGAAGGGATATCGTTGCTTTTCATGCCTAGATTATTTTAAAAAAAGAAAAAATTTAAAAATCCTCCTGCTGGTAAAATCATTTTCATCATCATAAAAATCAGATTGGGAATTTTAACACCGATCACCGGGGTGCTCTCGGCGCTGTTACCGGGAAAGGGACATAGGGCTTATCCGAGGTGTGCACGTGCATGTGCTTCTTCCTGTCGCTGCTGTTGGCGAAGCGCCGGTCACAGCCCTCGAACTCACACTGGAAGGGCTTCTCCCCTGTGGACACGAACACGCGCGCTGGCTGCCGGCGCGCCCGGAGACCCCACCACCACCACCACCCGCGCCCCGGGGAACCCTTACCTCCCACCCCACCCCTTGGCCTGGAAGGGGACCAGGCCTCCGGGAGGAGAAAAGAGGGGCGACAGGGGCCTGGGGCTCCCTTGCGCCTTCCCACCTGACCGCCGCACTTTTATTTCCTATTTTACTTTTCTTCCAGGCTGACTCGCGTTTCCTCACATCTCTGATAAAGTTGGGGTAGCCCCCACCACCGCCCCCAGCCCTGCCTAACTGCCTTTCTTACAGGGCTTCTTGGACTCGCGGCTTCTAACAAGTTGGTCTCGCCATGGAGAAGCTGTTATTATGACAAAATATTTGGGGCATTATCAGAATCACACAGGCTGCTGTCGGCTTCTCTCTGGGGCCAGTAGGCAATTACATTTGGAAATGCTGTGTGTTGTTTGGGGACCGTACTGTGGATAGCGACTGAGCCAGCATTTTTTTTTCCCATCCAAAATTCTGCAAATTGAATTAACCAGTAATTCTCGGTCGCACTCCCAGCCTTTTGAAGACAATTTGGGGGAAGAGATAAATATGAAATAAGGCAGCATTTGAGAGAGACTGCAGAGAAGCGCAAGATGTGTATAAGAGACAGCTTCATGTGTTTCCGCAGAGAGCTGGGGTGCGTGTACGACTTGTCACACATCTTGCACAGATAGGGCTTATCCGAGGTGTGCACGTGCATGTGCTTCTTCCTGTCGCTGCTGTTGGCGAAGCGCCGGTCACAGCCCTCGAACTCACACTGGAAGGGCTTCTCCCCTGTGGACACGAACACGCGCGCTGGCTGCCGGCGCGCCCGGAGACCCCACCACCACCACCACCCGCGCCCCGGGGAACCCTTACCTCCCACCCCACCCCTTGGCCTGGAAGGGGACCAGGCCTCCGGGAGGAGAAAAGAGGGGCGACAGGGGCCTGGGGCTCCCTTGCGCCTTCCCACCTGACCGCCGCACTTTTATTTCCTATTTTACTTTTCTTCCAGGCTGACTCGCGTTTCCTCACATCTCTGATAAAGTTGGGGTAGCCCCCACCACCGCCCCCAGCCCTGCCTAACTGCCTTTCTTACAGGGCTTCTTGGACTCGCGGCTTCTAACAAGTTGGTCTCGCCATGGAGAAGCTGTTATTATGACAAAATATTTGGGGCATTATCAGAATCACACAGGCTGCTGTCGGCTTCTCTCTGGGGCCAGTAGGCAATTACATTTGGAAATGCTGTGTGTTGTTTGGGGACCGTACTGTGGATAGCGACTGAGCCAGCATTTTTTTTTCCCATCCAAAATTCTGCAAATTGAATTAACCAGTAATTCTCGGTCGCACTCCCAGCCTTTTGAAGACAATTTGGGGGAAGAGATAAATATGAGATAAGGCAGCATTTGAGAGAGACTGCAGAGAAGCGCAGGCTAGGCCGTGGGGGTGGGGGATCAGCCAAGGCTTTCAGAATTTCCCTGTTTGAATTTTCTGGCGGTGCCCGCATTCTGTTGCCAGAATTCCAAATGCTTGGAGTCATTTAGAGGTGTGAGAACTCCAACATTGTTCCACTTGGAGAGGGGATCATTTAACGTTAAATTCCATTAGCACCTAAATTGTTTCTTAAAGACATCCGCTCAGACGCAGGACTCGAAAGCGAGCATTTCATGCAAATAAATTTCTCAAATTTTAAACCTTGTTAAAAGCTTGTCTCGCACCTCGGCTGCCTCCCTTCCCGGAAGAGAACAATAGGCCGCTGGCGCACCCCCACTTCGAAGTAAATATTGACGGGGGAAGTTGCTAAAACATTTGGCTTTCTTTTAGGAAATCGTCTGGCACGATTTTGGCTGGGACCTGGTCATAGATGAATAATCTATGAGGCGAGAGGCGCGTTCTTTCTCGGCGCTCTCTTCTCACGCGATTGCCCCGCGGGGCCGCGCCGCCCCGGGCTCTCGTTGACCCGGCTGTCGGTCCAAGTTTGGAATCGCAAACCCTCTGGTGCCTCTTAAGAGAATTTCACAGACTGCTGCGAACCCACCGTAAAGCTCCGCGACCCACCTCGAGATGGGCTTTAAAAACACTTTAAAAACGAGAAACGCTTTACAGCTTCGGCTCACACCAGACTCATTTTTTAACGGTTAACAGTCCGGGTAAGGACGTTTGGGCCCGTAGTTTAAGAAAAAAAAAAAAGTGGAAAAACACACAAGCCACTCAAAACGCAGACGCACACCCGGAGCAGAAAAGCACATTCAGACAAGCTGGCAAAATCCTCTCTAGGCTCGATTCCCGGGCACCAAGTTGGAGGGTACTTCTATTTTCTGCGTTCTGTTTAGGACGGAAATTATTCACCGAAGCTGAGCCAACGAAGCAGTTGCATCACCCGAAGCATGCATTTGATGTTACCTCGATCATTTAAAACTCAATTTCCGCACATGGAAAAAAACCCAACCCAATAATAATATTCTTTAATTCGCCAACAATAACAAGCCGCTGGCGCTCTCTCGCACACACGAAAACATCTCCCGTTCCAGGGCAGGGGCTGGCGGTCGGCGCGTTTCTCCCAGCCAGCTAACCACGGCTTCTCTCCCTTCTGCGCCCCGACCCCGACCCGACCCGCGCGGTTACCTGTGTGGGTCCTTTTGTGGATCTTGAGGTTCTCAGAGCGCGCGAAGACCTTGCCGCAGCCCGGGAAGGGGCAGGGGAAGGGCTTCTCGCCGGTGTGCACACGGATGTGGTTGACCAGTTTGTATTTGGCCTTGAAAGGCTTGCCCTCGCGCGGACACTCCTCCCAGAAGCAGACGTGGTTGCTCTGCTCCGGGCCGCCGACGTGCTCCACCGAGACGTGGGTCACCAGCTCGTGCATGGTACTGAAAGTTTTGTTGCAGCTCTTCTTCGGGTTGCTCAGCTGTTCGGGGTCGATCCACTTGCAGATGAGCTCTTGCTTGATGCACTGCTGCCGCATGTAGCGGAAAAAGGCACCAGGGTGGTGGTGGTGGTGGTGATGGTGGGCCGCGGCCGCTGCCATGTTCATCCCCATGTTCATATTCATGGGGCCGTACTGGTTGTGGAGCTGCGCCGCCGAGTAGGGGTCGGTCCGCGGGCTGGCCACCTGGCGGTACTGCTCCGAGCGCCCGAACACCTCGCCGGGCAGCCCGAGGCGCATCTGCCCGTTGAGCACATTCTGCGAGCCGTGCGGCCCGTGCTGCTCCGGGAGGCCGGGGAAGAGAAGGTGGCCCTGCGCGTCCGAGTGCGCGTGGTGCAGGCCGCCGGCCCCCGGCCCGAACAGCCCATGCTGTCCGCCGCCGGGCGCCGAGTCGCCAAAGCCGCGGCTGCGGAACAGGAAGTCCCGAGTGGAGTTGAAGGGCGGCCCGGAGTAGGAGCCGACATGCGCGGCGTGCGGCCCGAGCGCGGCGGCCGCCGCGGCGGCCGCTGCAGACCCGGGGTAGGCGCCGGGGCCCTGCGACGTGAACGCCGAGCTCTGGCCCGGGGACAACTCGTGCGCCCCCGGGTTGAGCTTGAAGGCGCCCATGTGAGCAGCCGCTGAGTCCACGAAGCCGTTCTGCGCCGCCGCCAGGCTCAGTTCGCGATCTTGCATCTCCGCGGCCGCGGCGGCCGCCGCCGCAGCCGAGTGGTGATGGTGGCGCGCGAAGCTGCCCACCCCGATGGCCGGGAACTGCGGCCCCGCGTCCAGGAGCATGGCCAGCGCGCCCGCCCGCC
>SJYT01044818.1:275948-287483 GCA_006410635.1 Cephalophus harveyi
CGGGGATCCCGGGACAGGCTGATCAAAGGGAATAATCCCCGACCACTCCAGAAGGCCCGTTTCCTGACCCACGTGCCCCCAATTCCATTTATAACCTTTCTTGGGGCTGGACTCGGAGTTCTCACACATAGCTTTCCTCACTCTCTAAAACCCTATAAGTAGTTAAATGCCGACGTGACCCCACTGTCAGCGTCTGAAATGTAAACACTGGGACCTCTCACCCTTCCTAGTCAGGTAGAATTTGCTCTCCCCCACCTGCCCACCCCGCGAATAAAATAGGCAATTCTATCACCCTTTCCTTTTTTTTCTATATTCTTCCTCCGTCTCCCCTTGTGCTGGCTTTTCTACCTTTCTTTCCACACGGTATCTGCCTTTTCTGGGCCTGATTCTTAATGCTTCTCTTTATCGTGAGCACTGGTGAAGCTTGCAACGTCCAAGACGTTTATTCTGCACAATAAATGCTTAGCCTGTGCAGAAACACAATGTTCTAAAAAGCAACATTTGCATAGAGCGAATAAATCCACTTAAGCCTCCATGTTGAAGAAAAGCTGATTATGCTTTTTAGAAGGAAGAATGCTATATTAAGTTAGTATTATCTCCAACTTAAAGTGGAATACAGAAATCAGGACAAATAACCAGTGTTTTGATAAAACTTGATTTCTGTTGCCAAGGCCAAGAGCCCTTCTACAGAGAATTTTTAAAGGGTGTCACTCATCGCATCATGTTGTATTTTTCCTCTCTTTGTAGGCCAATGTAGGAGGTATATGAAATTTTTAAATAATATTTCCAGGTAGGGTAAGTTATGTTACAGGCATCTGAATACTTTCCAGATGTGCTAATATACTCTGGCACTGAAATAGTTATTCATTGATGAAGTTAAAAGAGAGAAAATTACACCGAAATATTCGTATAGGAGAATCCACCACCGAAAATTTATGTACACTAAGCTGTCTTAATAGTTGTTTGGCTTTTTAAAAACAATTTGTTGAAAAACAAGGAAAAGACTGTATCTTATATATCAGCAGAGTAGCTGCTGAAATGTAGAGAAACTCCTTTTAAAATAATTTAAATATAAGGAATAAATATATTACTATACCACAGTATGTATAACATTCAATTATGGACTCAAATACATCAAGTTCATGGATACTAAGGTGAGCGGGGGAGGTCATAACTGCTACCTGCTATCTTTCTGTCCTTGCTTTTTAAGACCAAGGTGTAGAGTGGCTGGGTTATCTGGTTGTCTTCGCATTTCTACTGTCTGCACCCAGGACCTTGTGTTTAAAGGCCCTGTGTTCCTGGGGTGGGTAGGACAGCTTAAAGGGGCAGTGGGTGCAAAGACTCTGGTAAATAGCATTTTTTTTCCTATTTACTATTAAATAGTATATTAGAAGAAGCCTCTGGCTGAGGTTTGTGGTCTTTATTAATGCGTGTTAAATTTCTGTTCCGCTAGGGTCTTAACTGCCCAGTAAGTTGTGAGAAGAGCTGGGAGAAGGAAGAGGCCAAGAGCCTATTCTGTGCCCAGCTAGGCTTGTAAAAAATCTAGTGGTCGGATCGTGGTTTTCACAGATGTCTTTATTTCTGGGGAGAACGGGGTTTTGGTGTATTGCCTTTCCTTTCCATCAATGAAATCCTGGGGAACGCTCCGAAACAAAATGCCATTGTTATAATTTTACTGATCAAACCCAGTTTACTTTTACTTGAGTATCTGTTTATTTTCCTTCTCCTTTTCTTACCTAAGCTGTGGCATTGGAAGTTACTTCAACAGCATTTACCTTGATAGGGGGTATCTGTTTGAATTTTTGTGTGTGTAGACCTGAGGGGGGACAAGGATGCAGGTATTTGGGTCCCTGTTGGATTTCAGCGTTATTGCCTGATCCAAGCTCTTAGCCCTTCTCGCCTTGACCCCTGTGGTACTTCAGGTGGACATCCAGCCTCTTGCAAAACCCAAGTCCAAGGAGAGCCTCCAGGCCAGGGGACACCAGGCCCATCCTGGAAGTATTCCTTCCCTGTAGCATTCTGGAACCTGGGAATTGGGAATTATTAGGCTGGGAGTCGGTCTTCAAGAGAATGGGAAGTTGCATCCTCCTATCTGCTTGAAGATTATTCTCTCAAGTTCAGAAGACTCTGAAGAGCCCCTGTTAACCTCCCCTGTGCTTTCTTGCAGGGGAAAAGCCTTTCAAATGTGAATTTGATGGCTGTGACAGGAAGTTTGCCAACAGCAGCGATCGGAAGAAACATTCCCACGTCCACACCAGCGACAAGCCCTACTACTGCAAGGTCCGGGGCTGCGACAAGTCCTACACCCACCCGAGCTCCCTGAGGAAACACATGAAGATCCACTGCAAGTCGCCGCCGCCTTCTCCAGGGGCCCTGGGCTACTCCTCGGTGGGGACTCCGGTGGGCGCCCCCGTGTCCCCTGTGCTAGACCCCACCAGGAGTCGCTCGAGCACTCTGTCCCCTCAGGTGACCAACCTCAATGAGTGGTACGTATGCCAGGCCGGCGGGGCCCCCAGCCACCTGCACGCCCCTTCTAGCAACGGAACCACTTCCGAGTCTGACGACGAGGACATGTACGCGAACCCTGAAGTCGTGCGGACGATACATTAGATTCGATCAGTCGCCATCACCGTCAGTAAAGTAATAAGTGGGAGCCCTTGGACCGCATCCTAACCTGAGACAATGCCGAGCTTGAGACAAACCCGACTCAGACTTGCCACCAGGTCTAATTAGCCCTATTTATTTAGTATGAAACCCTATGGTGTTGGTACATTCAATTAATTTAATGAAGATATTTGGGCCTTTTTTCTCCCCCTTAGAAAACAAACAAACAAACAACAACAAACTCAACCAAGCTGGACTTGTATGTTGCAGGGGGACAGGACTGGGAGCAAACTGTACCAAGGAAGATAAATGGAGAGTTAGTTCATCGAGACACACTGCCAATGCAATATATGTAGTTCTTTACAAGGGTGAGAAAAAGAGTGTTAAGTCAGCACTCGACACAGCAACAAGGCCCTCTGCACTTCCTGGAGCCTCGAGACCGCCTTTGACACCATAATGGAGCCCCTCTGCTTCCCGCTTGGGCCCTAATTCTGCAAAGACCTCTTGACTGTAAACCACACACACTTGCTGCATCGCCAACAGATCCTGGACTGTACCTGTGTCCAAAAATATTTGTAGAGACCCTTTCAGTTCTAATACTTGTAATTTTTCATTCCCACTCTTTTATTACTGATCTCACCGTAACACAGTATTTTTATACAGGATTATTCCTTCAGTACCCTGCTTGTATGGTTTAAAAAAAAGAGATGCAGCAACCTAGTACATCTCCATGTATTGTGTTACTGTGATTGTTCAAGCAACTGGAGAGAAGAACTTCTGCAGTAGACAACTGTGAAACTGTGATATTTTATAAAACAGAAGAAATTCAAGTGCTTTTTTTTTTAATCAAAAATCTCAGATGCTGCCTCTTTACTCTGTCTAAACTTTCTGTGTAATAAAAATACTATGTTTTAGATCATAAGTTCTTGGGATGCCAAAATTCACAGGCAAGTGTAAGGAGGGGTGATGTTGGCAACATGCCTATTTTTTAGGAAAGCTGTTGTTTTAAAAACAGCCCAACCCCTCTTTTATACTGTTTATCGACCTTTTAAAAAGTCTTTATTTTTCAATGCTGGAAACTGCATTTTAATGCATTTTCTTCCACCTGAGCATACAGAACTCTATCCCACTTGAAAAGGACACTGTATGATTTACACTAAAAGAGGGGAGGGAGTTGCCATACGTATTAAAATTGTTAAAAGGTTTATAGCTACCACCAAACACTGATGAATGTGTGACCTTTGCCAGAGCTGTCAAGCTAGGACAAAAAAGGTCAAGGACCTAGGACAATAACTCTTAGTCAATTTATTTTTGGTTGCGGTACAACACATCTCACGTGCAAAACGTAGTCCATCATAAACATCATACAAATAGACTAAAGAGCACTAATTTATCCTCAGAGACCCTGAAGACACCCCTTCCCCAGGGTTTGTAGAAATTTGTTTTGTATGCTGTGAGTGGTTGATGTAGTCTTGTCATTGTTAATAACTTGTATGTGAACACTATTATTTGTACAGTTGAATTAATTTATTTTCAGACATCATCCTTTTTTTTTTTTCCCCTGGAAGAGTTCAAAGCACACCAAAGAATCATATTATACATTTTGGTGAGAGATTGTCATTTATGACCTACGATTTATTTTAAAAGAAAGAAAGAAAATGGGAAAAATATATTTTTAAGCTTACTTGAATGAACAACGTAATGTGAAAACCAGGACTCTTCCTGCATGTGTCTTTTTTGCATTGTGTTGATGAGATGATATATAGTTTATAGATATATTCTATTACTAGTACAGTGCATGGTGCTGTCACTTTGAAAGCCTTTCAATGTTGTCTTCAGATTGTAATGGTGAATATGAAACATGCAGACCCTCCTTTATTAAGAAAAAGACCATAAAACTTGAATATAAAATAATTCTACATCTTTAAAGTTTATTTGATTTTCGTATTATTCATTTTCAAAGCTCTTTCAAATAGACAAAATAAGATGAGGTATGAACTTTGGGGGGATAATTTATGTATCGTAAACTTATTCAAACAAAATATTCCTGATTTATAATGAGTTGTTTTATTTATACAACTTTTTCAATGGTAGTTTGCACTATTCTTTATTATGCTACAGGTTTATTTATTATGAAACAAAGGAATATGTATTTTATGTATTTTGCCGTGCGTAGGTTAACTCTGCCACAGATTTATTGGTTCCTGATACACTTAAAGTAAAAACTTAAAATGTGTACCTCCGATAGAAAGCAAGAATGATTATGAAGTAAAGAGTTTAATAAAAGTATTCTTCCTATGTATCGCTTATTTTTACATGATGGCACATCTCTGCCATTCTCTTCCAAACAGAACAGGCTGCTCATGTAGTAATCATTCGGTTCTCTTCCCTTGATCTCTTTATTTCTTTACCCTCCCCAAACAATAAAATATGTTTACAGCTTGGTCTAATTTGCAGTCTAATCTAGAAAGTACAGTATATTTATGAAGACTAGGCCCTGCAGATTGCACAGCACAGTGGCATAAATCTTAGGGGTTACTGCGTGCATTTGTTAAAATTAATAATAGCCTTAGTGATCCTCATCAGTGGAGAGCTGAAAAGCAAATTTTAGCGTTTCTTTGCTGTCCAGCCTCTTTCTAAAGAAAAAGGGTAACAACGAGGAAAAGGTGGAGAAAAGGACAAGTGAGATGTTTGCAGATACAAAGAAGCTGAAAGAATCAGGAGCTAAGGTGGGTATGGAGTTCAAAACATCCTGAATGAAGCTCAGTAGTGGGCACCAAACACCTCTTCTATTAGGTGATGGGGATCAGAACCCACTTGTACTGTGGTTTACTTGGAAGTTGAGTGGAGATAAGTAATTTAGCCTTTTGGGGCAGGTGTTATGAAGAAATTTGCTTCATTGCCACAAAATGCCCAAGTGGCTTAGAGTAATAAGATTGGCTGTCCATGTTAACAAGGCTGAATCCTTGTTTGTTTTTAAGCTGACTGATACAAAACTGATAAAAAGGCAACTAGTCAAAAACAATTGGTAGTAATGTCAATAAACAGTTCTCCAAAGGGTTATAGTGGGTTTGTTTTTTTTTTCAAGTCGGGTTCAGTTAAACGTAGTAAAGGGGAAAACAGGTTGCAAAGGGTTATTTGAAGCCAGATGACAATAACCAGAAGACGAAGGAGAAAAACACTCAAATGAAGTCCCCAATCAATGGAAAAACTTACAGCTCTCTAATGAAGTTTCTCTTGAAAAGAGGGGTGACACAAAGCCACCAAGACATGAATCATTCATGGGAAATATAAAAGATAAAAGATATCTGACAATGAGCAGAACCTTGTATAGAGTGTATAAAACAAGTTTCCCCTTCTTATTTTCTGCTTTAAAACGCACAATCTCCCACTCCCAGCGTCTCTGTCCAGTCTATAGAGTTGAAATTGACCACTGCTCGTCCTGCGCCACTTCAAAGTAATTTAGTCCAGAACGGAAGGCTTGGCGCTTGGACAACCTTCATGGTGTGTTAAGATTTCTATGGCAATTGGCAAGCAAGAGGTTCCCATCTGAATATGTCTCAAAGAAAGCCACTATTGACACTAAGTTGGCTATCATCAAAGACTTTATCTTTCCTAGGCAAAACGTGGCCCTCGTGGCCCTCACGAACACTGTTTAAATCATCTACCTTTGTTTTCCAGGCTAGGAGGATCTTCAAACACAGGAGTGTTTGTTGTTTATGTGTGTTTTTCCCAATTTAGGATGCTTTTTGGTAAAGCTAATGCTCCTAAATGCTGAAGTACAGAGAAAGAGCTGGAGGGCAGGTATTATATTCCTTTAAAGAGATGGAGATGACCACACAAGAGGGACAGGAAAAGAGGAGGCCCAAATTCCTTGAAAGCCAAGTCAGAACTGATCTGTGACATCACAGTTTTGCCATTTATCCCAAATACAGCATTTGGAAGCTTTCAGAGACCATAGTGGTTCTCTATCCATCTATCATGTATCTCTCTATGAAAAGGAACAAGAGATGTTCACCTGAACTGTTTGTTATTCCAGTTTGGCTGGGAACTACAACTGGGGTGGCAGCTGCAGAGAAAATTTGATTTCTCAAGTGGTCACCTTAAGTCGCAGGAAAAGCAAGCCGCACAGAGAAACGAAACGACCCAGACATACAGTAATACTGTCAGCCGGTCACACAACACTGCCTGCTGGTCCCTCCACCAGCAGTCTACCGAAACACACATGGCCAGGAAAGCCATCCTGGAGGGTTGGGAAGGAGGTCCACGGCGACAGGTGAGGGGGGCAGGAGCGCCTCAGCCCGGGTTCCTCTTCCTTCTCTCCCCACCTAAGTACTTTTATTTGCAGAGCGATTGTTCTTTGTTTATTTAATACAAGTACTGTGTGAATGGTGAAAAATAAACACGATGAAAAATAACCAAACAGATGATTCCTCCGAGTGAAAAAGCCCGGACTTAATAAAAGTGCGAAGCAGTCACCGCTGAATGAGAAACCCTTTGAAGTGGAACTTATTATAGGAGGAATACTTCGGGGTTGCCTTAACGACGCCGCTGAATCGAAAGCGCTCGCCTTTGTCAGCGATTTGTTCTCCTTTGCTGGGGTGCCCGCAGAAATTACTTACATGGGCTGCCTTAACATGCAGCCTGCAAATCAGTAACCTTGCAGCTCAGACTTGAAGACGCCACTGGGCCACGGACAAAAAAGAAGTCAGGGGGAAATGCACCAACCTTTCACGCCGGGTCTCCGCGGACGGGGGCACACCAGGCGGGATGGGGGCGGCAGATAATAAGTTGTCTTACAACGGCCCCCATCCTCGGTCCCCACCCCCACCCAACGCCGACCCCTGAGCCCAAGCCCGGGTCCCCCACCCCCGGCGGCCGGGGAAGCTCCGGCCTCTCCGGGGCACTCCAGCGAGGGGCGCTCTCCCGCGCGCGGGCCGGGCCTGGGACGTTCCCAGCGGCCCGGGCCATATTTAATAAGGGTCGTTTATCACCCATGCGCTTTGAAGGGTCGCCTCCAGCCCTGCGCCCATTAGAAAGGCGGAGGTGACATTTAAACTCCGTTTTCAAGGCTCGCAGGGGGATTTCAATGAAAAGGCGACTCGTTTGTCTTATGAGCCTGGAAACAACCCCCTTCTCGCTCCTTTTGACCACATGGCATAACTCAAAAACAATAGTTCAAAAGTGAAATGGCATCGCGGCGTTCACTGAGAGACAGGCCCCCATCTAGCACCAGAGAAAAGAGGGAGCCTGCAAGACAATGTGCTTTTTGTGTCTGACTCTGTCACAAGGATTGTGTTGTTTGCTTTGGAGGCTGCGCCTGTTACACTTTCCTGAAAGTGCTTGTGTTAAACAAGAGTTATAAGTCATCCCAAACAACAAACATTTTGATTTTCTTTGCCTAAAGGGCTTTCCCTGGCTATGGGCACCGTGAAAAAATAATGTCCTTGCTGAGAAAGGAACACCAGTAGGAGCATTAGAAGCGGGCGCATTAAATATTGAATGACACGGGGAAAAAGAGCTTGTCGAGGGGGCACTCAGCCTTAAAGTCTTTCTTCAACTTTGTCTTCGCTGGCTGCTGGACTATTTAAGATGGTATTAATTAAGGCGGCCTCGGGTGGCGCCGAGCCCGCCGGCCCCTCGGCCGCCCTCCGTCAGCGGGCCTGTGTCCCCGCGCTCTGCTCACGCGTTGGCTGGGCCGAGTCCAAATGTCACTTCTCATTTGGAGGCTGAAGTGAAGGGCCCATCCTGCAATAAGGGCGGCAGGGATGTAGTCGGCAGCAGGCGTTAAAGGAACACGAGGGGCTGGGGGCCGGGGGCGAGGAGGCGGGGACGAAATGGGAGCAGCTGCCCTGGGCCAGGGACGGGCGCCAGCCGCCGGCGGGCAGGGCTCTGGGCACCTTCCGAAGAGGGTTGTTAGGCAAACACCGGCCGCGCGGGCCTCGCTGGGCCGGGACACCCACGCTCTTTTCCAAAGTCTCCTCTTGTGTGAGGACCATCTACACCTCAGCCCTCCAAAACTCGAGTAGGCAGTCTGGCGGGGCGTTCTCTTACAAACGGGGTAGTTTCTGCAAAGACAAAGGCCTGGCGCACACCGGCTTCTATCCTGGCTTCCTCCTCCCCCACTCCCGCCCCTTCGCGGATCACAAATAAAGCCCCCAAGGGCCTCGGCCCACGACCTCCTATCCAATTTTACAGACGGTCAAACTGAGACCTCAGGCCAGGCTCAGGGTTTCTTGTCCGTTTTCCCGCTAAAGAGTGGAAAGCGAGACCCTCATGGAGACCGAAGACCCAAACAAGGGAGGAGCTCTGTTTAAGGGTGCCAACATCCACGCCAAAGATCCCCTTCTCCCCAGTCCCAGGCATTTGATGCAAAGCAACTGGAAGTTGGTTTCAGCAGCTGGAAATTCCTAACATTAAATAAAAAGAAAAGAACCTTTACTGCCAACTAACTGTAGCATAAACGCAGTGCATGTTTTAAGAAACTCTGCTATCAGTTCTCCATGAGGAGAGACAAGACTTGGCTGCGGAGAAGGGGGCAGAAGACTCTGGGGGATTGATTTCTGCAGCCAGATTGCCCCCATGAGGGCCCATGAGCTCCTGATGTGGGGCTCCAGATGGACATGGGCCTTCTGTTTTATCACAAGAGATATCCCACCCTTGGAGGTGGGAAGAAACTCAGTTAAGTGCTCTTTCGTGTGTGTGTGTGTGTGTGTGTGTGTGAGAGAGAGAGAGAGAGAGAGAGAGTGAGAGAGACAGACAGGGGTTTGGACCCTAAATGTCCTGCACAGGCGTCTAGCACCCTTAATTCTGGATTCATTTGCATTATCTGATTCTCCTGGGGATGTGCCCCTTAAGAGCTCCTTGAGTCCTCCGGGTAAGGCGAGGTCACATTTCCCAGAAAGCCACGCTGCAGGAGAAGCAGTTCGAGCCAGGGGGCGGGGATGGGTAGCTGGGATCTGCCTGCCTGGAGACTCGAGCCTGCGGCCTGCACCCTCTGCCTCGTCCGGGAGTTGGAGGCGTCGCTCTAGGGTGGGGAGCCGCCTGGTGGGGGCCGAGGTGGGCGGTGGGGAGGAGAGGGGCTGGGCCAGACGAGCTCCCCCGCCCCCTCGTGCAACAGGTCTGCAAAACCTGACACGGGGGCTCACGTGCTCAGCCTGGCGGCCTTCATCTTTTTTCGGTCCCCTTCTTCCTGACTCTACTTTTTTTTTTTTTTTTGCACAAACAGGCCCCAGGTCAGGGCAAACTTTGCAACTTGGCATACTTCTTCCCACCCCCCAAGGCGATCCGCGCTGAAGTAGTCAAAACGGTCAGGCTTCCAGAAGGATTACCAGCCAAAGCAAATATGTATGCATAAAGCAAAACACAATCTTCTCACACATATCTCCAAACACTGTAAACACCAGCTCTCCTTAGAACCTGTTGGCCATGTTTCTGCTCTGATATAATGAATACTTATGCAGGTTAAATGTATGTTTGATCTTTCAAGACTATACCTGTCTCTTATACACATCTAGATGTGTATAAGAGACAGCTGCTGGCGGGTGCGCACAAGTTCAGTGCTCAACTTCCCGCTCGTAACGAGACCCTTTGGAGAGGCCCTCGGGAGCCGGCGGCGGGGCTGGGAGTGGCGTGGGTAAGCTGGCCGGCGCGGGGCGCGGGCGGCGGGGCACGAGGGCGCGACAGGAGGAGGGCGCGAGGGTGCCCGCGGCCGGCCGGGCGCTCCGAGAAGTCAGCGCGAGCAGCTGTGACTTCACCTATTAGCCCCGATGTCTTTCCGAGGAGCCTGGTGGAGTTAAACAGCCCACAATGGGCGCTCTGGGGCGCCTCCAGCCTGACCTCCACCCGGGTTTAATAGTTTCATAGGAACTTCATTAAATCAATTACTTAGTGAGCACATCATCATTTATTTGTAATTAGCAGAGAGGAGCGCGTTCTCTCCCCCAGCCCCGCGGCCCGGGTCCCAGCGGGGTTGGCGGAGTTGTGCAAGCACTTTTGTTTGCTCGAGTGTTGACTCCCGGCATTATTCGGCCCCGGTAATCTTTACGTCTTAATCTAGCATTCAGGGGGCGAAGGGAAAACAAACAGGGCGCAGGCCAGAGGCCAGCCCTGCGGTCCCGGCCGCGCGCGCAGCACGGCCCTCGCTCCGCGCGCGCAGGGCGCGCCTCCGCCGCCCCCTCTCCATCCCGCGGAAAAGGCAAGGGACCCCCACGGGGCAGCTGGAGGGGAATGAGGCAGGCCAGGGTTCTGGGAGGGCGAGAAGCTCAGAAGGAAAGTGGCGAAGGAAGAAGAGGTGAAGGAGCGAAAAGAGGGAACCCGGAGCCGGAAAGCACGTCCCGCAAAGCGAGCGCAATAAGGAAACGTCCAGGCTCGTGCGCGTGTGCCGGCGGCGTCGGCGGGAGAGTGCGTGTGTGCACGTGTGTGCGCGCGCAGGGTGTGCGTGAAATCACATCCATTTCAGCTGCTGGCAACAAGGCGGGGAGTGGCGAGCGCCAGCGGGAGGTGCCGGCCTGGCTGCCTGGGAACAGCTCGCTGGGTGTCTGAGCTCCCAAAGGGCTTGCATTTGGGGGGGACTGCAGCCCGGGGCGCAGCTCCATCGCAGCCCACAAACTGCGAGCGAGTGGTTAGCGATCGGGAGCGGGTGGGGTGGGTGTTGCTGAAAGCCGGGCCCGAAGCTGCGCGTGCGGAGCGACGCGAGTCGTGGCCCCGCGAGGAGTTGTTGATTCGTTTCGGGTGTAATTGTCGTTCCCCATTGTCGCGGCGCCGGCCGAGAAGCCGGCGGATCGTGGGGGTCTTGGCTGCCGGGGCCAGAAACGTGGGCGACGCTAAAACGTCGCCGCGTCCCCGCCGGGCACCCGATTTCCGCTCGCGGTTTCAGAAGTCCCTCAGGCACAGGAAACGCTCACGCTCGACTACAGCGGGAGATCCCAG
>SJYT01044818.1:287575-301826 GCA_006410635.1 Cephalophus harveyi
CGCAGGAAATGGGGGGGGGCGGGGGGGAGGCGAGGGGTCACTGACGATCCGGCTCCGGTTCTCAGGAGCCCGCCAGAGTGCACTGCTCAGAGGTTAGCAACCGGCTCGTGGGACCCCTCCCTCCCCCCACCCCAGGAGTGGGCTTCCAGAAGCAGCCCTGATCCCAGAGGGTCCCTGAGGTTCGTCTCCCAGGTGGCCCTCCTGTCTGAATTTTTGAGGAGAGGGTCTTGAATTTCTCCACCGGCTTTTGTGGCCAGGCCTGTTTAATCCAGGTTGGTATCTGGAGGCTCCGTGAAGGCAGTGGTTTTTACCCTTGGCTCAGTGTGGGCGCAGAGAGAACCTGGTGAGGGTGAGGGCTTGGTGACGAGATCTGTCCTGGGGGGAGTGGGGAGGGAGGCTGAGGGTGGCCCCAGGGCCTGGCTGTGGTGGTCTCCTAGGAGTGGTAGCTTTGTTTGCCTGGGACCTTCAGGTGGGCTCTCCTGGGGCTTCCAGCTGGGAGAGCCTGTGTCCATGACACCACCTTGAGGTGCAGAGACCTCCACGGACACCCACCCCCCACCCCTGCTGATGCTGATCCATCCTGGATTATCTGAGAACTTGGGTCAGCCCGAAAAACAGAAAGTGTATCCAGAAAACAGCCTGCCATTCCCTGGCAGGGTGGCGATGGGGAGAAGCACCTTTTAAAATAGAAGAGCACTTTGCAACTTGGCATACTTCTTCCCACCCCCCAAGGCGATCCGCGCTGAAGTAGTCAAAACGGTCAGGCTTCCAGAAGGATTACCAGCCAAAGCAAATATGTATGCATAAAGCAAAACACAATCTTCTCACACATATCTCCAAACACTGTAAACACCAGCTCTCCTTAGAACCTGTTGGCCATGTTTCTGCTCTGATATAATGAATACTTATGCAGGTTAAATGTATGTTTGATCCTTCAAGACTATACACATACAGACACAGAGTTCCAGCACATTTAAATCCAACCTTGCATATGATCAGGGCCTACTCATCCCATCTAACCAAATTTTGGGACAGCCTTGAAGGAAACAAAACTGAGAAAGACTCCTTTTGAAGATAACAGTAACATGGAATTCACCCCCCCTGACTTGTCTCTCTCTGCTTCTTTCCCTCAACCTTGCGGCGACCCTCCCCCGCCCTTCCCCAGCTTCAGCAACATTTAATAAAACAGCATCATCTTAGGGAGGAAAACCAGTGAGTCAGGCAAGCACTTTATGAGCTGGCAGTGACTTGGGTGAAGCAGCTGATATAAAAAACCTGGATGCTTGGGCTGCAAAGTTCTCCTAGACAGGCAGATCTGGCTTCTCTCTGCCTGCTCCAGGTCCTGACAGCTTCAAGTCCATCAGCTGGCTCACATCTCACACTCTGTTCTGCTTCTCTCTTTACTGGGTCGCGTGTCACGGGCACCCGGCCCTGTCCAAGGCCCTGGCTTCACAGTGGGAGCCCTGCATTTGCTCCCCACTTCTTTCCACTGGGCCTTCCCTGGCAGGTATGGGACCCTTCAAGCCCACTCCCCTATTTATCTGGGGTCCCTCGCCCTTGGGCCCATCACCCTGAAAACGAATTGAAGTCTGCTCACATTGTGTTCTTGTCCCCGTGGAGGGCTCTGAACAGGCTAGTCCCTCACCAGATGCAGGATGCCTCTTCCTGACCTGCAGGGAGAAGAGAGCTGGCCGTGGCAGACTGTAGATACAAAGCTGACCGAGGCCCGTGTGACTGACCCGGAAGCTCCCGGAAGCCTGCTCGGGGGTAATGGCACGTCAGGGAATTTTAAGGGAGGGCCAGGGGATACTTGAACTGCGGAGCTTATGCCAACTGTTTGTCTCCTTGTTGACCGCCCTGGCCATGTCTTACATAAATTGACCCCAAAGCGCAAGCATTAGAAAACCTGTGTTCAAGGTCGAGTGTGCTGTGTTACTGAGAAGTATCTGGGCACCCCTTTCTGCCTTCAGACCTGACGGCACAGGAGGTTCCCTGTGTATCTGTGAGGCGCAAAATCCGGACGTGATTCGCGGCAAGTGCAGGCAAACGCTGCAGTCCAGCAAGTGCCATCTCCCCCCACCCCACCCCTGGCCGGCGCCATTTTCCTCACCTTTGACTTTCTAGACCTTTCTGCTGCTGCTGAGCGACCGCATAAATCCAAGGGCTGAGGTGGTCCAGAGGTAGAAACGTGCCTTGAAAAGAACCAGTGTTCTTGGCCCCTGGCAAGGAGACTGGGGTGTTGAGTTAGATTCCTCCAATCTGAAGAATGCCTGTTAGGAAGGGGCAGAGGAATGATATCATGAAAAATATCCTTCCAGCTTCTTACATTCCTTTAATGGGAAGGCTTCCCTGGACTGCATGCCTGTCTGGAGAATTGTAGACATAAAACTTCCCATTTCTTTAAGAGCAAAGGAAGCCCAGCGTGGGCCCTGGGGGAGCCAGGGGCAGCCTCCCTCCAAGGCCCTGGGAGGCCGCTGTGGGCCTGTGGTGGCGGAGAGACACAAGTAGGAGACGGTGGAGGGCGGAGAACTCCTGTGCATTTCTCACGTGCTTTTCTCTCCCTGTTTAAAACATGCTGGTAGAATATGTGTGACATAAAACCTACCATCTGAACCATTTTTAAATATACAGTTTTGTGACCTTAAGTACATTTACATTGGTGTGCAGCTGTCAACATCATCCATTTCTGGACCATTTTCATCTTCCCAAACAGACTCTGTCCCCACTAAGCACTAACCTCCCATCCCCCTCCAGCCACTGATAACCTCTGTTCCACTTCCTCTCCTCCTTTTCATGACTGAGTAATGTTCCAATGAATGGATTCATAACATTTTGTTTACCTGTCAATAGACCTTTGCGGTGTTTCCACCTTTTGGCTATTGTGAATAACGCTGCTAGGAACATGGGTGTCCTCACAGGCCTTTATATGTACCTGTGTATTATACTTTTCTGTGAACCAAAGGAAAACACTTTAAAGGGGAGCTTCAGCCAAGAATTGAGAATATCTGATTTCTCACTTGGATGTGGTTTTCTAAGGTCAGCAAAGTGCAGCTGGATCTCAAGGGAGTATTAAAGCATTGTTTTCCAGTTCCATGGTATTCCCATCTGTGTGTGCATGTGTGTGCACGTGTGTGTGTGTGTGTGTCCGGCCCTACCCAGTGCTGTTGCTTCAGAGGAACTATTAACACATTAATATTATCAATAGCAGGCAGTGCCTGAACCATTAGGGATTTATGAAAACATCTGAAGCAAGTCGTTTCAAAGCGCTGATTTGTTTTATAGTCAGTATTACATTTTATGACAGGCTCTTTTGCCAGCAAAATGAGCGTACCGGCATCACACACAGTTCAGTAGACGGAAACCACTGCCCTGCAAATTCGTGTTCCAGATCCCTTGGGGAGCTTCTGCAGTTTGCAGACAAATACTGACCCTTTGCTAAAGGGTCGGCCCGGAACCAGATAGCAAACTCCACCCCCTCTTGCTATTTTAGCCGTAGAAAAACTATGGCTCCTTTTTCTCTTTCTCGCTTCTCTCAAAACTCAAGAAGCAAGCCAGGATCCAGTAGCCCAAGGCCAGACATTTTCCTGGCCGCCCCTACTTTTCCGTTGGATTGATTTTGCCCCTGATTTGCCAGTTTCACTGGGCAAGCTCTCTAGATCTGGGGAAGTCGTTTCAGCCCCGCTTAGAACCGTGGGGGAAGGTGCTTAAGGTGTCCCCTGGAGGAGACGGATGGGTGTCACTCAGCTCCCCATTCCAACCCGTGCCACCTCCACCCCGCCCGCAGTGGCAACCGAAAGAGGAGATGGCATTGTGCGGTGGGAGGAGGGGCGGAAGTGGGGGAGGGGCGCGAGGTGGGGGGAGGGCGAGAGCACACCGACCCCCTGCACCCCCACCCCCACGCTGGATTTTGTGGGTCCCCTCCCAAGGCCCCCTCTCTGGGACAGGACACCGCACTAGAAAGTTCCCTCTCCGCGTTCCCAGGGAGCCGGGTTTGTAATATTTTACAGCAGCTGTTTAACATTTCCCTACCTAGTTATTAAACACGAAAGGGAGTAAATTAAAACGGCAAAGTAAAATGAAATAAAAGGCGTCTTTTCTTTCTGTAAAGAGACAACACCTAATTAAGGAATATTTGAATCCCACAAAAATGCAGACTCTCACGGGTGACATAAAACTTTTTTTTAAACCGGGAACGAAACTCCAGAAAACTGGGGAACCGGCCCAAGACGGGAGTCCCTTCAAACACAAAGCGCCTTCCTCCGGGGACCCTGGGCCTGGCCCCCCCGGCCTCCCCTCCTCTCCAGGGTCCAGGGCGGTCGGTTGGCTCCCGGGGCTCCAGCTGGGGGGAGGGCCCCTCCCGCACGGCCCTCGGGCCTCGCTTCCCTCTCCGTTTCCCTCTCTCCTCCCCTCCCGACTCTGTTGCATTTTGTTTTGCTTTGCAACTCTCTCTCTCGCTCTCTCTGGGTTCCCCATCTTTTCGGGCAGCCCGCCCCCATCATCTCCGCCTCCCAGAGCTGCGAGAGCGGTACCTTCTTGCCTTTTTTTCCTCCTCGGCTCTTAAATCTGGTTCTCGATTAGATAACAGAGGCTTTGCTCTCCATCGGCGCGATTCCGCCCTGGGGGCCCAATTCGGCCCCGGCCGGCCCTAACCCCTCCCTCCTGCCCTGGGTGTGGGCTCCCCGGCCCGCCGGAAGCTTGGCTTTGACCTCTGCCCTCCGCCCCCTTCTTCGGGGACACCCCCGCGGCACCTGCCCCCGACCAGACTCAGGCAGCGTCCGGGGTGCGCAGCCACAAGGCTTTGGAAGAAGCGGGCTCAGCTCCGTCTGGAAACCTGCCTCCTGCCTCGGTCCGGCTCCGCCGGGCTTTCCCGCCGGAGGCAGAGACCAGGAGCATCCCTGGCCAGGCCCGAGTTCTTCCCTTCGTACCTGCTCAATCCCTTCGCTCTCGGGTAGTTACTCTTCCAGGAGAGTGTCTCCTTTAGTCCTAGCTTCCAGGAGAAAGAAAACTATGGGGATTAAGAAAATATGGATTAAGGTGTCTTGAAATGTCTACAAATTAAAGAGATTCACAGTCACACTTCACCCCAGGTTTGCCTTTCTGGGATAATGATTTTAGGATTTTGATAGTTTAAATCTTCCCCCAACATCACAATGCGTAGGATAGAGCCAGAGCTGCCCAGGTTCCTGCTTATTAGACTCTAAAAGGAATCCATTTTTCCTTTCAAGAAATAGAAGCTCTTTTGTTGGCATCTCCCTTTGGGGGTAGATCCTGTGTCTGGCTTGGCTTTTTTAAAAGGGTGAACACAGATGTCACCAAGGTAGGGTGTCATAGAAGCAGGGTCTAGTCTTCCAGGATCTGTTGCAGAAACACTTGTGGCTCTCTCTGCCCAAGCCTGGGAACGCAGCCCTCTTAGTCCTACCTTCTGACTTCTTTTCTGAAACATGTAGGTAGAAAGAGGTGGGGTTTTTTTTGAAAGTTCTTTCATTCTTTTCTTCGGTGTTAAAATGCATATAATATTTCTGAGTGAACCCCCCAGTGGTGTTTTTAGAGAAAGGACCATGGTAATAAAAAATATTCTACATCGCTGTTACTATATTTACCTAACACTCTTAAGCCTTGCACATGTATGGATTGATTTGATGAACAAACTGCCTCTCTAAAGTAGAGTGGGTGGGATTTGTTTATTCTTGTTTCAGGGGTGAGGAAATTGACTCAGAAGGTTAAGCTCACACAGTAGTAAGTGGAAAGCCCAAATGAGTTCAAGTTCACTTTTTTTTTTTTTTTAACCAAAACATAATGGATATAAATTTTTTTAAAAAAGAAAGTGATAGTGATAGGCGATTTAGTGACCAGATCTCTCACATTTTCTGATATAACAGAATCGATGTATTGGCATAGTTCCATCCACTGCTCTCCTTCAAAAAAGCATCCTTCTTTACACACATGAATGAACAGAAAAAATGGATCTTTGCCCAAACTTTTTCCTAAGCAGCACTCTGGCCATGGTGTATCTTCTTTAATGTACAATATAATCCTTCCACCAAGAAGGCTCTCATCATCTTTTCCATGGAAATGCACCTTATCTCAAAAGTCAGCCCTTCCATCATCTGTCTCTAGTCCTGTGTGAAGTGATCACTCCTTCCTCTAGTGGCCAGACCTAGGAGCCTCTGTAGCCACATGCTTTATTTAATATAACTCATTTAAATCCATGGCAAGGACATGAAGCAAATGCTTTCATTATCTCCATGTAACAGATGAGGAAACTGAAGCACAGAGAGATTAAGAAGCGAGTTGAAAGTGACACAGTTGGAAATAGCTGAGCTGGGATTCGGACCTCTAGAAGACTCTCTAGAGTCTGCTTTAGACTCTAGAGTCTGTGTTCCTGACCCTTACATGATACTGCCTTTCGACCCTTAGTTAGGCATCTTGTATGCATTATCTTACAAGGCGATGAATGCCCTTTATCACATGATGCTATACCATCTCCTTGTAGTGTGCTTCCTATTATGTCTAAGGTGTGTAAATCACATTTTCATCCTTCTCAAGCTGCTTGAGTCGGGTGACTGTGTGCCATCAGTTTTAAACGTCATGTAGTATGTATTGCTTATACAATGTACATACTTGATAAACATATTTTTCAAATCAAGCTTTAATCAGCTGGAAAATGATTTTTCTCCAAGTATTGAATACAAACTATGCAACAAGCACTGTTTGGCCTTCGTGAGCAAGTCAGAAAAGATTCTTCCTCTTAAGAAACTTAATTTTAATGAAAACAGATGGTAAACAGATACAATAAGAAAACTATGGCATCATCAACTCAATGGACATGAGTTTGAGCAAACTCCGGGAGACAGTGAAGGACAGGGAAACCTGGCATGCTGCAGTCCATGGGATCGAAAAGAGTCAGATACAACTGAGCGACTGAACAACAAATCAGAGAGTCCCTTTGGAAAACAAACATGGGCTATGATAGGGAGTGAGAGGGGTGGAGGTACTACTTCAGGATGGATGATCAGAAAGACCTCTGGGAAGATAAGACCTAAGGTGGGCTCTGGAGGCCAAAGAGTGAGCTGTGCAGAGACAAGAGGAAGGGCATTCTAGGCCAAGGGAATAGCTTGTGCAAAGGCCCTGGGGAAGGAAGGAGATTGGTGCCTGCTTCCTTTAGCAATTTGGAGGATTTCTCAACCTCAGCACTTGTCAGTTTGGGCTAGTACAACAAAATAACAAATGTTCATGGTGGTTTAAACAACAAGTAGTTATTTCTCACAGTTCTGAAGGCTGAGAAGTCCCAAGATCAAGGTCCGGGCAGATTTGGTATCTGTTGAAGTCCTCTTCCTGGTTTGCAAAAAATGTCCTTTTGCTGCCGTGTCTTCACATGGCAGAGAGTCTCCTCTTCCTTATGGGAACAGATTTCATCATGGGGGCCTCACCTTCATGACCTCATTTAAGCCTAGTTATATCCCAAAGGCCCTACTTCCAAATATCATGGCACTGGGGATTAGGACTTCAGCATATGGACTTGGGGGCAGACAAATATTCAGTCCACAGCAAGGCTGTTGACACTTTTGTGCCAGATAATTCTTTGTCTGGGGGTTTTCCTGTGCCTTGTGGGACGTTTAGGAGTCTCCTGGCACCCCCCCAGCCACTACATGTTAGACACCAGGAGTCCCCCTCCCCTCTAAACTGTGGCAATCAGAATGTCTTAAGAGAGAGACCTCCCTGGTGGTCCAGTGGCTAAGACTCCGTGCTCCCAATGCAGGGGGCCCGGGTTCCATCCCTGATCACAGAACTAGATCCTGCCTACTGCAGCTAAGGGTTTGCCTGCCTCGATTAAAAGATCCTGCATGCCATAATGAAGATGGAGGATCCCGTGTGCTGCAGCTAAGACCTGGCACAGCCAAGTAAATAAACATTAAAAAAATAAGGGCTTTCGCTGGTTTGGGACAGAAGGTCATTAATGTGGAGGTACCTGCTAGAGAGAGGCTTCCCTGGTGGCTCCGTGGTAAAGAATCCACCTGCCAATGCAAGAGACGAGGCTTCGATCCCTGGATCAAGAAGACCCCCAGGAGTAGGAAATGGCAACCCGCTCCAGTATTCCTGTCTGGAATATCCCATGGACAGAGGAGCCTGGCGGGCTACACTCCATGGGGTTGCCAAAGAGTAGGTCACAACTTGGTAACTAAACATCAGTAAGAGGAGGGGAGGCAGACCATGCCAAGAGGTAGGAGCATCAGTGGGAAGATCAGGGGTTTCTATCCGCCAGCTTGCGTTTTCTCACTGAAGCTGAAGGTGAGGAGAGGCCTAAGAGTGGAGGAGGAGACTGGAGGAAGTGTGAATCAGTCATTTGGAGAGTGGCAAAGTGAAAAAGCCAGGGAAGTATATTAGGATTGATGAGTGAAGTGAAAGTCACTCAGTCGTGTCCGACTCTTTGGCACCCCATGGAATATACAGTCCATGGAATTCTCTAGGCCAGAATACTGGAGTGGGTAGCCTGTTCCCTTCTCCAGGGGATTTTCCTGACCCAGGAATAGCCGGTGTCAATTGTCCACTAGCTAGCTGTGTACTTGAAATTGAAGTGACACCAGCCAACAACTCTTGAGTTTTTTTTTTTTTTAATTCTTTATTGTGGTAAAATGTCTATGACACAAAACTTACCATTTTAACTACTTTCAAGTGGAATTAAGTCCATTCAAATTGTGGTGCAGCCATCTCCACCATCCTTCCCCAGAATTTGTTTGTTGTCTCACATTGACACTCTGCATCCATGAACCGCTAACTCCTGATTACCCCTCCTCCCAGTCCCTGGGAACCACAGCGGACGTGTTTCACCCCAGCGGTGTTCGGGTGTAGACAAGGAGCAGGTGAATGGTTGAGACACACAGCCTTGGAGATCAAAAGGAGAGGAAGGGAGTTAGGGGTGCTTGCAAAATGAGAGTTACAATGGGGCACCCCGTAACTCAGGCTGGATGAGCCAGGAGGTTGGAGGGGTCATGAAGAGTGACGGATGGGTATCTTTGGAGCCCCAGAGATGGTACCATCTTCCTTCTCTTCCTTCCTCGTTATGGCAGGAGTCAAACTTCACTTCAAATTGAGTCATTCATATAGTTCCCTACTGCGCTTCTCATCCTGGAGAATGTTCTTCAGAAGAGCCCAGAATGAGTCACCACTTGAGTCACCTGGCATGATCCCGTCCCTCTGCATACCGCAGGGCCCTAGGATACACGCACCCAGTGAGGTAAGGGGAGAGGCATATGGTGTTTATTTGGGGAAAGAGGTACGTGTTCTATGAATAGCACAGCGATGCGAACAGGCAGGCTGACAGATGATTCCGCTTTATCTGATCACACAATATGGGCATCCACACTGTGTGAAATCCCCCGAAGCTTCGGGAACTTGCAAAACGTCCTCCTTGCTTTCTGCCTCTCAGCCCTTGCTTTTCCCTTCACAACTGAAGTAGAGGCGGAAAGGCCCTTTCTCGAATGCTCTGGGCTCTACTTAGAAATTTCCTCTGAGCTTACCTCTTTGGTGCTCTTCATATTTAGTGCTGGGCTCTCTTCTGCATTGCTGATGAACTTGTCTCTTCTTCAAAACATGTTGGTTGTCCTTCTGCTGCATTTTCTGATGTCGTCCATACATTTGGGGTGGGAGTGCGCTCGGTCCCTTCAGCTGTATCTGACTCTGTGCGGCCCCAGGGACTGGAGCCCGCCAGACTTCTCTGTGCATGAGATTCTCCAGGCAAGAATACTGGAGTGGGTCGCCATACCCTCCTCCAGGGGATCTTCCCTCCCCAGGGATGGAACCTGCGTCTCTTACATCTCCTGCATTGGTAGGTGGATTCTTTACCACTAGCCCACCTGGGAAGCAGGAGGGCTATTCATTCTGTTCCTAAAAGGGGCACTTACCCTTTAGAGGGGAGCAGTGCTCCAAGCTGTCTCTCATAGCACAGATGCCCCTGAGGAGAAGCCAGAAAGCTACAGAGGGTGGGTTTTTCAAGATGGAAGAAGCCGAGGCAGGTCACATCTTATATGGTGACACTGGGTTAACTCTTTGATAGATAAGTCTAATTTCACATAGAGCTATGTTTCTAGTAATACTTCAGTTGAAGGGAGTTCTCTAGTGGCCTAGTGTTTAGGATTCTGGGCTTTCACTGCTATAACCCAGGTTCAGTCCCTGGTTGGGGAACTGAGATCCTGCAAGCCAAGGTTAAAAAAAAGTGATGTAGGAGGGCATCAGAATGCACTAGAGTGACCCCTTAGGGCCACCTTGAATTGTGTATATGGGATGCAGAACTTTCTGTGATGATGGTGGTGGTCAGTGCAACAGAGGCGCTGACGTCTTAATTTTATTTAAATTGAATTTAAATGGCCACATGGGGATAGTGGCTGCCGTGTTGGACAGTGGAGCTTGTGTGTGCGTGTGTATGTATGCTAAGTCCCTCAGTCGTGTCCTATTCGTTGTGACCCCACGGACTACAGCCCTCCAGGCTCCTCTGTCCAGGGGGTTCTCCAGGCAAGAATACTGGAGTGGGTTGCCATGCCCTCCTCCAGGGGATCTTCCGGACCCAGGGGCTGAACCCACGTCTCTTACATGGGCAGGCAGGTTCTTTACCACTAGCGCCCCCTGGAAAGCCCAAGGGGGCTTGTAGAGGAGATCAACTTACTAAAAAGTTACAAGCTTTTCAATTAACATAATTTCAATTAGATTTACCCAATATCTAAATTATTATGATTGTCTTTGGCTGTGAGTAATAGGCTGGCTGAATAGCTGGCTACACAGGTGAAGGATTTATGTTTCTCCTGTAAGAGAAGGGCTGATGGGCAGTGGGGGACTGGAAATGGAGATGGAAAATGAACCAGGGGCAAATAAAAAGCTTTGCAAAGTCAAAATGGTACAACTCCTGGAGCAGAGAAGACTAGATAGACCACAATTATGTATGTTATTACCCTTCAACCCAACAATTCCACTTCTAGGAATCGACCCCACTCCGGATCAGGAATAAATAGAAAATGATTCATGTAAAAGACTATTCACTGCAGTGTTACTGATGATTTAAAAAATTGGAAATAATCCAAGTGTCCATCAATAAGGGACTGTTTGGATAGTTCATAATGCGCTGTGCTGTGCTAAGTTGCTTCAGTCGTGTCCGACTCTTAGCGACCCCATGGACTGCAGCCTAACAGGCTCCTCCATCCATGGGATTTTCCAGGCAAGAGTACTGGAGTGGGGTGCCATTGCCTTCTCCGAAATCAACTACATCAATACAATTTTTTAAGTGTTTTAAGAAAATTAAATCCTGGGTTCATTTAATTAATTATTATTATTAAAAAAATATTTTTGACCCTACCCCACATCATATGAGACCTAACTTCCCCAGGCAGGGATTGAACTTGCACCTCGTACGCTGGAAGCCAGAGTCTCAAGCACTGGATGCCAGGGAAAAATCCCAAAACTTTTTAAATTAAAAGAAAAAAATAATTTGGCAATGCATTAAAATAAAAAGCATTTAGCAATGCACGAAATTATTTTTTCACTTAAAAAATATTAGTCGACTTCATTTTTTAGAGACGTTTGAGGCCCCCAGCCAAGCTGAGGGGAAAGTAAGGAGGGTTCTCCTGTTACCCTCTGCCCTCCCCCACTCTCAGCCGCCTGCTCGGGACTTGCTGGCGTATTTGTTATAACTAATGAACCAACACTGACACATCATTATCACCCCAAGTCCCCAGGGCAGGAGACTTACTGAGGGTTCACTCTTGCTGCTGTTCTATTCTCTGCACTTCGACGACTGTATAATGACACAGAAGCTCCGCGATGGGATCATTCGGAACAGTCGCGCTGCCCCAGAAATCCTCGGGGCGCCGCCTTTTCATCCCTCTCTCCTTTCCTAACTCTTTTGCACTGTCTGCTGGTGATGGTTTTGGCTGTCACAACTGGGGGTGTAGGTGCTCCTGGCATCTCGGGTGTAGAAGCCAGGGATACTGTGAAACACATTCTATAAGGCATGCAACAGCCCCGCGACAAGGAATTCTCTGACTCAAACATGGCAATAGTACCGAGGTTGAGAGATCCTGTTGCCGAAGCTAAGCAGGAACCTCTTGAATGCACGACTGTGTAGGGTGCACGGGCTTCACTGGTGGCTTAGTGGTACAGAATCCGCCTGTCAATACAGGAGGCTCGGGTTTGATCCCTGGGTCAGAAAGATCCCCTGGAGAAGGAAATGGCAACCCACTCCAGTATTCTTGCCTAGAGAATCCCCATGGATGGAGGAGCCTGATGGGCTACAGTCCATGGGGTCGCAGAGTCGGACATAACCTTTCAACTAAACAACAACAGTGATGTAGGGTACATAGTAGATACTCAGGAAATACTAAATAAGTAAATGAAGTGTTTGAATAACCCGAGAGAGCTACTTCTGAGTATACACAAAGGAAACATTACCTTATTAAATTTGGGTCCTGTGGTTGTTGTTTGGTGGGGTGGTCAGGCCAGGAAAGGGCACTTGA
This sequence comes from Cephalophus harveyi, assembly GCA_006410635.1. Taxonomy (NCBI): domain Eukaryota; kingdom Metazoa; phylum Chordata; class Mammalia; order Artiodactyla; family Bovidae; genus Cephalophus; species Cephalophus harveyi. Next base: position 300,076 of record SJYT01044818.1, read on the forward strand.
CAAGGAGAATGCCATTTTCTTTAATGGCCGTGCACGGAGAGTCTGTGCGATAGAGTTCGTGCAAACGTGTGGTGGTCCATCAGCAGGTGTGAGTTCTGTGACACTGGGCAACAGCTGGTCTGTACTGTTTCTCTGTAAGACAGAGAAGTCCCGGGGAAGCATTTAGCACAGAAGCAGCACTTCCCTCCTTTGTGTTTTATGAAACAGCTGAGAGATTCAGAAATGAAGAAAGGCGAGGGTGGCCGGTTCCTAAACACCACTTGAAAGTGCGTGTTGTGTGCCCCGGAGAGTTTTTAATACAGTGTCTGGAGGAACTGCCAGGAAGATAACAGAAGCAAAAGACTTTTGATATTTAGCTTGAAACAAAGCACAGAGACGTGAGATTCAAAACTAACGAAGGGAGGACTTTCAAAAAAGAAACCGGGGCTGCATTTCCTGGTTATTGCTCTCAAATCGATCGAGATTTGATTACCTACCATCGTAGGTAACCTCTGGCACCCCGGTGCCTCAGCTGTACCAGGAGACCAGGTACTTCTTGCCACACATCCTTCCTTCAGAGACAATCCTCAGGGGAACTGAACCTCCCTTGGACCTGGTCAACTTCGTGTATTCCCAAGTCGGTCTTGCATGCTGCATGCCACCCTTGCCTTGACAACACAGAGTGCTTCTCAGCCTCCTCTTCTGCAGACGTGCATGCCCGCCAGAGCAGGGCGGGTCTCCCAAGTCCATACCAAGAAGAGGGAGATTCCCTCCAAGCTCTGGGAGCTCGTAGGGAGCAAAGACTGTATGAGGATGAACTATGGGAGCCACATGAAAACAGGCTGATTTTTCTAACAGTATTTTCTAAGTGCTCTGAGAACACGTGTGTGTGCGCGTGTGTGTAGTCGCTCAGTTGTGTCCGACTCTTTGCAACCCCATGGACCTTAGCCTGCCAAGCTCCTCTGTCCCTGGGATTCTCCAGGCAAGAATCCTGGAGTGCGGTGCCATCTGAGAACACTGTCGGCAGAGGGGTTTTTAGGGGGCGGGCACCTCTGCCTGGGCTATCAGAGGATGCCTGGGCAAGAAGGTGACTTTTCATCTGGGTCTTAAACATTGAATAAGAATGGAAACAGGGGAGAGTAGGGGAAACATTCCAGGCAGGAGGAGCACAGAGGAAAATCTGAGGGGTTGTAAATGGGCCCATTGTGTTTGAGGGTAAGACAGTCAGTGGGATGAGGGTTAGTGGCAGAGGAAGTAAGCTGAAGCTTGACTGTAGAAGACGCTCATTAAATGGCAAAGCTAGCTGGCAGGGGTGCACAGTTGCTCAACTCCAGGGGGCGCTATTCCCAGCACAGTGTGAAGCTGTACCCATGGGCTCAGCTAATGGTTGCTGGGTGATTTCTTCTAGAAGGTTCACTGAGAGCTCTGATTATAGTTTATATTATTTGATTCTCACTAATCCCCGAGGAAAGTTTTATTTCCATTGCCAGTTTACAGATGGGAAGCTGAGGCACACACAGGTAAACTTGTGCAGTAGGATTATGAAGCAGTAGGATTGGGGTTTTAATTTGGTTTGCTTCTACACCCAAGGCAGAGCGGTTCCTAAGTTTTGTCACTGCTGGCGCTCACAGGAAGTGACGTTTTAGGACCCACTAGGGTAGAGCCAGACATCCTGGAATGTGAAGTCAAGTGGGCCTTAGAAAGCATCACTACAAACAAAGCTAGTAGAGATGATGGAATTCCAGTTGAGTTGTTTCAAATCCTGAAAGATG